>CM050163.1:383520016-384038158 GCA_027410445.1 Discoglossus pictus
CAGGACATTTTTGTTAGTAGAAGTGTTGCTATGGCAGTTGGAGATATTACTGTTAGAATGAGTAATAATAATGACAGTAGATGGGATACTGGTATTAGTGGGGAGGATACTATTGTTAGTAGAAGTGTTGCTATGGCGGATGGAGGTATTACTGTTAGAATGAGTGATAATCATGACAGTAGATGGGATACTGGTATTAATGGGCAGGACATTTTTGTTAGTAGAAGTGTTGCTATGGCAGTTGGAGATATTACTGTTAGAATGAGTGATAATAATGACAGTAGATCAGCTACTGGTATAAGTGGGGAGGATACTATTGTTAGTAGAAGTGTTGCTATGGCGGATGGAGGTATTACTGTTAGAATGGGTGATAATCATGACAGTAGATGGGCTACTGGTATTAGTGGGGAGGATACTATCGTTAGTAGAAGTGTTGCTATGGAGGATGGAGATATTACTGTTAGAATGGGTGATAATCATGACAGTAGATTGGATACTGGTATTAATGGGCAGGACACTATCGTTAGTAGAAGTGTTGCTATGGAGGATGGAGGTATTACTGTTAAAATGAGTAATAATAATGACAGTAGATGGGATACTGGTATTAGTGGGGAGGATACTATTGTTAGTAGAAGTGTTGCTATGGCGGATGGAGGTATTACTGTTAGAATGGGTGATAATTATGACAGTAGATGGGATACTGGTATTAGTGAGGAGGACACTATCATTAGTAGAAGTGGTGCTATGGCGGATGGAGGTATTACTGTTAGAATGGGTGATAATCATGACAGTAGATGGGATACTGGTATTAGTGGGGAGGATACTATTGTTAGTAGAAGTGTTGCTATGGCGGATGGAGGTATTACTGTTAGAATGGGTGATAATCATGACAGTAGATGGGATACTGGTATTAGTGGGGAGGATACTATTGTTAGTAGAAGTGTTGCTATAGCGGATGGAGGTATTACTGTTAGAATGGGTGATAATCATGACAGTAGATGGGATACTGGTATTAGTGGGGAGGATACTATTGTTAGTAGAAGTGTTGCTATGGCGGATGGAGGTATTACTGTTAGAATGAGTGATAATCATGACAGTAGATGGGATACTGGTATTAGTGGGGAGGATACTATTGTTAGTAGAAGTGTTGCTATGGCGGATGGAGGTATTACTGTTAGAATGGGTGATAATTATGACAGTAGATGGGATACTGGTATTAGTGAGGAGGACACTATCATTAGTAGAAGTGGTGCTATGGCGGATGGAGGTATTACTGTTAGAATGGGTGATAATCATGACAGTAGATGGGCTACTGGTATTAGTGGGGAGGATACTATTGTTAGTAGAAGTGTTGCTATGGCGGATGGAGGTATTACTGTTAGAATGAGTGATAATCATGACAGTAGATGGGATACTGGTATTAGTGGGGAGGATACTATTGTTAGTAGAAGTGTTGCTATGGCGGATGGAGGTATTACTGTTAGAATGGGTGATAATTATGACAGTAGATGGGATACTGGTATTAGTGAGGAGGACACTATCATTAGTAGAAGTGGTGCTATGGCGGATGGAGGTATTACTGTTAGAATGGGTGATAATCATGACAGTAGATGGGCTACTGGTATTAGTGGGGAGGATACTATTGTTAGTAGAAGTGTTGCTATGGCGGATGGAGGTATTACTGTTAGAATGAGTGATAATCATGACAGTAGATGGGATACTGGTATTAGTGGGGATGATACTATTGTTAGTAGAAGTGGAGCTATGGAGGATGGACATATTACTATTAGAATGAGTGGTAGTCATGACAGTAGATGGGATACTGGTATTAATGGGCAGGACATTATTGTTAGTAGAAGTGTTGCTATGGCGGATGGAGGTATTACTGTTAAAATGAGTGATAATAATGACAGTAGATGGGCTACTGGTATTAGTGGGGAGGATACTATTGTTAGTAGAAATGGTGCTATGGTGGATGGAGGTATTACTGTTAGAATGAGTGATAATCATGACAGTAGATGGGATACTGGTATTAGTGGGGAGGATACTATTGTTAGTAGAAGTGTTGCTATGGCGGATGGAGGTATTACTGTTAAAATGAGTGATAATAATGACAGTAGATGGGATACTGGTATTAGTGGGGAGGATACTATTCCTAGTAGAAGTGTTGCTATAGCGGATGGAGGTATTACTGTTAGAATGGGTGATAATCATGTCAGTAGATGGGATACTGGTATTAGTGGGGAGGATACTATTGTTAGTAGAAGTGTTGCTATGGAGGATGGAGGTATTACTGTTAGAATGGGTGATAATCATGTCAGTAGATGGGATACTGGTATTAGTGGGGAGGATACTATTCCTAGTAGAAGTGTTGCTATAGCGGATGGAGGTATTACTGTTAGAATGGGTGATAATCATGTCAGTAGATGGGATACTGGTATTAGTGGGGAGGATACTATTGTTAGTAGAAGTGTTGCTATGGAGGATGGAGATATTACTATTAGAATGGGTGATAATCATGACAGTAGATGGGATACTGGTATTAATGGGGAGGATACTATTGTTAGTAGAAATGGTGCTATGGTGGATGGAGGTATTACTGTTAGAATGAGTGATAATCATGACAGTAGATGGGATACTGGTATAAGGGGGGAGGATACTATTGTTAGTAGAAGTGTTTCTATGGAGGATGTAGGTATTACTGTTAGAATGGGTGATAATCATGACAGTTGATGGGCTACTGGTATTAGTGGGGAGGATACTATTGTTAGTAGAAGTGTTCCTATGGCGGATGGAGGTATTACTGTTAGAATGGGTGATAATCATGACAGTAGATGGGATACTGGTATAAGGAGGGAGGATACTATTGTTAGTAGAAGTGTTTCTATGGAGGATGGAGATATTACTGTTAGAATGGGTGATAATCATGACAGTAGATGGGATACTGGTATTAATGGGCAGGACATTATTGTTAGTAATAAGTGAATAAGTGTGATTATTACCCAGAAGGCTCAGTGCACAGGCCAGGATAGCTAGCAGGGCAGGGGTGCTGAGTCCAGCTGCTGAACCTGTAGTCATGTGACAGGTCAGGACTGCCCCACCTGACTCGCAATGACACAAAGAGATGGTCAAGGTGTCTGTACTGCTCAGGGGAGGATCTCCACTGTCTGTAATCTCTATAGGAATCAGGAACATGTCTTTTCGAGATCTCCAGAAACCACTGTGTTTCACCAGGAGAGATGCACTTCCATCTGTTGGACATGAAGAGTGAGCAGGAGAGAATAAAATAGAGAGTCAGCAAGCAATGAGGCAAGAGCACAATGAGACACTGGCCGATCAGGAGAGATGAAGTGACCTGAGATCTTACCTTTGTTATCTCGAATAGTGAAGTTTCCATCAGAGACAGCAGCAGGACTTTGAAAACTGAAGAGACCGCTCTCACTGTCTGCATCTCTCACTCTGACTGTCTGAATAACCTTCAGAGACAGACAGAGACAAAGAGGAAGAATGAAGAACAGAAAGGCAAAGGGAGATGGAAAGAGATGGAAATGAGAGGCATTATATGTGTGTTATATGAAGAAGCAGGAAGAGTTATATGAAGAAGTCACATGAACAATAGAAGGAGTTATAGGGATCAGTTATAGAGACATTATACTGAGAATAATGAGAAGTTATATGAGCCATAGGAGGAGTTATAGGGATCAGTTATAGAGCCATTATACTGAGAATAATGAGAAGTTATATGAGCCATAGGAGGAGTTATAGGGATCAGTTATAGAGCCATTATACTGAGAATAATGAGAAGTTATATGAGCCATAGGAGGAGTTATAGGGATCAGTTATAGAGCCATTATACTGAGAATAATGAGAAGTTATATGAGCCATAGGAGGAGTTATAGGGATCAGTTATAGAGCCATTATACTGAGAATAATGAGAAGTTATATGAGCCATAGGAGGAGTTATAGGGATCAGTTATAGAGCCATTATACTGAGAATAATGAGAAGTTATATGAGCCATAGGAGGAGTTATAGGGATCAGTTATAGAGCCATTATACTGAGAATAATGAGAAGTTATATGAGCCATAGGAGGAGTTATAGGGATCAGTTATAGAGCCATTATACTGAGAATAATGAGAAGTTATATGAGCCATAGGAGGAGTTATAGGGATCAGTTATAGAGCCATTATACTGAGAATAATGAGAAGTTATATGAGCCATAGGAGGAGTTATAGGGATCAGTTATAGAGCCATTATACTGAGAATAATGAGAAGTTATATGAGCCATAGGAGGAGTTATAGGGATCAGTTATAGAGCCATTATACTAAGAATAATGAGAAGTTATATGAGCCATAGAGGGAGTTATAGGGATCAAATATAGAGCCATTATACTGAGAATAATGAGAAGTTATATGAGCCATAGGATGGGTCATTGGGATCAAATATAGAGCCATTACATGGAGAATAATTACAAGTTATATGAGCCGTAGGATGAGTTATAGGGGTCAGTTATAGAGCCATTACATGGAGAATAATGAGAAGTTATAAGAGCCAAATGAGGAGTTATAGGGATCAGTTATAGAGCCATTATACTGAGAATAATGAGAAGTTATATGAGCCATAGGAGGAGTTATAGGGATCAGTTATAGAGCCATTATACTGAGAATAATGAGAAGTTATATGAGCCATAGGATGAGTTATAGGGATCAGTTATAGAGCCATTATACTGAGAATAATGAGAAGTTATATGAGCCAAATGAGGAGTTATAGGGATCAAATATAGAGCCATTATACTGAGAATAATGAGAAGTTATATGAGCCATAGGATGAGTTATAGGGATCAGTTATAGAGCCATTATACTGAGAATAATGAGAAGTTATATGAGCCATAGGATGAGTTATAGGGATCAAATATAGAGCCATTACATGGAGAATAATGAGAAGTTATATGAGCCATAGGATGAGTTATATGGAACAGTTATAGAGCCATTACATGGAGAATAATTAGAAGTTATATGAGCCGTAGGATGAGTTATAGGGATCAGTTATAGAGCCATTACATGGAGAATAATGAGAAGTTATATGAGCCATAGGAGGAGTTATATGGAACAGTTATAGAGCAATTACATGGAGAATAATGAGAAGTTATAAGAGCCATAGGATGAGTTATATGGAACAGTTATAGAGCCATTACATGGAGAATAATGAGAAGTTATATGAGCCATAGGATGAGTTATATGGAACAGTTATAGAGCCATTATATGGAGAATAATGAGAAGTTATATGAGCCATAGGAGAAGTTATAGGGATCAAATATAGAGCCATTACATGGAGAATAATGATAAGTTCTATGAGCCGTAGGAGGAGTTATAGGGATCGGTTATAGAGCCATTATATGGAGAATAATGAGAAGTTATATGAGCCATAGGATGAGTTATATGGAACAGTTATAGAGCAATTACATGGAGAATAATGAGAAGTTATAGGAGCCATAGGATGAGTTATATGGAACAGTTATAGAGCCATTACATGGAGAATAATGAGAAGTTATATGAGCCGTAGGATGAGTTATATGGAACAGTTATAGAGCAATTACATGGAGAATAATGAGAAGTTATAAGAGCCATAGGATGAGTTATATGGAACAGTTATAGAGCCATTACATGGAGAATAATGAGAAGTTATATGAGCCGTAGGATGAGTTATAGGGATCAGTTATAGAGCCATTACATGGAGAATAATGAGAAGTTATATGAGCCATAGGAGGAGTTATATGGAACAGTTATAGAGCCATTACATGGAGAATAATGAGAAGTTATAAGAGCCATAGGAGGAGTTATAGGGATCAGTTATAGAGCCATTATATGGAGAATAATGAGAAGTTATATGAGCCATAGGAGAAGTTATATGGATCAGTTATAGAGCCATCATATGGAGAATAATGAGAAGTTATATGAGCCGTAGGAGGAGTTATAGGGATCGGTTATAGAGCCATCATATGGAGAATAATGAGAAGTTATATGAGCCATAGGATGAGTTATATGGAACAGTTATAGAGCAATTACATGGAGAATAATGAGAAGTTATAGGAGCCATAGGATGAGTTATATGGAACAGTTATAGAGCCATTATATGGAGAATAATGAGAAGTTATATGAGCCATAGGATGAGTTATATGGAACAGTTATAGAGCAATTACATGGAGAATAATGAGAAGTTATAAGAGCCATAGGATGAGTTATATGGAACAGTTATAGAGCCATTACATGGAGAATAATGAGAAGTTATATGAGCCATAGGATGAGTTATATGGAACAGTTATAGAGCCATTACATGGAGAATAATGAGAAGTTATATGAGCCATAGGATGAGTTATATGGAACAGTTATAGAGCAATTACATGGAGAATAATGAGAAGTTATAAGAGCCATAGGATGAGTTATATGGAACAGTTATAGAGCCATTACATGGAGAATAATGAGAAGTTATAAGAGCCATAGGAGGAGTTATAGGGATCAGTTATAGAGCCATTATATGGAGAATAATGAGAAGTTATATGAGCCATAGGAGAAGTTATAGGGATCAAATATAGAGCCATTACATGGAGAATAATGATAAGTTCTATGAGCCGTAGGAGGAGTTATATGGAACAGTTATAGAGTCATTACATGGAGAATAATGAGAAGTTATATGAGCCATTGGATGAGTTATATGGAACAGTTATAGAGTCATTACATGGAGAATAATGAGAAGTTATATGAGCCATAGGATGAGTTATATGGAACAGTTATAGAGTCATTACATGGAGAATAATGAGAAGTTATATGAGCCATTGGATGAGTTATATGGAACAGTTATAGAGCCATTACATGGAGAATAATGAGAAGTTATATGAGCCATAGGATGAGTTATATGGAACAGTTATAGAGCCATTATATGGAGAATAATGAGAAGTTATATGAGCCATAGGATGAGTTATATGGAACAGTTATAGAGCCATTACATGGAGAATAATGAGAAGTTATATGAGCCATAGGATGAGTTATATGGAACAGTTATAGAGCCATTATATGGAGAATATTGAGAAGTTATATGAGCCACAAATGTTAAATGATAATAGCCAAAAAATACAGTGTAGGTTATATGGGTCGAATAAGGAGTTATAGGGTGATTGTATGTGAGTTATAGTAGGAATTATAAGAAGAGGTGTTATATGGTTATATAAAGACAATATGTATAAAATAGAGATCGGGTACAAAGAGCAATAGGAGAAAATATAGGGAGGAATTAAATGAAGCATTTGGAGTTCTAGAGAATGACACAAGGAATTATAGGTAAGGATTTCACAGAGCCTTGGAAGGGTTTATATGGCGAAAGAGAAAGATTTAACGGACTAGGGCTAATAATCAGACTTTTACTTAAATGGTAAAGGTATTCGATGGGCCCTAATATCTGGTTGTTCAGAGGCCATACTCATATCCTTTTAATACAAATCTGCAAGTGCATACCTGACACATTCACCACATGCAGTCAGTCAAGAAATATACATACAAAGCACGCACTTTTAAAATGCAGACACCAATCAAATTGCACACATACATACACACACATATAGATACATGATTGTGAGTTCATTTGATAATAAATATATATAATGAATTAACAAATAAGCAAAAGATCGATTCATTTGATCAATTTCTGTGATTATGGCTATTAATCAACATTAATTGTATATCCATATTAAATACATCTAATTACATATACCTTTCCCAAGCTGATAAGGAAAGTTAGACTGGCTCCTCAGTTTGTCATAAATTTGTCAAAAACCTTTATTAAATTAATAAGCGGTCTGTCATGATGTAGTAGCAATACCATTTGGAAAATGGTTTAATCAATGCAGTAAGGCTCCACATGAATTACGCCCTTCCTACTCACTTATCACTACGTCAGTGAATATGGTCCTATGACTGTCAGTGATAGCATTAAAAGGGTTAAAATCTGATGCACTGCTTTACGTATATTTCAGTTAAAGGGACTTTTTTCTGACCACTGACCTGTTCTGTGCTCCTCAACAAATCAGTATAATTGAGGATGCTTATGTCTAATGTCTAGTGTATTTCAGAGGGACGGAGTCATAAAACCTGTCATGTAGCTGTGATGAATCGTCTTAGCCCATCTTAAAATGAGGTCACTCAGTGTGTCACCCTGTTCTTCACTAGAAAGGTAGAAAATTGAGAAATTGTTATGTACATATTAATATTTAATTCATATTCACTGCATATCTGACCTCTGGATACACATATTTAAAATCTAAACCTAATTACATAATTCTGATATGAAAATGTGATCCGCACACAGTCTGGGCTATATCCATGTAAAAGTATATCTGCTTCATTTGGGGGATATGATAAGTGCAATATTATATATGTGATATGCACATATAGATAGCTATAGGAAATGTTATAATATTGACCCTCACCTCTGGTATTTCACAATAGCAATAATAATGATGCATGCCCTAGTCCCATAAGGATAATCCCCCCAACTTGATGGCACAATCAATACTTTATTTATCTCAGGGCAATAGGCAAGGTGCTACAATGACCACACACAACTTAAATGACACACTTTAATATTCCTATTACCAAAATATTTCATTTAACCATATGTTATTGTATGTTTTTGCTCATTATTTAATTTAGATTATATGTACCCTATATATTATGTTTTCTAATTGTTTTGGCTATACTGAAGGCCATCTTTAAATAGTCACACAGCTAAATAAGTAAGATATGGCTTGTTTATCTGCATATATAGGTAATACATTAAAGTCTGTATATTTTGGGAGGAACAGTCACTATTTTCAAAAAATTATTCTCCCAAATATCCATCTTTTTAAGCATATTCGAGAATAAATCTCCATTTTCACACCCAATATCCCCTTTTCACTGGTTCCTTTTCTTATTTTCACTCAAGGTCTACAAGAAAGACAGAAGCCTGGAACGCCAGTTCTACATAATATATGTCTATGCAATACTATGCTATATATATTATGGGCCTCATTCTATTATCGGCCGCAGCCGTTGCGGGGCCGCAAGGACCGGCCGCAAGCTATTCGGCTATTCTATTCCCCTCCGGCCGGGGGTTCCGGCAGGCTTGCGGCCGGTGCCTTGCTATCTCTTGCGGCCGCTCGCGCCGGAGGAAAGCCTTTGATCTAAAACGGCCGCAAGAGATTTGCAATTCAATTGCTCCGGGAAACCTCTCTGCAAGGCTAAAAGCGAGCCGCAGCTTACTTGCAGGAAAGAGGTCTCGCTAGCACCAATTAAGCACATAAAATAGCTCAAATAAAGCCATCCTGCACTTTGAGAAGACTATAAAGGGATTTTATGTGTTAGAAAAAATAGCACATAATTATCCTATACTCAAATCCGTAAAATATTTTATTTTTAATATCCGTAAAATATCCATGTAAAAAGTCCAGAGTGCTTGGAGCACCTCAGACACGCCCACGCCGCAGCCGGAAAATAAACAGTTAATTTGAACTCGGGTTTGGGCAGATGTGCAAGCTTGAGAGTGGGTTCCTTTTAATCCTCATGTCCCCCAATATGATCCCTAGCATTTACAGAGCTGTACAGTGCAGGCTTGAATTTATTTTTGCGTTTTTATATTTCACAGCTTACGGCCGGTTCCAAGATATGCGGCCGGCGGGAAAGATGAGATCCTTGCGGGGCCGTATAATAGAATCGCGAGTTAACTGAACCCCCGCAAGGAATCGCAGCCTTACGGACGATTTACGGCCGCTAATAGAATGAGGCCCTATGTGTATATATTTGTAAAACTTAATTTATACTTCAAACAGAATGGCAGTAAAAATGCATAATTTTTCAAGGAGACGCATAAACAGGACAAACATGAAAACACTCACAGTATGGTACATGTAACCACTGACCAATACTAGAAAAGCCAACACACAAACTAAACAGTGCTGTATGGGGTACTACCTTACTATCTTTCTAGATCAGAATCCTCAATAATAAGTGTATATATATATATAGGTATATATAATTAATACTTAATAGTATGTTTGTGTAGGCTGTATCATTCCAAGTATATCAAATAGGAATGTTCAGCAGAACAACTTCTACTTACAAGTTATTTTGGGTTATTCTTAAAGAGCATGAGACACTGGCTATATGTTGTGTTATTCTTCTTTTTTTTAAGGGAATCAATCCAGGGAAATTCCATGCTGTTGTGCAAATTATCAGCTCAAACATATTATCAATGTGCTAATGAGGATTACAGTCTACTTGTCAATCTCTGTAGTGGCCAAAATATCTGGCAGTGAGACCCCACTGCCACCCTTATCGACACTCTAAGTCGCACATCAACATGCAGGAGCCACAAAACCAATTGCAATTACTTCAGAAATTATTTACTGTAGATAAAAACTGCTAGAACAATGTATAGCTAGTTTTTAATGCTCTTTAAAATTAACTTAACTTTCTATTGCATTGAAAGAGTCCCTTTAAGTACAGGGTACATGGACGACCTGTTCTAAACAAATATAGTATGTTTAAAGTAAACATTTTACAGTTTACTAATTTTATATATCAATTTAAAAAGACGTGTCTTTCAATAATTTTATTTCAGTCTGCTTTAGAACCATGTAGACCAGTGGTAGTCAACCTGGTCCCTGCCTCCCACTAGTGGGCGATTCAAGCTTTCATGGTGGGCGGTGGAGTAATCGCCAGGTGGCGTTGCAGATGAGTGGCATAGCACGCAGGAGACCCGCAGCACCAAGCCTGGCTGGTTGGAGAGCTGGTGAGAGAGCCTAGGGACAGCAGTCAGGACCGGATCACTATCTAGTAAGTACAGGGCGATACATAGCTAGGGTCGTATGATTTATGTAACCAGAAATGAGGTAAATTTGTGCGGCACCGGTGGGCAGTAAGGACATTTTACCATCATAGGACGATAGGTATTAAAAGGTTGACAACCCCTGTGTAGACCCTCTGGAGAGGTGCGTCCAGCACTACTATTGGTCATTAACGACTGCAGGGAGAGATGTGATACATAAATTGCTTATAGACTAGTATGATGTATAAAAGGGTAACAGAAAACAAAGAACAAAAACAACATTATCATTAATATGTAGTAAAAGGTACGACTTAGGAAAGTTATATTTTTGAATTACTGTCAGTAATATAGTGTGTGGTGATGTGTGTGTCTCTGCAGTCAGTAAATTCCTGTTAAAAGCTGCTGTTTCTGTTCTTCTACAGCTAATGCTCTGAATAAATAAAGATGGCAATGAGGGTTGTATTGCAGTGAGCAGGATACTGCAGTGAATCATTCTGCCTGAGTGAGGGCCACTGAAGTCTGCATTCTTTGGGCTACATAAAGGAGCGTGACTTGGCCAGGCCATGTCAGGGGATCCATACACTCACAGGTTAGATGTTTCCTTGCAGCTACTAATGTAACTGGCGCTATTCAGGTGCATATTATGCTGCTGTGTTGTTCACTTTAGGACATCAATCAATCCTATTTCACACTTCGCATAAGTGACATCTTGTCTTACAGTAAACAGTATAGCACTATATTCATTCTTAAGTATTACGTAAACAAGACATCCGAAACCTTTTACTTAAAGAGACACTGTCACCCCAACAGGAAGCTAGTTTCGTCTTAAATAGCATGAAAAAAATAGCTATACATTACACTAGCCTTTTTTCTCTACTGTTAATCATCCCTGAGAAATACAGCATTGTTTTTGCAGTGGAAGTTCAGCTCAATAAGCTAATTTGCAGTTTGAAGCACTTGATAAGCATGGGTTAGAGGATCTAACTGAATGACTAAATAGGGGGGGGGGGGGCATTATTTTGGCCACCACAGGGACTAACAAAACTGTGATTTTAATTACTGCTTCAAAGCAGCTAACTAGTATTCAGGAGCTGTTCATTTGCATATAAATGCAGCACAGATAATAGTAAATTTCTCACGATTTATCCATTTTAGAAAAAAGTTCTTGAGGAATTGAAGCTGAAACTGGTTTGAAATCACAATCACCTTCTGATTGGCTGGTATGTGGCAAAGCAGCTCTGTCTCCATGCTCAATATCAGGGATGGGGTAGTTCGGTCCTGGAGAGACCCACACAGACCAGGATTTGAGGATATCCCTGCTGCGTACAGGGAGTCAATCGCTTCTTCAGTCATCCTCATTGACTCACCTGTGCACAGAAAGGATATCCTCAAATACAGGCCTGTGTGGGGCTCTCCATGCCCAAACTTGCCCACCCCTGCTCAATATGTTGTTCTCCCTTGCCTTGGTAGTCGCATCTGTTTTTTGGGTTAATTAACATGGCATACATTGATTTGTACTAAGCCCATTTGTCTCTAAATCCTAAACCCAATGGTTGCCGATTCCTGCCCTAAACAAAATAATGTAGAATTTTAAAAAATACAGACATTAATAAATGACATTTTATATGCTGCATTGGAATCTAATATTTTAGTTTCTGATGATCTGATTTCTGGGTTGGGAGGAGACAATTCAATGCAGAAGAAACATGCTTCTATTGGAACAATATAAAACATTTTAATTTTAATATATATATTTTAATTGGGATTATTGAAAGTGCATTACAAGGACAACCCTTCTGAACAAATAGCACACAGAATAATCTAAAAAAATGTAATTGCACAGTAAAGAAATGCATAGAAAAGTATATTTTGTTTCTAAAAACATTTTGCCATTGTCATGTATAATTCTTCATAGACATGTAAAAACGGGGTCACACTGGTCCTTTAATTCCTGTATACAGTTATGCTTTTGCAGGTACTACCTGATTGTTTATTGAATAAATGGGAGGGAAGAGAGAATGGAGAGAATAATTTTCTCTCAACACTTATTACCAATTATTTCAATAGAAACCACAAAAGTCTCAAGGACCTAAAGCAGCCAAACAAACAAGACATGGCGAGACCCATAATAGCTGCATATATATATAGGTAATACATTAACGTCTGGATTTTTTTTACTTTTTAAAACATTTGACCATTATCAGATCACATCAAACAAGCACTGATAAACTAAGTAATTATTATTATTTTTTTTTATATTTGATACATGTTTGCTATAAAAGTTATTATACAAATCAGTTATTCCTCCACAAGCCATCTCTCACTGCTGGACACAATGCCTATTCAGGCTCTGAAAGGAGCAAAAAACACAAGCTCCCTAGAAATGTCAATATACTTTTTGCTGCAACATAAATACCAGCTTTTTTCTTTAGTTTCTCTAGATATACTAACCTTAAGAAAAACAATGAAATGTATTGTTGCAGTGAGTAAAAAAGCACTGAGAGAGAAAGTGTGTGATTTATGGTTCCTTCAGGACATGAAAGCATCCATCTTTCTCTGCACATAAGATTAATATATCGCATAAGTTTAATATATGCAGGTAACAATAAGGTGATTAGGTACATTGAGAGCTACAATACCAAACCCTACAGTCAGTGTTGTGTTTCTGCGTTGGCTTACAAGGCCCAGGCCTAGGGCAGCACATTATCATATGAAGAGTTGTGAGTGTCCAGTAATCTAGATAAATACTCAGAGTATATTATTTGTGCAATAAAAAAAGGTGTCACTATATACTACACTACTATACTATTATTTATCTATATATAGTCACACTTGCTACTCGTCGTTGGTTCCGGAAGGCACGACGAGCGGCCTTCAGAGTAATGTAAATAGTTTTTGTTGCAAGTGCGACGAGTAACAAGGAAGCGTTAAGTGTCATAGCATTTTTTGCTCATCAAGTCACGTTAAATAACAAAAATGTACGAGCTTTAAGGTAATCGAGGACCAAGGCGCCACTCTATATATATAACTTCCCAGAATGCAGTGTAGTAACTGTTTTTCTCAGAACTCAGGTTTTTTAACTTGTTTTAGACATTCAAATGTGAACACGGATGTAGTTTTTATTTACTGTACTACTGTACGGTGGAGGTCTTCTATCGCTCTTTTGCCCACCATATTATAAATAATTGCTGTGGTGAACTACCTACTCATAAGGTCCACAACACAAGCTGAGATCCCGCTCCATGCTGATGATAGCCAGTAAGCTTGAAACAGCTGTACATGGATTGGATACTCAGCCTGTGTTTATTCCAACCTTGGCTTTGCATTAAAGCTGTGTAATACAGCATGCATAAGCTTAAAGGAAGCCATGCTTGATAATGGC
Organism: Discoglossus pictus; assembly: GCA_027410445.1. Lineage (NCBI taxonomy): Eukaryota > Metazoa > Chordata > Amphibia > Anura > Alytidae > Discoglossus > Discoglossus pictus. The sequence continues at coordinate 383,534,256 of CM050163.1, forward strand.
TATGGATTGAAGAGCGAGGCATTTGTGGGCACATTTGCACGTCCCAGCTCAACTTCCCAGAATGCAGTGTAATAACTGTTTTTCTCTGAACTCTGAGCTGAAAGCAGTTTTTTAACTTGCTTTAGACATTCAAGTGTGAGCACGGATGTACTTTTTATTTACTATATATATATATATATATATATATATATATATATACACAACTCTGCAAAGCTCTCTTCTCCCAGTAGGATTGCAGAGGATAACTTTCCTGCTCAAATAGCTGCATCTGGTCAGTCCTGATTTAAGACTGCTCCTGGAGTATGGGATGCCCCCCCCCCCCCACCGCCAGGTTTAGATGGATGAGTGCTGGTTAGTGAGGATAACTGTTTATTACGAGACTGGTAACTTGTCACAATATATATATTTGTGGTAATCTTAAGATAAGAGGAAGAGAAAGAAGCAGTTATATAAGGCATGTGAGGATGCACAAATCTGAGTGGGCCTAGGGAAACATTAAACCTATACCAATCATTAAATTACGATTACAAAATAATGAAAGTTTTACAGCTTTTCCATTTGATTTACATGATGGTGCAAAGTACCATGAAAGTATTTTGTACCGCACATCCTGACAGTCTGCATTAATATTCTTGTCAGGAGCTACAACCGGTCACCAAAACTGGATGAAGTTACTGAGAACTGTGTCATGTAAATCCACACATCATACCGCACTAAGGGCCATAAGCCACCAATTGGAAGTGACCAGGAGACATTGCTTTTTGTTTGCATATACAGCTTTTACAGGCCCTATTTTCTTGTTTTTGATTGTTTTTCTACGTATTTAGACATTATTGCACTTCAATTTGCTATGTCAGCCACTACACTACGAGTGCTAATGAAGCTGTTCGCTACACTTGGTCTGACAGATATAATTGTGTCTGATAACGGCACAAAGTTTACTTCAGCAGAATTCAATACGGTTATGGAAAGTAATCTTACTCTGCATATTATAACTGCATCTTTTCATCTATCATCTATCGTTCAGGCTGAGAGAATGGACTGAAGAGGATCATTGAGGGAGATAGGAAGCATGGGCTACAACGTGTTACATCTTGTACCAGAACAAGCTGCAGTCTGGAAAAAAACAAGAATCCTGGTTCTCTAACAGGCTTATTTTCTTCCAACGTGACAGTTTTTGAAACAGACCGTACTGTCTATGTCAGAGAATATGCAAATATCCCTAAGTGGCTATCAGTGAGGACTCAGGGCCTGCAAACGCCTTGTACAATGATAAATGGACAAAATGCACCAATGCTGCTCTACATCATCAGACAGAGCATTGGAAACTAAGTGGCAAAAGTATTTAAATATAACTCTGTTATACCTCTAGCTGCCCTCACTGCTATATGCAAATTGTTTTTGTCTGAACGGGCCAGAAAACACAATCAACCTGCAAATGCCAATGGTTCATCCAAATAATTTACTTTTGCTTCTCCAGACAAACTAGCAGTCGTAGCATAGCAGTCTGGTCTCACTCAAAAGGATAATCCAGCACTGAAATTCCAGGCAATTCTCCTCTGAAGAGGAAAAACATTTCAGCCTTTGGGGCCTCTTTAGTGAGGTGTAGCTGATCTCAGACTGAGCAGCTCTGACCTTGCCTTTGAAGATATGTAAAAGATCCTTGGGCTTCATTGTGAGACTTAGCACCTCTGACCTGGTATTTATATACCGGCTCATTTAAATGCATGTCACACAAATATGTGAGTTACACATCCCTTTAACAAACTGAAATTTTATACTCATGACTTAAATTGCCCATGTCTTTCCAAGGGCTCTGAGTTAAGGTGATCAATCAAACATGTTGGCCAAATGGGAGAATGGATTAAAGACGCAACAGGGGGTCCATATATTATATGATTTAAAACCATAGATAATAACATGTCCTTTTGCAATTTTATATTTTAAGGTAATTACTCCCTGGGTGTGCACAGGCTCAGATTATTTCTATCAATGGAGTTTAGACTGAAAACAATGCATGCAACCGGCCCAGGTATTAATAGCAATTACTAGCAATAATCACATTCTAGAACAGATATAAATACAAAAGTCTGGTGGTTGGAACTGAAAAGATGATTGACAGGTAAAAAACACATACATACATTAGTTTACTGTAAATAAATGAAAAGTTTTAGCAGCATTCATTTGATAAGGTATGTGTTGCTAGATATAATGTTCATTTTAGCATATTTAAAAAACCTATCGGTGTAAAAAAGTGCAGCATGTAAAACTCCTGTATATAACTGCAGTTAGGACGCTGCCACTTTATGTATTTAGAGTTGTCACCAAACATTTACATAGATGTCTAGATGTGACATTACGCCATCTTGCATATTTGGAACCTATTATCTTCTTGGCAAGAACTCAGGTTTATTCAATGAGTAAAACACTGCTCATATAGTACACTGTCTCACCTTTTATATCAAATATTTCGCATAAAAGTACAGATTTAAGTACTGATTCTGGCAAAAGAGTATGTTAATTATTATTAGTGACAATTTCTTCATGGACAAGAGCCATGAATCCACTGGTAGCAGCTTGTTAGAAGTGTATACATCTAAGTGTAATTAATGTACCAATGAATATTTATGTGTGGTGAGGGGATTAGCAAAAAACAAAACAATCAATGCACACACATCATTCCCATGTAATTCCAGCAATGTGCAGTACATGATGAAACCTAAGAAATACATCAATGTGATCTGTGCTCATTTCTGCAGTGGCAGAGCTAGAGAATGGAGGGCGAGTGAGAAAACATTTTGGTCTCCTCCCACGGGGGGATTGTACCATTTTTTTTGTTCTGGGCCCCCACAGTACCAATTTATTCAGTGCCTCTTCCCAAGATCACTTCCCATAATAGCTCCTCTCCTTAAGACCCCTTCCCAAAAAAACACTTCTTCCCTTACCTGCTGCCTGTGGGTAGCTCCTCTGCCTGTAGCACAGCTCCAGGGTGAGGGGGAGTGGGGCCTACACTACACTACAGAAATAGATATACTATCTCTACATAGCACCCAGCTCTTCTCAAGATCCACCACCACACAGCACCCACCCTTCTTAGCATTCATTCCTACACTATAGAAGAATAAAAGTAAATGCAAAAAAATAATTACACAGCACTGGGGCCCCCTCCCAGAGGTGGCCTGTTGAACTGCACCACTGGTAGCTCCCCCGTGCATTTTTGTTAACTTTTGCAATACCTTTCTTTCATGTAAAAAAGACTCTAGCTAGAAGTATTAAAAGACAGTTTTCCAGTTACCTATCAGCTTATAAAGTATATTTCATATATTAATTACAGTTGTATTTAATAAAATTGAAAATGCCTTGTTATAGACGATTGTTTCAGGTAAATGCGTTTTCCATATCCCTTTTGCTGTGGGAAAAATACAAATATCCTTAAATTTTTAGTGTGTGTATATATATATATATATATATATATATATATATATATATATATATATATATATAGCATTTATCACTTTTTGTAGCACTTGTGAATTTTAGCTCTGAATCAGTATTTTTTTCATTACAGGCCATAAGGTATGACACGGTTAATTCTGCATTTAGTTAAAATCATTGTTTTTTTATTCTATAACTGTAAACAAGTCCTTCTTCCCATAATAAAAATGTGTTCTAGAGACAGTCAACAATTATTTAGCATAAACAATATGCATTTCGGTCATATACAAGGCCAAAGTCAAGATCAGCACTTCACCTATGCACAGAGATAATAAATAAAATAGTTTTTGTGCGCATATAGTGACGTGCCAGGTATTATTAACATGTGTAAACTGAATGCATATTATTTTATTGGATTACCTAATATAAATAATATTTTAATGGCGTAAGCAATGGATTGTACCATGAGTAATGGCTTATACCATGTTCTGTATGTAAGCACCATAAAAGCTGTGCTTTGTTTATATTTGTGCCAGTCAGCTCAATCAGTCAGCCAGTAGCAGCCATTTTGGATGTTTTTGCTGCTGACCCACAGTTTTGTCTAAATAAAATCTAATAAGAAGAAAATGATTGGAGGACGCTATTTTTTGGTATCATGACTGGGTTTCAGAGTAAAATGTGGTTTGTGGGTATGTTTTTTTTCTCCATCACATTAAATGGGCCTTTAAGTAGCTTTTTTGTGGAAGAATTGCCACAGACTGACCATATTAGACACCATCGCAACACTCAAATATGACATTATCTAACAGTATTACAGTCACACTAAGATAATTTCAGAAATACACCAGTCAGAACTTGGGTATGTAAATAGAGGGACACAGCAAAGGTCCCAGTAGTGCTAGAAATTAAATATTTAAATAAGGCTATTTGCATTTGATCGTTATTAAAACAAAATTACTGTTATATAATGGAATGTTTACTATTTTTAGGCAAAAACTACTTTTCAAGATCCTCCTACCTGGTGGGGTCTCTTATCTCAGGCCAATAAAGAACAGTCATGGTGGGGGTGATTAGCAGAAGTTTGTATGCTCTTCCTGCTAGCCACCCCCTCTGTGAGAGAAAATCACCTGATGTAAAAGACTGTTTTAGGTCAGAGTATCTAGAGAAGTAACTTCTACCTAAAATAGCAACATTCGGGGTTAATTAGCTAATGCTAATTTATACATTTGTTAATAGCAAATATAATTATTTATATGTAAAGTTATCATTTCTACGGCAACTGGGACCTTTGCTGTGTCCCTTTAAAATCCACTTCCACTTTTTTATTATAAAAAAACGCAAACTCAATCAAGATCCTGTGTTCCTGACAAACTATGGCAACCTTTAATCAATACAATGATTCAGTCTGTGACACAATAATGACTTCACTCCTCTAATCTAACACCATCTTCAACACATTTATGCTAATCCCCTCACTGTACAAAAAGACTTTCTGTCTCCTTAATCACACTGCTCAATATACATCCTGCTCTCTATGATACTACAAGACACATGGAGGAGAAATCATTCACAGTATTACAGATTCACTGCCAAAATATGAATCTTTTTATATATTGACTTGACTTAGAAAAAAAACCTTATTGCATTTTAACCCATTTGGCAGGAATATAGTGGATAAATATGTGAAATAAACAGTTTTCAAAATATGATCCAGTAATCCAAGGTTGAATATATATAGGAATAAGCAAAGAGATTGAGCACCCATTAAGGGAGAAATATTAGGTCCATAGGCGGAGCTACTGCCGGTGCAGACGGTGCATGGCACAGACGCCCTGACCTCAGAGAGGCCACGGCGGACCTCGCACGGCCCCCGGTGGCCCAGGGGCCCTGCTGTCCCCTGTGGCCCCCGTACATCCTCTGTGCCCCCTGCGTGTCGCAAGTGGCCCCTGCGGACCATCAGTGGCCCCGTGTGCCCCCCCGGTAGGGCCCCTCACAGGCTCCCGGAGCCCTGCTGTGCCCCCTGCCTGCCCAGTGTCCCCCATGTCCCCTGCTGCCCTCCCGTGGGTTACCTGCAGCCGCTTATGGCCCACTGCCCATTAGGTCTATGGTAATAGTATAGTTAATTACAAAAATGGAATGGATTGTAGTGTAATAAAAGGATTATTGTAGTTTTAGAAAGATAACATTAACATATGTATAAACTGTGAGCATAAAACATGTTCGCAAACTCTACTTATTTCTGAGGGTTCTCAAGTTGGACCTCTAAAGAAGTGGTTCTCATCAGCCAGTCCTAGAACCAGTGCTAGACATGGAGATTTTGTATGCAGAGATAAAGATGACCCTATCTACAGTTAAGCTGTACCCTGTTTAAATTAATGCAAAGCTAGATGGAAATTCAGTAAATCACATGAAGCATCACCCATGTTAAACATGTTCTGGATCCCATGAGCACTGGATGGTGCCCAGCAGATTCCCAGAACAAAAAAAAAAAACGGTTGCAGCCTTTCAATACAGTATTTTTCTGCATCATAGGTCTCTCCCATGTGACTAATACTGATAAAAAGTGAGACAAGATGGATCAGATCCATGTTACAGAGTGGAAAGAAATGCATGTGCATTCATAAGATTGTAATGTATTACCCTACTTTTGAATGCTTCGCTAAGCAAAAAAACATGTATAAAACATGTTAATTCAAATTCATCATAAATTGTTGGAACTACCACAGACTTTTAGTTGTATCTCCTCACAAATGCAACCTTTGCTTTGCAGTATTCTTTCCTTTTGATGTCCAGAACTTTGTCATAGCTACGGAGAAACAATCCTAATTGAAACCTTCTAGACCCAAACTTGGTGCCCTAGGCCTGGACTATGCTTGCATGCACAAAAATAAATCATGTTGTAAAAGGGGAGGGCTGCTCACCTTCATGGATGTCATATTTTGTCTTTGACAGATAGAAATTCAATGTGGACTAAGGTAAATCACTATGTGGTTCATAAAGAGTAAATGGCTACTGAGAGAACAATAAAAACAATAGTAAATTGTAAGCACATTGTCTAGAGGTGTACTACAGGCTGGGTGCTGTAGGCCTCAGGCCAAGAACTTTAATGAAAGAGACATCTAGGAATGTAAATAATTCCCTGGTTCTTTCGCTATTAACAAGGGGCTCCCTTGAGTCTCATTTTAACCCTTGTTCCCCTTAATTTTGCTAGTTCAAATATGTACCTAACCATAGTATCTAACATCCATCACTTAAAATGACTCTCCTATTTAGAATGATCACTATTAGCAGTTAAAAATGTATTAAAAAAGGTTACCAATACTGAGAAGTATTTGTGAGTAGTCTTTATTGCCCTCTTATTTTAGATGCTGCTCCCGTATAAAGGAACAATGGACAAGGGATGATAAGAAGTGCTATTAAAATAATCGTTTGGTGGATACAAAAAAAACGCAACAATCTTACACAATTGCACAACTTATCGAGGATGAGTAAACTAATCAGTTTTACTACACTGCAAATAGATAATAATCTCTGAAAACTATAATCAGACCCACTTTTGCATATATATCAGCAGCGCTACCAGCCAACTATAGAACATGCCACGAGACTAAGAACCAAATGGAACCAAGATTTATGCATCCAGTAGATATAATAATTGGTCTAAAACCATCTTTCGACAGCTACATTACTTTACATCTTGCTAGACACAAACATGAATTATTTACACAGAACAAGCTGCTCAAATTCAGTTTCCAGAAGCCTGTATCTTTCAGAGGATGTAATGAAACTGGATCACATATTATAGAACTGCCCCAAGGAGGTAAAACAATACAAAAGGGTAGATAACATACTTTACAAAATCATGGCCAGACAATTTATGGTACAGTTTGCTTGACCGGTGTTGGGGAGAGGGGCTAACTAACTGTATGAACTGACCATTAAAGCACCCAATTAGCAATGTACACCACCAATGAGCATATTGTGCAACTAACTACCTTACTATGTCAAACATCCATATATCTCAGGAACTGTTTCATATACAAAAATTGCTAGCATGACTATAGCATTTCTATGTATTGTATTTTAGTTTTGTAATTCATAGTTACATAGTAATTTAGGTTGAAAACATACTTTATATGTTTTTTATATAAGGTAATCATATCCCCTCTTAGGCCTTTTTTATAGAGAAAATACGTTTAATTTGGTTAGTCTTTCTTCATAACTTATCCTAACTCATTTCCCTTATTAGTTTTGTTGCCCTTCTCTGTACTTTTTCCAGCTCTAAAATGTCCTTTTTATGAAGTGGTGCCCAAAACTGTACTCCATATTCCAAATGAGGGCGTACTAGGGATTTGTATAGTGGGAGAATTATATTTGCTTCCCTTGCTTCTATACCCTTCTTAATACATGCTAATATTTTACTTGCCTTTGCAGATGCTGCTTGACATTGAGCACTGTTACCTAGGTGGTTGTCCACAAGCACTCCCAAATCCCTTTCAATGTTTAATACCCCTAGAATTGCTCTATTAAGATTATAAATTGCATGGCTATTTTCCTCCCCAAAAGTATAACTTTACATTTATTCATATTAAATCTCATCTGACATTTAGTTTCCCATTTCTCTAATTTTTGTAAATCCCTTTGGAGGGAAAGTACATAATTTTCTGGTTTAATTACCTTGCACAAATGCAAAAATGGAGACAATACTTTCCAATCCTACTTCTAAGTCATTAATAAATATGCTAAAAAGGAGAGGACCTAATACTGAACCCTGAGGAACCCCACTTAAACATTAGTCCAATCTGAGTATGTTCCATTTACCACAACCCCTTCCTGTCTTAACTCAATCCATGAGCAGATATTTACTGCAATCCTAATTCCTATATTGCTTAGTTTGCACAGTAGTCTTCCATGTGGCACTGTATCAAAAGCCTTTGCAAAATTTAAAAAGACTACATCCATACCTTCGGTTCGAAGCCTAAAGACCCCAATGCACTCCTCGCTCCTGTGCAATGGAAGATGGGCAGTAGTGAGAGGTGTCTCTTTAATTATCTAGAATTAAAGGTAGTCTATGTGTGACCTCTATATGTTATTCTTAAACAAACTGGGGTAATGGCATCCAAGGGGATGCTTGGCCCCTTCTGATTTATTTAATACTTTTAGGTAACCAGGTAATTTAAGGGAGCTACAGGGACCTGTGCTCTATTCCCTCACACTGAGGGTTGGTCAGGCAGAGAAACGTCAATTAATTAATTCTCCTGTGTGGACTAAAAGGGAGGGGGAGCAGGTGTCAAGATACCGCATTTAAATTTATTTAAATGTATTGAGGGCAAGAGCTCTGGGAGAGGGAATTACTCAGGATCCTTCTAACATATTCAAGCACCCATATTTCACAGCTTGTACCTACAGCAATAAAACTATGTCTGTCAGCAGGTATAAGCTGCCAGTATATAATAGGGGCATGAATGTAATAAGTAATGCCACTGACCAGCATCATTTTAATGGGCTTGGGGAATCTAGAAACAAACTATCATAGTGATTATCAGCATTAATAGAATAGCACGGCTGCCAATAAATACGCTCTCTGGTCAATTCTTCACTTTATTAGCTTCAGTGTAATGAAGACCCATGTCAGTTAAATATACAGTATGAGACACAAATGATAACCAAATGCAATGTTATTGGCCTCATTTGTTCTGACTAATATACAATATATACATTGACTTTGCATCAAATGATTAACTAAACTGAAATCCATTCATATCCTAGGACAGCTGTGTTTACAACAGTATAATTATTGGCATAGACTTAATGTGCAATCATTATATCAGATAATATATGTGTGTATCTGCTCCATGCTATAGCTTACATTTACATATAATCATTTAGGAATTGGTAAAGGATTTGTAAATGTAGTGATGGGGATACAAAATACACAAACACCATAACTGTACAAACACAATGACAAAAAAAACAACAAGACAATTACAAGGTTACACAATATATTGAACACCATATGGTATACATACACCCACTAAGTCAGATTTGTGTTAAAGGGACACACCATAGGCCCCAGTTATTGCAGAAATTAAATGTTCACATATAAATAAATATAATTACAATTGGTTGTTAACAATTTTTAGTAGAAGTGTTAGATAACTACCTTGAATGTTGAGTATGTTAAGCATTGATAACATTACTTATCCCATGTTATTACTTATCTTAGAGTGTGGGTGTCTCAGAAAAATCATAGTGATGTAGTATTTTTAAGGGACCACTGCAGTTCAAGAAAACTATAGACATTTGTCAAGTAGGTACAATATTGGTAGCTGAGTAAGCTGTGGACACAACTTTTTTGTGTGTGGAAAATTACAGAATTTGTTCACATTTTGATTGCTAGACAATCGGGGTACGTGCGTATGTAGTTATCAGTGGAGGAGGGGACAGGCAGAAGACCAGAGCCTTTGTTTGATGGGTAAGACTGAAATTGACACCGCACCCCTTCACTCTCACTGGCCCAGAAGCAGGATGTTGCATCGAAGGATGCAACCATAGCTTTCCAGAAATGTAAACACCTCTCTGACACATACAAAAATTGCAACAATATACCATGGATCTCTCCAGGGTCCTGTAGAGGCCTCAACATTTCTTTTTTTTTTTTCTAATTAAAATCTAGCTTTTAATTAAGCTCAACTTTTTCAAACATATTTTATTTTAATTGTGCAGAGTTCCTTTAGTCAACTGTACATGATGTTCTTCATTATCATCCCCTCAGTATGAAAGATAATAAATCATGTGAGATAAAGTTAATAGGAGAAAGGGAGGACCTTTTTTAGGTAATTTATTCTTAAATTTGTAACCCTTCTACACAAGTTTAATATCAAACAATTGTAATTATTTTTACTTATATGTGTGTCAAGTGTAAGAACTGGATCTGTAATTGTATCATTAGTTTACTCATACATATATCACAATCTTAGGAAAGGGACACAGAAAATGTTCTGACTGCTAAACTACAAGTCTTAAGAAGCAGATCCGGGGTTTATCAATATTAGCAGAAAGTGCATCTAATGTCATATTTCTTTCTTAGAAAGTATGAATGTTCTTATCTGTAATCAGACATAAACACCCTGTCTCCTCGGTCAGCCTCTTACCAGTGAGTACCACTTAACAGAATCTCTGTGGGGAGTTGTCGTTGCTGAGTGTCTCTGATGGACTCTGAGAAGCGTAATCAGAATCAGAGAGCCATTCAGCAACAATTGCTATACACCGTAACTCCTCACAAGGAGAGAGGATTGCTTAGTCTGATAACAATGACCATTTTCAAAGTATTAGATTCACATTTTGATAATAATAATAAATCTGTTTTGGTTCCTTAATCTAGTATATTTTGGCAGCTGTATGCTGTTGCCCACTGGAGAAGGAACTTGCAACCCACTCCAGTATCTCTGCCAAAATTAAGAATGGATGTCAATCAATAAAAATAAATAAAAGACACCCACCTCCTGTAAACTCAGACCTATTGTAGCAATAAAACACATATTTTTGAAGTTATCTATGTGTATTCTTTAATATAATTTAATCATATTGTGATGGGATTTTCATATGTTTATTTAATAATTGATTAGCAATAAATTGAATATTTGAAGAAAATCAGTGTAGCTTTTAAAATTTATACTTTAAAATGTATAATTTACATTTGAGCTTTTCAGATATCCAGTGGGTCAGAGACGATCTGCCTATGAGACTGGCCAGTCCTTTCCTGTTATGAGAACATTACACTGCCAGCACAGGCAGCAACAGTGGCGGTGAGCATCCTTTAGAGGTCGCTGCCAAGATATTGCTGGTGATGTCATAGCTTTAGGGTAAGGGTTAAGGCTAGGGGGTTAGGGGGTTAGGGTAATGGCTTAAGCTTGGAAGTTGTGTACTACCTTACAAACTGCATACAATATCTAGCAGTGCCTTGTTGCAACTGCTGGAGTACTCATTACAGGAAAGATACAACTGTCCTAGGCACTGAAGAAAAGTCTAGACTGGTTAGAAGAAGATTTAAGACAGTGTTTTGGGCAGATTCCTTTCTCACCCCATGACACTCAATTTGGAGTGGAGAGAAGCGGATCTGCTCGTCTCTGAAGCACCAAAAGGTTAAATGTAAGTTTTAAAGCTACATTGTATGTATTACTAATCAGTTACTAAATAAAGAAATGAAACCCTGTTTATGACTGTTATAGTGGCCATTTAAATGCACAAAGAGATGACATGGCTTAGGGCCACATTTATATGGCAAATGATTATTTTAGTATATGTATATAATTAATGGATAATGGTGCCTTTCCTGTTAATAGAGTTCATACAGACACTGCTATACTTGCCAATAATCATAATGGATACCAGCCTCACTGACAACACCACATTAATCACTTTCTGCCCTTTTTCTAACCAGCCAGACAGAATAGTGTAAAATGTTTGATTAATATGAAAGCAAAGGGGTTATCAAAAAGAAGTTTTTCATTAGTCAAGAGCTGTCATATTTGGTGTATGTGACCGTCCCCAGCGCCCGTGTAAGATAAGCCCAGTATTGTGGATGTGACGTGCATATATCTATAGTTATGGCTTATTTCATATTATCAGTCACACAGGCAATTGAACTGGTCATACAACTGTCAAGGTCCAATTAATCAATGAAGACTTTCAGAGGTTGAACTTGTAAGTCTGGTCCCTGGTACCTGAAATCATACTGAAAGCTTTTGTGAATATTATATATTTTTGTTATTCATTTGTGAGGTAATTAAGAGTTGCTGGGAGTTTTTTTTTTCTCCCAACAAATTGATTTTTAACCATAAAAAGATGTCTTTCTGTTGAATGATGTTTGTGCATCTTTTAAAGACTGGCTGTATTCATTATAATATGTCTATATTTTTATTGTAGGGTGCTCTTCTTTTTATTTTTATTAGAAAATAAAATCTGATTAATTATAATAAGTCATTATATTGTATATGGGTGCATGTTACTAGAGTGATTTATAGGTTAAATTGGTCCTTAAGATTATAAATCTGTGAGTTTTCAGTCTTGCATGGCACTTTGGAGAAAGCTCTATGGACACTGGATTCTAAGCTCAAAGACAGGGCCCTCCATCTTTGTAAGGTGTTAATATTGTTTTGCCGTGATTACTACTTATGTATAGCGCTACGGAATATGTTGGCGCGTTAAAAATAAACTATAATAATAATAATTAGTGATTGCTATAGCCATTCTACTATTTCTTGAAAAAGTCATTATATGGGTGTAGGCATAATAGTCACTGGGTTCCCTGGTGGTCCAGTGGTTATGATTCGGTTCCTTTTACCACTGCGACCTTGGTTCCATACCAGTCAGGGAACCATGAGGTCACACCACCCTGCAGGGTTGGACCTGGCCAGTACTTGGATGGGAGACCACCTAGGAATACCAGGAGCTGTACGCTACATAACCAGCCAAACATAAGTACACCATAGTAGATGGGAAATGTCAATGTTTTGATTCTCAAATGTCCCTGTACTGAGGTATATGTCTTTATAGTAAATTCATTAAAAGTATGGCATCTTCTCTGCTTCAAAAGTCTAATATTCTAAATGGGTATATTATAAGGATGTATATGGAAGGGTTATATGGAACAAAAGGCTTTAAATTGGTTTATTTGGAGAAATACCAGGAATTATAAGCAGGGGTTATAAAAATGTGATGTATTTATTTTGCGTTGTTCAGTTGTTTCAGTGGGTTGCCAGTTCCTTCTCCATTGGGCCACAACATGCAGCTCCTGGTATTCCTAGATGGTCTCAAATCCTGACCAGTACTGACCAGGCCCAACCCTGCATGGCTTCAGGGTGGTGTGACTTCTTGGATCCCTGACTGGAGTCAAACCCAAGAAAACAGAGGTGACAGCACTGAATCCTAACCACTGGACCACCAGGGAACACAATTATGTATTATATGGAGCGGCTATGGGATGCAATCTATTAATCATAGTGAGGGGTTTTAATGGTCAACATGAGTTATAGGAATATGTTATATGTAACAATGTGAAGTTATAATGTGAGGCATTAAGAGAGAGGTTATATGGTCCAAAAAGTGCAGATACAGGTAAGAGTTATATGGAGCAATAGGACATGAAGGGATAAGGAAAAGAGGCGGAGTTATACTGAAAGGTAAACCATGGGAGTATATGTAGCAGTTACAAAATGGAGTCATATGGGGCAATATATGGAGTAGCTGGGAAGAGTAATAGGGTTTATAGTGGGAGGTTTATCAGCCATATGAAGAGTTATAGGGAGAGGTTGTGCAGGTCAGCAGTAGGTGCTACAAGTAGTAGGTTACACACTTGCCCGGGCTGTGCGTTGTCACACACGTGTGGTTTGTACATCTCGGCCAGAGTTGGGGGATTGTCATTCACATCTAATACTTGTATCATAACTCCGGCTTGTGACACTTGGGAGGGGCTATCTGAAACAACAACACAACACAGAAACAACACACAACACAACAAACCACCAGATAACAAAAAGAGACAACACAACACAGAGACACAACACAAAGTTACACAACACATAATACAGAGACAAAAGACAAACAACAAATGGATGAGTTTGCATATCACATGACAAGACCAAGTACAGATTCTCCCTGATGCCGTATAAACAAGCCCCCATATAACTGGTGTCCATCCCACACAATACTGTGTCCTATACTGGGCTAAGGTACACACACACATCCAGCTCCTCCACTAAAAGCTTTCCTCCACAATGGTGTGAACACTACACAACAGATTGTTCTAACCTACTATTATCTCAAGACTAGACTGGCTTCTCTCCTCCACACTGATCTCACCTATACACAGACAGGCTGCTCTCCTCCACATTGATCTCATCTATACACAGACAGGCTGCTCTCCTCCACACTGATCTCATCTATACACAGACAGGCTGCTCTCCTCCACACTGAACTCACCTATACACAGACAGGCTGCTCTCCTCCACACTGATCTCAGCTATACACAGACAGGATGCTCTCCTCCACACTGAACTCACCTATACACAGACAGGCTGCTCTCCTCCACACTGATCTCAACTATACACAGACTGCCTGCTCTCCTCCACACTGATCTCACCTATACACAGACAGGATGCTCTCCTCCACACTGATCTCAGCTATACACAGACTGCCTGCTCTCCTCCACATTGATCTCATCAATACACAGATAGACTGCTCTCCTCCACACTGAACTCACATATACACAGACAGGCTGCTCTGCTCCACACAGATCTCACCTATACACAGACAGGCTCCTCTCCTCCACACTGATCTCACCTATACACAGACAGGCTGCTCTCCTCCACACTGATCTCATCTATACACAGACAGGCTGCTCTCCTCCACACTGAACTCACATATACACAGACAGGCTGCTCTCCTCCACACTGATCTCAGCTATACACAGACTGGCTGCTCTCCTCCACACTGATCTCAGCTATACATAGACAGGCTGCTCTCCTTCACACTGATTTCACCTATACACAGACAGGCTGCTCTCCTCCACACTGATCTCACCTATACACAGACAGGCTGCTCTCCTCCACACTGATCTCATCTATACATAGACAGACTGCTATCCTCCACACTGATCTCAGCTATACACAGACAGGCTGCTCTCCTACACACTGATCTCACCTATACACAGACAGGCTGCTCTCCTCCACACTGATCTCACCTATACACAGACAGGCTGCTCTCCTTCACACTGATTTCACCTATACACAGACAGGGTACTCTCCTCCACACTGATCTCAGCTATACACAGACAGGCTGCTCTCCTGCACACTGATCTCACCTATACACAGACAGGCTGCTCTCCTCCACACTGATCTCAACTATACACAGACAGGCTGCTCTCCTCCACACTGTTCTCAGTTATACACAGACAGGCTGCTCTCCTCCA
This sequence comes from Discoglossus pictus, assembly GCA_027410445.1. NCBI lineage: Eukaryota > Metazoa > Chordata > Amphibia > Anura > Alytidae > Discoglossus > Discoglossus pictus. Next base: position 383,549,662 of record CM050163.1, read on the forward strand.
CACTGATCTCAGCTATAAAGAGAAAGGCTGCTCTCCTCCACACTGATCTCAGCTATACAGAGACATGATACTCTCCTTTACACTGATCTCAGCTATACATAGACAGGCTGCTCTCCTCCACATTGATCTCACCTATACACAGACAGGCTGCTCTCCTCTACACTGATCTCATTTATACACAGACAGGCTGCTCGCCTACACACTGATCTCAGCTATAGAAAGACTGCTCTTCTCCACACTGATCTCATCTATACACAGACAGGCTGCTCTCCTCCACACTGATCTCAGCTATAAAGAGAAAGGCTGCTCTCCTCCACACTGATCTCAGCTATACAGAGACATGATACTCTCCTTTACACTGATCTCAGCTATACATAGACAGGCTGCTCTCCTCCACATTGATCTCACCTATACACTGACAGGCTGCTCTCCTCCACACTGATCTCATTTATACACAGACAGGCTGCTCGCCTACACACTGATCTCAGCTATAGAAAGGCTGCTCTTCTCCACACTGATCTCAGCTATCAACAGAGAGGCTGCTCTTCTCCACATTGATCTCACCTATACACAGACAGGCTGCTCTCCTCCACACTGATCTTATTTATACACAGACAGGCTGCTCGCCTCCACACTGATCTCAGCTATCAACAGAGAGGCTGCTCTTCTCCACATTGATCTCACCTATACACAGACTGCTCTCCTCCACACTGATCTCATCTATACACAGACAGGCGGCTCTCCTCAACACTGATCTCATCTATACACAGACAGGCTGCTCTCCTCCACACTGATCTCACCTAGACACAGACAGGCTGCTCTCCTCCACACTAATCTCACGTAGACACAGACAGACTGCTCTCCTCCACACTGATCTCAGCTATACGCTGACGGACTGCTCTCCTCCACACTGATCTCAGCTATACACAGAGAGGATTCTCACCTCCACACTGATCTCAGCTATAGACAGACTGCTCTCCTCCACACTGATCTAACCTATACACAGACAGGCGGCTCTCCTCCACACTGCTCTCATTTATACAGAGACATGATACTCTCCTTCACACTGATCTCAGCTATCATAGACAGGCTGCTCTTCTCCACACTGATCTCACCTTTACAAAGACAGGCTGCTCAACTCCACATTGATCTCACCTTTACACAGACAGGCTGCTCTCCTCCACACTGATCTCATTTATACACAGACAGGCTGCTCACCTCCACACTGATCTCAGCTATATACAGTCAGACTGCTTTCCTCCATACTGATCTCAGCTATACACAGACGGACTGCTCTTCTCCACACTGATCTCAGCTATAAACAGAGAGGCTGCTCTCCTCCACACTGATCTCAGCTATACACAGAAAGGCTGCTCTTCTCCACACTGATCTCAGCTATATACAGTCAGACTGCTTTCCTCCACATTGATCTCAGCTATACACAGACGGACTGCTCTTCTCCACACTGATCTCAGCTATAGACAGACAGGCTGCTCTCCTCCACACTGATCTCAGCTATACACAGACTGGCTGCTCTCCTCCACACTGATCTCACCTATACACATACAGGCTCCTCTCCTCCACACTGATCTCACCTATACACAGACAGGCTGCTCTCCTCCACACTGATCTCATCTATACACAGACAGGCTGCTCTCCTCCACACTGATCTCATCTATACAGAGACATGATACTCTCCTTCACTCTGATCTCAGCTTTACACAGACAGGCTGCTCTCTTATACATTGATCTCAGCTATACACAGACAGGCTGCTCTCCTTCACACTGATCTCATCTATACACAGACAGGCTGCTCTCCTCCACACTGATCTCATCTATACAGAGACATGATACTCTCCTTCACTCTGATCTCAGCTTTACACAGACAGGCTGCTCTCTTATACATTGATCTCAGCTATACACAGACAGGCTGCTCTTCTTCACACTGATCTCACCTATACCCAGACAGGCTGCTCTCCTCCACACTGATCTCACCTAGCCACAGACATGATACTCTCCTCCACACTGATCTCAGCTATAGAGGGGCTGCTCGCCTCCACACTGATCTCAGCTATACTCAGACAGACTGCTGTCCTCCACACTAATCTCAGCTATACACAGACGGACTGCTCTTCTCCTTACTGATCTCACCTATCAACAGAGAGTCTGCTCTTCTCCACATTGATCTCACCTATACAGAGACAGGATACTCTCCTTCACACTGATCTCAGCTATCATAGACAGGCTGCTCTTCTCCACACTGATCTCATCTTTACAAAGACAGGCTGCTCAACTCCACATTGATCTCACCTTTACACAGACAGGCTGCTCTCCTCCACACTGATCTCATTTATACACAGACAGGCTGCTCACCTCCACACTGATCTCAGCTATATACAGTCAGACTGCTTTCCTCCATACTGATCTCAGCTATACACAGACGGACTGCTCTTCTCCACACTGATCTCAGCTATAAACAGAGAGGCTGCTCTCCTCCACACTGATCTCAGCTATACACAGACAGGCTGCTCTTCTCCACACTGATCTCAGCTATATACAGTCAGACTGCTTTCCTCCACATTGATCTCAGCTATACACAGACGGACTGCTCTTCTCCACACTGATCTCAGCTATAGACAGACAGGCTGCTCTCCTCCACACTGATCTCAGCTATACACAGACAGGCTGCTCTTCTCCACACTAATCTCAGCTATACACAGACAGGTTGCTCTCCTCCACACTGATCTCAGCTATACACAGACTGGCTGCTCTCCTCCACACTGATCTCACCTATACACATACAGGCTCCTCTCCTCCACACTGATCTCACCTATACACAGACAGGCTGCTCTCCTCCACACTGATCTCATCTATACAGAGACATGATACTCTCCTTCACTCTGATCTCAGCTTTACATAGACAGGCTGCTCTCTGATACATTGATCTCAGCTATACACAGACAGGCTGCTCTCCTCCACACTGATCTCACCTAGACACAGACAGGCTGCTCTCTTCCACACTAATCTCACGTAGACACAGACAGACTGCTCTCCTCCACACTGATCTCAGCTATACGCAGACGGACTGCTCTCCTCCACACTGATCTCAGCTATACACAGAGAGGATTCTCACCTCCAGACTGATCTCAGCTATAGACAGACTGCTCTCCTCCACACTGATCTAACCTATACACAGACAGGCTGCTCTCCTCCACACTGATCTCAGCTATACACAGACAGGCTGCTCTCCTCCACACTGATCTCATTTATACACAGACAGGCTGCTCGCCTCCACACTGATCTGAGCTATACACAGAAAGGCTGTTCTCCTCCACACTGATCTCATCTATACACAGACAGGCTGCTCTCCTCCACACTGATCTCATCTATACAGAGACATGATACTCTCCTTCACTCTGATCTCAGCTATACATAGAAAGGCTGCTCTCCTATACATTGATCTCATCTATACACAGACAGGCTGCTCTCCTTCACACTGATCTCAACTACACCCAGACAGGCTGCTCTCCTCCACACTAATCTCACCTAGACACAGACAGGCTGCTCTTCTCCACACTGATCTCACCTAGACACAGACAGACTGCTCTCCTCCACACTGATCTCAGCTATACACAGACAGGCTGCTCTCCTGCACACTGTTCTCACCTATACACAGACAGGCTGCTCTCCTGCACACTGATCTCACCTATACACAGACAGGCTGCTCTCCTCCACACTGATCTTATTTATACACAGACAGGCTGCTCGCCTCCACACTGATCTCAGCTATACACAGAGAGGCTGCTCACCTCCACACTGATCTCAGCTATAAAGAGACAGTCTGCTCTACTCCACACTGATCTCACCTATACAAAGACAGGCTGCTCTCCTTCACAATGATTTCACCTATACAGAGACAGGCTGCTCTCCTCCACACTGATCTCAGCTATACACAGACAGGTTGCTCTCCTCCACATTGATCTCAGCTATACACAAACTGGCTGCTCTCCTCCACACTGATCTCACCTATACACATACAGGCTCCTCTCCTCCACACTGATCTCACCTATACACAGACAGGCTGCTCTCCTCCACACTGATGTCACCTATACAGAGACAGGCTCCTCTCCTCCACACTGATCTCACCTATACACAGAAAGGCTGCTCTCCTCCACACTGATCTCAGCTATACACAGACAGGCTGCTCTCCTCCACACTGATCTCATTTATACACAGACAGGCTGCTCTCCTCCACACTGATCTCAGCTATATACAGTCAGACTGCTTTCCTCCATACTGATCTCAGCTATACACAGACGGACTGCTCTTCTCCACACTGATCTCAGCTATAAACAGAGAGGCTGCTCTCCTCCACACTGATCTCAGCTATACACAGACAGGCTGCTCTTCTCCACACTGATCTCAGCTATATACAGTCAGACTGCTTTCCTCCACATTGATCTCAGCTATACACAGACGGACTGCTCTTCTCCACACTGATCTCAGCTGTAGACAGACAGGCTGCTCTCCTCCACACTGATCTCAGCTATACACAGACAGGCTGCTCTTCTCCACACTGATCTCAGCTATACACAGACAGGTTGCTCTCCTCCACACTGATCTCAGCTATACACAGACTGGCTGCTCTCCTCCACACTGATCTCACCTATACACATACAGGCTCCTCTCCTCCACACTGATCTCACCTATACACAGACAGGCTGCTCTCCTCCACACTGATCTCATCTATACACAGACAGGCTGCTCTCCTCCACACTGATCTCATCTATACAGAGACATGATACTCTCCTTCACTCTGATCTCAGCTTTACACAGACAGGCTGCTCTCTTATACATTGATCTCACCTATACCCAGACAGGCTGCTCTCCTCCACACTGATCTCACCTAGACACAGACATGATACTCTCCTCCACACTGATCTCAGCTATAGAGGGGCTGCTCGCCTCCACACTGATCTCACCTATCAACAGAGAGTCTGCTCTTCTCCACATTGATCTCACCTATACAGAGACATGATACTCTCCTTCACACTGATCTCAGCTATCATAGACAGGCTGCTCTTCTCCACACTGATCTCACCTTTACAAAGACAGGCTGCTCAACTCCACATTGATCTCACCTTTACACAGACAGGCTGCTCTCCTCCACACTGATCTCATTTATACACAGACAGGCTGCTCCCCTCCACACTGATCTCAGCTATATACAGTCAGACTGCTTTCCTCCATACTGATCTCAGCTATACACAGACGGACTGCTCTTCTCCACACTGATCTCAGCTATAAACAGAGATGCTGCTCTCCTCCACAATGATCTCAGCTATACACAGACAGGCTGCTCTTCTCCACACTGATCTCAGCTATATTCAGTCAGACTGCTTTCCTCCACATTGATCTCAGCTATACACAGACGGACTGCTCTTCTCCACACTGATCTCAGCTATAGACAGACAGGCTGCTCTCCTCCACACTGATCTCAGCTATACACAGACAGGCTGCTCTTCTCCACACTGATCTCAGCTATACACAGACAGGTTGCTCTCCTCCACACTGATCTCAGCTATACACAGACTGGCTGCTCTCCTCCACACTGATCTCACCTATACACATATAGGCTCCTCTCCTCCACACTGATCTCACCTATACACAGACAGGCTGCTCTCCTCCACACTGATCTCATCTATACACAGACAGGCTGCTCTCCTCCACACTGATCTCATCTATACAGAGACATGATACTCTCCTTCACTCTGATCTCAGCTTTACATAGACAGGCTGCTCTCCTCCACACTGATCTCACCTATACACAGACAGGCTGCTCTCCTCGAAACTGATCTCACATATACAGAGACAGGCTGCTCTCCTCCACACTGATCTCAACTATACACAAACAGGCTGCTCTCCTCCACACTGATCTCAGCTATACACAGACAGGCTGCTCTCCTCCACACTGATCTCAGCTATAAAGAGAAAGGCTGCTCTCCTCCACACTGATCTCAGCTATACAGAGACATGATACTCTCCTTTACACTGATCTCAGCTATACATAGACAGGCTGCTCTCCTCCACATTGATCTCACCTATACACTGACAGGCTGCTCTCCTCCACACTGATCTCATTTATACACAGACAGGCTGCTCGCCTACACACTGATCTCAGCTATAGAAAGGCTGCTCTTCTCCACACTGATCTCAGCTATCAACAGAGAGGCTGCTCTTCTCCACATTGATCTCACCTATACACAGACAGGCTGCTCTCCTCCACACTGATCTTATTTATACACAGACAGGCTGCTCGCCTCCACACTGATCTCAGCTATACACAGAGAGGCTGCTCACCTCCACACTGAACTCAGCTATAGACAGACTGCTCTCCTCCACACTGATCTCATCTATACACAGACAGGCGGCTCTCCTCAACACTGATCTCATCTATACACAGACAGGCTGCTCTCCTCCACACTGATCTCACCTAGACACAGACAGGCTGCTCTCCTCCACACTAATCTCACGTAGACACAGACAGACTGCTCTCCTCCACACTGATCTCAGCTATACGCAGACGGACTGCTCTCCTCCACACTGATCTCAGCTATACACAGAGAGGATTCTCACCTCCACACTGATCTCAGCTATAGACAGACTGCTCTCCTCCACACTGATCTAACCTATACACAGACAGGCGGCTCTCCTCCACACTGCTCTCATTTATACAGAGACATGTGTGATGGAGTGCCACTAGGGGTCACAAGAGAGCTCTGTAAGAGGATGGAAAGAGTTAAATCCAGACAGTTATCAGAGGCTAAATGGAAACCCAGCTGGATACTGCCTTTAAAAGCAGCAGAGAGATGGGTGGAGTTTCTCTCACTTAGGCTTGGGCCTAAGAGCCGTGGGCTGTGTGTGTTGCAGCAGGAAGCCCTGAACTGCTCAGCTGCCTCTGGGATCCAGAGAGCTGGGATTTGTGCTGGAGCGAGACAGTCAGGAAGACTATTATATTCCAGCGTGTGTCCACAGAGAGGACTTCGGAGGTATCAGAAATATTCCCCCGAGGAAGGATTATCCAAAGACCCCATCCCTAGGAAGCTGGATGCAATAAGGGATACAAGGTTGGTGCCACCTACATGTATTTTGAGCACACCCGAAAAAGGATTACAAATGCCCCAGGGAGAAGAGTGTGCTAAGTAAGCATAACCTTCCCTCAACACAAGAAGGTGTCAAGGGTCCCTGGGGTGAAGCAAGGGAGAGAAGGGTGGGCCCTATGCTTCACCCACTATTGGCAGAAGCCATAGAGGAAAAGACATCCAAAGACTGTTTGTTCCCTGGCCACAAGGTGGCACTCTCCGGAGCCAGAGAAGCTGGCCGGATATAGTCAGGGCGTTGCAGAGTTCAGTCAGCACGTTTATGCAGGGTTTTATTTTATTTGCTGAATACAAGCACTGTTTTTGTTATTTTTGTGCTATGAATAAAATAGCAGTACAACTCAACTTTGAACAAGCCTGCTGTGTCTTCCTCCCTGTATAAAGAAAAGATAAGAAAGTGCAGGACGCAAACCCCGCCAGAAGGGGGCGCCCTGTTACACATGATACTCTCCTTCACACTGATCTCAGCTATCATAGACAGGCTGCTCTTCTCCACACTGATCTCACCTTTACAAAGACAGGCTGCTCAACTCCACATTGATCTCACCTTTACACAGACAGGCTGCTCTCCTCCACACTGATCTCATTTATACACAGACAGGCTGCTCACCTCCACACTGATCTCAGCTATATACAGTCAGACTGCTTTCCTCCATACTGATCTCAGCTATACACAGACGGACTGCTCTTCTCCACACTGATCTCAGCTATAAACAGAGAGGCTGCTCTCCTCCACACTGATCTCAGCTATACACAGAAAGGCTGCTCTTCTCCACACTGATCTCAGCTATATACAGTCAGACTGCTTTCCTCCACATTGATCTCAGCTATACACAGACGGACTGCTCTTCTCCACACTGATCTCAGCTATACACAGACAGGCTGCTCTCCTCCACACTGATCTCAGCTATACACAGACTGGCTGCTCTCCTCCACACTGATCTCACCTATACACATACAGGCTCCTCTCCTCCACACTGATCTCACCTATACACAGACAGGCTGCTCTCCTCCACACTGATCTCATCTATACACAGACAGGCTGCTCTCCTCCACACTGATCTCATCTATACAGAGACATGATACTCTCCTTCACTCTGATCTCAGCTTTACACAGACAGGCTGCTCTCTTATACATTGATCTCAGCTATACACAGACAGGCTGCTCTTCTTCACACTGATCTTACCTATACCCAGACAGGCTGCTCTCCTCCACACTGATCTCACCTAGCCACAGACATGATACTCTCCTCCACACTGATCTCAGCTATAGAGGGGCTGCTCGCCTCCACACTGATCTCAGCTATACTCAGACTGCTGTCCTCCACACTAATCTCAGCTATACACAGACGGACTGCTCTTCTCCTTACTGATCTCACCTATCAACAGAGAGTCTGCTCTTCTCCACATTGATCTCACCTATACAGAGACAGGATACTCTCCTTCACACTGATCTCAGCTATCATAGACAGGCTGCTCTTCTCCACACTGATCTCATCTTTACAAAGACAGGCTGCTCAACTCCACATTGATCTCACCTTTACACAGACAGGCTGCTCTCCTCCACACTGATCTCATTTATACACAGAAAGGCTGCTCACCTCCACACTGATCTCAGCTATATACAGTCAGACTGCTTTCCTCCATACTGATCTCAGCTATACACAGACGGACTGCTCTTCTCCACACTGATCTCAGCTATAAACAGAGAGGCTGCTCTCCTGCACACTGATCTCAGCTATACACAGACAGGCTGCTCTCCTGCACACTGATCTCAGCTATACACAGACAGGCTGCTCTTCTCCACACTGATCTCACCTATACACAGACAGGCTGCTCTTCTCCACACTGATCTTATTTATACACAGACAGGCTGCTCGCCTCCACACTGATCTCAGCTATACACAGAGAGGCTGCTCACCTCCACACTGATCTCAGCTATAAAGAGACAGTCTGCTCTACTCCACACTGATCTCACCTATACAAAGACAGGCTGCTCTCCTTCACAATGATTTCACCTATACAGAGACAGGCTGCTCTCCTCCACACTGATCTCAGCTATACACAGACAGGTTGCTCTCCTCCACATTGATCTCAGCTATACACAAACTGGCTGCTCTCCTCCACACTGATCTCACCTATACACATACAGGCTCCTCTCCTCCACACTGATCTCACCTATACACAGACAGGTTGCTCTCCTCCACATTGATCTCAGCTATACACAAACTGGCTGCTCTCCTCCACACTGATCTCACCTATACACATACAGGCTCCTCTCCTCCACACTGATCTCACCTATACACAGACAGGTTGCTCTCCTCCACACTGATCTCAGCTATACACAGACAGGTTGCTCTCCTCCACACTGATCTCAGCTATACACAGACTGGCTGCTCTCCTCCACACTGATCTCACCTATACACATACAGGCTCCTCTCCTCCACACTGATCTCACCTATACACAGACAGGCTGCTCTCCTCCACACTGATCTCATCTATACAGAGACATGATACTCTCCTTCACTCTGATCTCAGCTATACATAGAAAGGCTGCTCTCCTATACATTGATCTCATCTATACACAGAGAGGATTCTCACCTCCAGACTGATCTCAGCTATAGACAGACTGCTCTCCTCCACACTGATCTAACCTATACACAGACAGGCTGCTCTCCTCCACACTGATCTCAGCTATACACAGACAGGCTGCTCTCCTCCACACTGATCTCATTTATACACAGACAGGCTGCTCGCCTCCACACTGATCTGAGCTATATACAGAAAGGCTGTTCTCCTCCACACTGATCTCATCTATACACAGACAGGCTGCTCTCCTCCACACTGATCTCATCTATACAGAGACATGATACTCTCCTTCACTCTGATCTCAGCTATACATAGAAAGGCTGCTCTCCTATACATTGATCTCATCTATACACAGACAGGCTGCTCTCCTTCACACTGATCTCAACTACACCCAGACAGGCTGCTCTCCTGCACACTGTTCTCACCTAGACACAGACAGGCTGCTCTCCTGCACACTGTTCTCACCTAGACACAGACAGGCTGCTCTCCTGCACACTGTTCTCACCTAGACACAGACAGGCTGCTCTCCTGCACACTGTTCTCACCTATACACAGACAGGCTGCTCTCCTGCACACTGATCTCACCTATACACAGAGAGGCTGCTCACCTCCACACTGATCTCAGCTATAAAGAGACAGTCTGCTCTACTCCACACTGATCTCACCTATACAAAGACAGGCTGCTCTCCTTCACAATGATTTCACCTATACAGAGACAGGCTGCTCTCCTCCACACTGATCTCACCTATACACAGAAAGGCTGCTCTCCTCCACACTGATCTCAGCTATACACAGACAGGCTGCTCTCCTCCACACTGATCTCATTTATACACAGACAGGCTGCTCTCCTCCACACTGATCTCAGCTATATACAGTCAGACTGCTTTCCTCCATACTGATCTCAGCTATACACAGACGGACTGCTCTTCTCCACACTGATCTCAGCTATAAACAGAGAGGCTGCTCTCCTCCACATTGATCTCAGCTATACACAGACGGACTGCTCTTCTCCACACTGATCTCAGCTGTAGACAGACAGGCTGCTCTCCTCCACACTGATCTCAGCTATACACAGACAGGCTGCTCTCCTCCACACTGATCTCAGCTATACACAGACAGGCTGCTCTTCTCCACACTGATCTCAGCTATACACAGACAGGTTGCTCTCCTCCACACTGATCTCAGCTATACACAGACTGGCTGCTCTCCTCCACACTGATCTCACCTATACACATACAGGCTCCTCTCCTCCACACTGATCTCACCTATACACAGACAGGCTGCTCTCCTCCACACTGATCTCATCTATACACAGACAGGCTGCTCTCCTCCACACTGATCTCATCTATACAGAGACATGATACTCTCCTTCACTCTGATCTCAGCTTTACACAGACAGGCTGCTCTCTTATACATTGATCTCAGCTTTACACAGACAGGCTGCTCTCTTATACATTGATCTCAGCTATACACAGACAGGCTGCTCTTCTTCACACTGATCTCACCTATACCCAGACAGGCTGCTCTCCTCCACACTGATCTCACCTAGACACAGACATGATACTCTCCTCCACACTGATCTCAGCTATAGAGGGGCTGCTCGCCTCCACACTGATCTCACCTATCAACAGAGAGTCTGCTCTTCTCCACATTGATCTCACCTATACAGAGACATGATACTCTCCTTCACACTGATCTCAGCTATCATAGACAGGCTGCTCTTCTCCACACTGATCTCACCTTTACACAGACAGGCTGCTCTCCTCCACACTGATCTCATTTATACACAGACAGGCTGCTCCCCTCCACACTGATCTCAGCTATATACAGTCAGACTGCTTTCCTCCATACTGATCTCAGCTATACACAGACGGACTGCTCTTCTCCACACTGATCTCAGCTATAAACAGAGATGCTGCTCTCCTCCACAATGATCTCAGCTATACACAGACAGGCTGCTCTTCTCCACACTGATCTCAGCTATATTCAGTCAGACTGCTTTCCTCCACATTGATCTCAGCTATACACAGACGGACTGCTCTTCTCCACACTGATCTCAGCTATAGACAGACAGGCTGCTCTCCTCCACACTGATCTCAGCTATACACAGACAGGCTGCTCTCCTCCACACTGATCTCAGCTATAGACAGACAGGCTGCTCTTCTCCACACTGATCTCAGCTATACACAGACAGGTTGCTCTCCTCCACACTGATCTCAGCTATACACAGACTGGCTGCTCTCCTCCACACTGATCTCACCTATACACATACAGGCTCCTCTCCTCCACACTGATCTCACCTATACACAGACAGGCTGCTCTCCTCCACACTGATCTCATCTATACACAGACAGGCTGCTCTCCTCCACACTGATCTCATCTATACAGAGACATGATACTCTCCTTCACTCTGATCTCAGCTTTACATAGACAGGCTGCTCTCCTCCACACTGATCTCACCTATACACAGACAGGCTGCTCTCCTCGAAACTGATCTCACATATACAGAGACAGGCTGCTCTCCTCCACACTGATCTCAACTATACACAAACAGGCTGCTCTCCTCCACACTGATCTCAGCTATACACAGACAGGCTGCTCTCCTCCACACTGATCTCAGCTATACACAGACAGGCTGCTCTCCTCCACACTGATCTCAGCTATAAAGAGAAAGGCTGCTCTCCTCCACACTGATCTCAGCTATACAGAGACATGATACTCTCCTTTACACTGATCTCAGCTATACATAGACAGGCTGCTCTCCTCCACATTGATCTCACCTATACACAGACAGGCTGCTCTCCTCTACACTGATCTCATTTATACACAGACAGGCTGCTCGCCTACACACTGATCTCAGCTATAGAAAGACTGCTCTTCTCCACACTGATCTCATCTATACACAGACAGGCTGCTCTCCTCCACACTGATCTCAGCTATAAAGAGAAAGGCTGCTCTCCTCCACACTGATCTCAGCTATACAGAGACATGATACTCTCCTTTACACTGATCTCAGCTATACATAGACAGGCTGCTCTCCTCCACATTGATCTCACCTATACACTGACAGGCTGCTCTCCTCCACACTGATCTCATTTATACACAGACAGGCTGCTCGCCTACACACTGATCTCAGCTATAGAAAGGCTGCTCCTCTCCACACTGATCTCAGCTATCAACAGAGAGGCTGCTCTTCTCCACATTGATCTCACCTATACACAGACAGGCTGCTCTCCTCCACACTGATCTTATTTATACACAGACAGGCTGCTCGCCTCCACACTGATCTCAGCTATACACAGAGAGGCTGCTCACCTCCACACTGAACTCAGCTATAGACAGACTGCTCTCCTCCACACTGATCTCATCTATACACAGACAGGCTGCTCTCCTCCACACTGATCTCACCTAGACACAGACAGGCTGCTCTCCTCCACACTAATCTCACGTAGACACAGACAGACTGCTCTCCTCCACACTGATCTCAGCTATACGCAGACGGACTGCTCTCCTCCACACTGATCTCAGCTATACACAGAGAGGATTCTCACCTCCACACTGATCTCAGCTATAGACAGACTGCTCTCCTCCACACTGATCTAACCTATACACAGACAGGCGGCTCTCCTCCACACTGCTCTCATTTATACAGAGACATGATACTCTCCTTCACACTGATCTCATTTATACAGAGACAGGCTGCTCTTCTCCACACTGATCTCACCTTTACAAAGACAGGCTGCTCAACTCCACATTGATCTCACCTTTACACAGACAGGCTGCTCTCCTCCACACTGATCTCATTTATACACAGACAGGCTGCTCACCTCCACACTGATCTCAGCTATATACAGTCAGACTGCTTTCCTCCATACTGATCTCAGCTATACACAGACGGACTGCTCTTCTCCACACTGATCTCAGCTATAAACAGAGAGGCTGCTCTCCTCCACACTGATCTCAGCTATACACAGACAGGCTGCTCTTCTCCACACTGATCTCACCTATACACAGACAGGCTACTCTCCTACACATTGATCTCAGCTATACAAAGAAAGGCTGCTCTCTTCCACACTGATCTCACCTATACACAGCTAGGCTGCTCTCCTCCACACTGATCTAATTTATACACAGACAGACTGCTCTCCTCCACTCTGATTTCAGCTATACACAGACTGGTTGCTCTCCTCCACACTGATCGCAGCTATACACAGACATGCTGCTCTCCTCCACACTGATCTCACCTATACACAGAAAGGCTGCTCTCCTCCACACATTTCTCACCTATACACAGACAGGCTGCTCTCCTCCACACTGATCTCAACTATACACAGAAAGGCTGATCTCCTCTACACTGATCTCACCTATATACAGACAGGCTGCTCTCCTCCACATTGACCTCACCTATTCATAGACAGACTGCGATCCTCCACACTGATCTCAGCTATACACAGAGAGGCTGCTCTCCTCCACTCTGATCTCAGCTATACACAGACAGGCTGCTCTCCTCCACACTGATCTCACCTATACACAGACAGGCTGCTCTCCTCCACACTGATCTCAGCTATACACAGACAGGCTGCTCTCCTCCACACTGATCTCACCTATACACAGACAGGCTGCTCTCCTCCACACTGATCTCAGCTATACACAGACAGGCTGCTCTCCTCCACACTGATCTCAGCCTATACACAGACAGGCTGCTCTCCTCCACACTGATCTCAGCTATACACAGACAGGCTGCTCTCCTCCACACTGATCTCACCTATACACAGACAGGCTGCTCTCCTCCACACTGATCTCACCTATACACAGACAGGCTGCTCTCCTCCACACTGATCTCACCTATACACAGACAGGCTGCTCTCCTCCACACTGATCTCAGCTATACACAGACAGGCTGCTCTCCTCCACACTGATCTCACCTATACACAGACAGGCTGCTCTCCTCCACACTGATCTCACCTATACACAGACAGGCTGCTCTCCTCCACACTGATCTCATCTATACAGAGAAAGGATGCTCTCCTTCACACTGATCTCAGCTATACATAGACAGGCTGCTCTCCTCCACATTGATCTCATTTATAAACAGACAGGCTGCTCGCCTCCACACTGATCTCACCTATACACAGACAGGCTACTCCCCTCCACATTGATCTCAGCTATACACAGGCAGGCTGCTCTCGTACACACTGATCTCACCTATACACAGACAGGCTGCTCTCCTCCACACTGATCTCAGCTATACATAGACAGGATGCTCTCTTCCACAATTATCTCAGCTATAGACAGACAAGATGCTCGCCTCCACACTGATCTCACTTATACACAGACAGGCTGCTCTCCTCCACACTGATCTCAGCTATACAGATACAGGATGCTCTCCTTCACACTGATCTCAGCTATACATAGACAAGCTGCTCTCCTCCACATTGATCTCAACTATACACAGACATGCTGCTCTCCTCCACACTGATCCCATATATACAGATACAGGCTGCTCTCCTCCACACTGATCTCAGCTATACACAGACAGGCTGCTCTCCTCCACACTGATCTCACCTATACACAGACAGGCTGCTCTCCTCCACACTGATCTCACCTATACACAGACAGGCTGCTCTCCTCCACACTGATCTCACCTATACACAGACAGGCTGCTCTCCTCCACACTGATCTCAGCTATACACAGACAGGCTGCTCTCCTCCACACTGATCTCACCTATACACAGACAGCTGCTCTCCTCCACACTGATCTCATCTATACACAGACAGGCTGCTCTCCTCCACACTGATCTCAGCTATACATAGACAGGCTGCTCTCCTCCACACTGATCTCACCTATACACAGACAGGCTGCTCTCCTCCACATTGATCTCACCTATACACAGACAGGCTGCTCTCCTCCACACTGATCTCATCTATACACAGACAGGCTGCTCTCCTCCACACTGATCTCAGCTATACACAGACAAGCTGTTCTCCTCCACACTGATCTCACTCATACACAGACAGGCTACTCTTCTCCACACTGATCTCAGCTATACACAGACAGGATGCTCTCATCCACACTGACCTCACCTATACATAGACAGACTGCTATCCTCCACACTGACCTCACCTATACACATACAGGCTTCTCTACTCCACACTTATCTCACCTATGCACAGACAGACTGCTCTCCTCCACACTGATCTCACCTATACACAGACAGGCTGCTCGACTCCATACTGATCTCAGCTATATACAGAGAGGCTGCTCTCCTCCACACTGCTTTCAGCTATACAGATACAGGATGCTCTCCTTCACATTGATCTCAGCTATACACAGAAAGGCTGCTCTCCTCCACACTGATCTTACCTATACAGGCTAGACAGCTCTCCTCCACACTGATTTCAGCTATACACAAACAGGTTTCTCTACTCCACACTGATCTCACCTATATACAGACAGGCTGCTCTCCTCCACACTGATCTCATCTATACAGAGAGAGGATGCTCTCCTTCACACTGATCTCATTTATACACAGACAGGCTGCTCGCCTCCAAATTGATCTCAGCTATACACAGACAAGCTGTTCTCCTCCACACTGATCTCACTAATACACAGACAGGCTACTCTTCTCCACACTGATTTCACCTATACACAGACAGGCTGCTCTCCTCCACACTGATCTCACCCATACACAGACAGGCTACTCTCCTCCACACTGATTTCACCTATACACCAACAGGCAGCTCTACTCCATACTGATCTCAGCTATACACAGAGAGGCTGCTCTCCTCCACACTGACCTCACGTATACACATACAGGCTTCTCTACTCCACACTTATCTCACCTATGCACAGACAGACTGCTCTCCTCCACACTGATCTCACCTATACACAGACAGGCTGCTCGACTCCATACTGATCTCAGCTATACACAGAGAGGCTGCTCTCCTCCACACTGATCTCACCTATACACAGACAGGCTACTCTCCTCCACACTGATTTCACCTATAAACCAACAGACTGCTCTACTACACACTGATCTCAGCTATACATAGACAGGCTGCTCTCCTCCACATTGATCTCACCTATACACAGACAGGCTGCTCTATTTCACATTGTTCTCACCTATACACAGACAGGGGGCTCTCCTCCACACTGATCTCAGCTATACACAGACAGGCTGCTCTCCTCCACAATGATCTCAGCTATACACACACATGCTTCTCACCTCCACACTGATCTCACCTATAAACAAACAGACTGCTCTCGTCCACACTGATCTCAGCTAAGCACAGGCAGGCTGCTCTCCTTCACAATTATCTCAGGTATACACAGACAGGCTGCTCTCCTCCACATTGATATCACCTATACACAGACAGGCTGCTCTCCTCCACACTGATCTCAGCTATACATAGACAGGCTGCTCTCCTCCACACCGATCTCATTAATACAGAGAAAGGATGCTCTCCTTCACACTGATCTCAGCTATACATAGACAGCTTGCTCTCCTCCACATTGATCTCATTTATAAACAGACAGGCTGCTCTCCTGCACACTGTTCTCACCTATACACAGACAGGCTGCTCTCTTCCACAATGATCTCAGCTATACATAGACAGGATGCTCTCTTCCACAATGATCTCAGCGATACACACACAGGCTACTCTCCTACACATTGATCTCAGCTATACACAGAAAGGCTGCTCTCCTCCACACTGATCACACCTATACAAAGCTAGGCAGCTCTCATCCACACTGATCTCACCTATACACAGGTAGGCTGCTCTCCTCCACACTGATTTCAGCTATACACAAACAGGTTTCTCTACTCCACACTGATCTCACCTATACACAAACAGGCTGCTCTCCTCCACACTGATCTCATCTATACAGAGACAGGATGCTCTCCTTCACACTGATCTCAGCTATACACAGACAGGCTGCTCCTCTCCATACTGATCTCACATTTACACAGACAGGCTGCTCTCCTCCAAATTGATCTCAGCTATACACAGACAAGCTGTTCTCCTTCACACTGATCTCACTCATACACAGACAGGCTACTCTTCTCCACACTGATTTCACCTATACACAGACAGGCTGCTCTACTACACACTGATCTCAACCATACACAGACAGGCTACTCTCCTCCACACTGATTTCACCTATACACCAACAGGCAGCTCTAC
Source organism: Discoglossus pictus (assembly GCA_027410445.1). Taxonomy (NCBI): domain Eukaryota; kingdom Metazoa; phylum Chordata; class Amphibia; order Anura; family Alytidae; genus Discoglossus; species Discoglossus pictus. The sequence goes on from CM050163.1 coordinate 383,567,598, forward strand.
TACACACTGATCTCAGCTATACACAGACAGGATGCTCTCATCCACACTGACCTCACCTATACATAGACAGACTGCTATCCTCCACACTGACCTCACCTATACACATACAGGATTCTCTACTCCACACTTATCTCACCTATACACAGACAGGCTGCTCGACTCCATACTGATCTCAGCTATACACAGAGAGGCTGCTCTCCTCCACACTGATCTCACCTATACACAGACAGGCTGCTCTCCTCCACACTGATCTCACCTATACATAGACAGGCTGCTCTCCTCCACATTGATCTCACCTATACACAGACAGGCTGCTCGCCTCCACACTGACGTCACCTATACACAGACAGACTCCTCTCCTCCACATTGATCTCACCTATACACAGACAGGCTGCGCTACTCCACACTACTCTCACCTATACACAGACAGGCTGCTCTCCTCCACACTGATCACACCTAGACACAGACAAGCTGCTCTCCTTCACACTGATCTCCCCTATACACAGACAGGCTGCTCACATACACACTGATCTCAGCTATACACAGATAGGCTGCTCACATACACACTGATCTCAGCTATACACAGACTGCTCTCCTCCACACTGATCTCACCTATACACAGACAGGCTGCTCTCCTCCACACTGATCTCCTCTGTAGACAGACTGCTCTCCTCCACACTGATCTCAGCTAAACAAAGGCTCCTCTCCTCCACACTGATCACAGCTATACACAGACAGGCTGCTCTCCTCCACACTGATCTCAGCTATACACAGACAGGCTGCTCTCCTCCACACTGATCACACGTAGACACAGACAGGCTGCTCGCCTTCACACTGATCTCACCTATACACAGACAGGCTGCTCTCCTCCACACTGATCACACATAGACACAGACAGTCTGCTTTCCTCCACACTGATCTCACCTATACACAATCAAGATGCTCTCCTTCGCACTGATCTCACTTATGCACAGACAGACTGCTCTCCTCCACACTGATCTCACCTATACACGGACAGGCTGCTCTCCTCCACACTGATCTCATCTGTAGACAGACTGCTCTCCTCCACACTGATCTCATCTGTACACAGACAGGCTCCTCTCCTCCACACTGATCACAGCTATACACAGACATGCTGCTCTCCTACACACTGATCTCACCTATACACGGACAGGCTGGTTTTCTCCACACTGATCTCATCTGTACACAGACAGGCTCCTCTCCTCCACACTAATCACAGCCATACACAGACAGGCTGCTCTCCTCCACACTGATCTCATCGATACACAGACAGGCTCCTCTCCTCCACAGTAATCACAGCTATACACAGACAGGCTGCTCTCCTTCACACTGATCTCACCTATACACACACAGGCTGCTCTCCTTCAAACTAATCTCAGTTATACACAGACAGGCTGCTCTTATTCACACTGATCTCACCTATACACAGACAGACTGCTCTCCTTTACACCGATTTCACCTATACACATTGAGCTCACCTATACACAGAGAGACTGCTCTCCTCCACACTGATCTCACTTATACACAGACAGGCTGCTCTCCTCCACACTGATCTCAGTTATACACAGACAGGCTGCTCTTATTCACACTGATCTCACCTATACACAGACAGACTGCTCTCCTCCACACTGCTCTCACCTATACACAGACAGACTGCTCTCCTCCACACTGAGATCACCTATACACAGACAGGCTGCTCTCCTCCACATTGATCTCAGCTATACACAAACAGGCTGCTCTTGTCCACACTGATCTCAGCTATAGACAGACAGGCTGCTCTCCTCCACACTGATCTCACCTATACACAGACAGGCTGCTCTCCTCCACACTGATTTCAGCTATACACAGAAAGGCTGCAATCCTCCACACTGACCTCACCAATACACAGTCAGGCTGCTCTTATTCACACTGATCTCAGCTATACACAGACAAGCTGCTCTCCTCCACACTGCTCTCACCTATACACAGACAGACTGCTCTCCTCCACACTGATCTCACCTATAAACAGACAGACTGCTCTCCTCACACTGAGATCACCTATACACAGACAGACTGCTCTCCTCCACACTGATCTCAGCTAATTACAGACAGGCTGCTCTCCTCCACACTGATCTCACCTATACACAGACAGGCTGCTCTCCTCCACACTGACCTCATCAATACAGAGAAAGGATGCTCTCCTTCACACTGATCTCAGCTCTACATAGACAGGCTGCTCTCCTCCACATTGATCTCATTTATACACAGACATGCTGCTCTCCTCCACACTGATCTCATCTATACATAGACAGGCTGCTCTCTTCCACAATGATCTCAGCTATACACACACAGGCTACTCTCCTATACATTGTTCTCAGCTATACACAGAAAGGCTGCTCTCCTCCACACTGATCTCACCTATACACAGCTAGGCAGCTCTCGTCCACACTGATCTAATTTATGCACAGACAGACTGCTCTCCTCCACTCTGATCTCAGCTATACACAGACTGATTGCTCTCCTCCACACTGATCTCAGCTATACATAGACAGGCTGCTCTCCACCACATTGATCTCACCTATACACAGACAGGCTGCTCCCCTCCACACTGATCTCACCTATATACAGACAGGCTGCTCTCCTCCACACTGATCTAATTTATACACAGACAGGCTGCTCGCCTCCACACTGATCTCACCTATACACAGACAGGCTGCTCTCCTCCACATTTATCTCAGCTATACACAAACAGACTGCTCTTGTCCACACTGATCTCAGCTATAGACAGACAAGCTGCTCTCCTCCACACTGATCTCACTTAAACACAAACAGGCTGCTCTCCTCCACATTGATTTCAGCTATACACAGACAGGATGCTCTCCTCCACACTGATCTCACCTATGCACAGTCAGACTGCTCTTATCCACACTGATCTCACCTATACACAGACAGGCTGCTCTCCTCCACAGTGATCTCAGCTATACACAGACAGGCTGCTCTCCTCCACAGTGATCTCAGCTATACACAGAGAGGCTGCTCACCTCCACACTGATCTCAGCTATAGACAGACTGTTCTCCTCCACACTGATCTCATCAATACACAGACAGGCTGCTCTCCTCCACACTGATCTCATCTATACACAGACAGGCTGCTCACCTTCACACTGATTTCACCTATACACAGCCAGGCTGCTCTCCTCCACACTGATTTCAGCTATACATAGACAGGCTGCTCTCCTATACATTGATCTCACCTATACACAGACAGGCTGCTCTCCTCCACACTGACCTCACCTATACCCAGACAGGCTGCTCTCCTCCACACTGATCTCACCTAGACAGAGACAGGCTGCTCTCCTCCACACTGATCACAGCTATACACAGACAGGCTGCTGTCCTCCACACTGATCTCACCTATACACAGACAGGCTGCTCTCCTCCACAATGATCTCATCTATACAGAGACAGGATGCTCTCCTTCACACTGATCTCAGCTATACACAGACAGGCTGCTCTCTTCCACACTGATCTCATCAATACAGAGAAAGGATGCTCTCCTTCACACTGATCTCAGATATACATAGACAGGCTGCTCTCCTCCACATTGATCTCATTTATACACAGACAGGCTGCTCTCCTCCACACTGATCTCACCTATACACAGACAGGCTGCTCCCCTCCTTACTGACCTCATTTATACACAGACAGGCTGCTCTCCTCCAAATTGATCTCAGCTATACACAGACAGGCTGCTCTTCTCCACACTGATCTCACCTATACACAGACAGGCTACTCTTCTCCACACTGATTTCACCTATACACAGACAGGCTGCTCTCCTCCACACTGATCTCACCTATACACAGACAAGCTGCTCTCCTCCACACTGATCTCACTTATAAACAGACAGGCTGCTCTCCTCCACATTGATTTCAGCTATACACAGACAGGATGCTCTCCTCCACACTGACCTCACCTATGCACAGTCAGACTGCTCTTATCCACACTGATCTCACCTATACACAGACAGACTGCTCTCCTCCACACTGATATAAAATATAAACAGACAGACTGCTCTCATCCACACTGAGATCACCTATACAAAGACAGACTGCTCTCCTCCACACTGATCTCAGCTAAGCACAGACAGGCTGCTCTCCTTCACAATTATCTCATGTATACACAGACAGGCTGCTCTTCTCCACACTGATCTCATCAATACAGAGAAAGGATGCTCTCCTTCCTCCACACTGATCTCAGCTATACATAGACAAGCTGCTCTCCTCCACATTGATCTCAGGGATACACAGACAGGCTGCTCTCCTTCGCACTGATCTCACCTATACACAGACAGGCTGCTCTCCTCCACACTGATCTCATCAATAGAGAGAAAGGATGCTCTCCTTCACACTGATCTCAGCTATACATAGACAGGCAGCTCTCCTCCACATTGATCTCATTTATACACAGACAGGGTGCTCTCCTCCACACTGATCTCACCTATACAAAGCTAGGCAGCTCTCATCCACACTGATCTTACATATACACAGGTAGGCTGCTCTCCTCCACACTGATTTCAGCTATACACAAAAAGTTTTCTCTACTCCACACTGATCTCACCTATACACAGACAGGCTGCTCTCCTCCACACTGATCTCATCTATACAGAGACAGGATGCTCTCCTTCACACTGATCTCAGCTATACACAGACAGGCTGCTCTCTTCCACACTGATCTCATCAATACAGAGAAAGGATGCTCTCCTTCACACTGATCTCAGCTATACATAGACAGGCTGCTCTCCTCCACATTGATCTCATTTATACACAGACAGGCTGCTCTCCTCCACACTGATCTCACCTATACACAGACAGGCTGCTCGCCTCCACACTGACCTCATTTATACACAGACAGGCTGCTCTCCTCCAAATTGATCTCAGCTATACACAGACAAGCTGCTCTCCTCCACACTGATCTCACCTATACACAGACAGGCTACTCTTCTCCACACTGATCTCACCTATACACAGACAGGCTGCTCTCCTCCACACTGATCTCACCTATACACAGACAGGCTGCTCTCCTCCACACTGATCTCACCTATACACAGACAGGCTGCTCACCTTCACACTGATCTCACCTATACACAGACAGGCTGCTCTCCTCCACACTGATCTCACCTATACACAGACAAGCTGCTCTCCTCCACACTGATCTCACCTATACACAGACAGGCTACTCTCCTCCACACTGATCTCACCGATACACAGACAGGCTACTCTCCTCCACACTGATTTCACCTATACACCAACAGGCTGCTCTACTCCACACTGATCTCAGCTATACACAGACAGGATGCTCTCATCCACACTGACCTCACCTATACATAGACAGACTGCTATCCTCCACACTGACCTCACCTATACACATACAGGCTTCTCTAGTCCACACTTATCTCACCTATACACAGACAGGCTGCTCTCCTCCACACTGATGTCAGCTATACACAGAGAGGCTGCTCTCCTCCACACTGATCTCAGTTATACACAGACAGGCTGCTCTCCTCCACACTGATCTCATCGATACAGAGACAGGCTGCTCTCCTCCACACTGATCTCACCTATACACAGACAGGCTGCTCTCCTTCACACTGATTTCACCTATACACCAACAGACTGCTCTCCTCCACACTAATCTCATCTGTACACAGACAGGATGCTCTCATCCACACTGACCTCACCTATACATTGTCAGGCTGCTCTCCTCCACATTGATCTCACCTATACACAGACAGACTGCTCTCCTCCACACTGATCTAATTTATACAGAGACAGGCTGCTCGCCTCCACACTGACGTCACCTATACACAGACAGGCTGCTCTCCTCCACACTGATCTCATCTATACAGAGACATGATGCTCTCCTTCACACTGATCTCATCTATACACAGCCAGGCTGCTCTCCTCCACACTGATCTCATCTATATAGAGACAGACTGCTCTCGTCCACACTGATCTCATCTATACAGAGACAGGCTGCTTTCGTCCACACTAATCTTAGCTATACACAGACATGCTGCTCTCCTCCACACTGATCTGAGCTATACAGACAGGCTGCTCGCCTCCACACTGATCTCACCTATACACAGACACTGCTCTCGTCCACACTGATCTCAGCTATACACAGACAGGCTGCTCTCCTGCACACTGATCTCACCTATACACAGACAGGCTGCTCTCTTCGACTCTTGTATAAATGTGCCCCCTCCACTGGTGTCCCCAGTCTCCCACTCTCACACTGACAGTTCATTTACCCCACACTGTAGAGATTCTACTCACCGGCCTCATTGGCGCTCACAGTGATGCTGTGCTCCCTCTTCCCCTCCCGGTCCAGGGAGACACTTGTCCTGATGGTCCCATCCTCAGGGTGGATGGAAAACAAACTCTCAGGATCTGAGAGGGGCTCGATGGAGTAGCTGCAACAAGAGACAGCTCAGCTGCATTATTAATATAATACTACCACTGTTAGTGTGTGAGACGGGTTGTGGGCAAGAAAAAGGAATGAGAAAGGAAGAGATAGTCATATGAAATGAGAGAGAAAAGGAAGGAGAGATCATTAAAGCAGTAGAGAGCATGTGGAGTAGGGATATAGGTGTATAGGAGATAAATAGGAGAAATGGATAGAAAGAGAATGAAAGAGGAAGATAAAGACTGATGAAATAGAGGTATTATTTGATTTATTTAGAAGAAAAAGAAGCAGGAAGAAGAAAACATTGAATTAAATAGAATGAGAACCAGCTGTGTGGGAATGATATGTCTCAGCAGGAGGTGGAAAGAGGCCAATTTGATATCTCCAAATACCCCTGGAGCACCCATGGAAGTGTAGATTTGGAGCTGCAGTGAGAAATGTCAGTGCAGGTAGACCAGGGCAAGTGGCATTACTACACACCAGCCTGCTGATAGGCGATGGTATATAGGGGGATCCCCCAGATCAACAAAACTGATAGGGGATGCTATAACCCATAAAGATACTTGGAGATCACTAGATCTGGGTTAATTATACACAGCACAGTCAGTGACCATTGTAGCCTACTATCTGCTTCGTCCCTCCATTGCTCGTGGTCTCAGACTGTGTCTAAGTGCCTCAGTGTGTGTATGGCTTAGTGTAAGCGTGCCTGTATCTATGTGGCTTAGTGTGTCTGAGTGTACCTAGCAGTGGCGGAGACAGTGAATAAAGGAATGGAGGTGCCGGTGCAAAAAAATTATATATATATATATATATATATATATATATATAGTTGAATAATCAGAGTATTGCAGAGAATAGTGATACCTTTTTAATTGGACAAACATATTCATAATAAAGCGATGAGCTTTGAGAGATAATGCCTCTCTTTATCAAGTCAGAAAGCGATACTGATACAAATATGAACTAAAAACAGCAAACATAAAGAGATTGGGGGGGGGGGGGAATTGGAAAAAGAAGAGAGACAAAATTCATTGGGCAGAGTTAGGTGAGAAACAGACCAGCATTGTGCATAATGTCCTGATAGGTCAGTAAGTAAGTCTATAGATCAGGTTGTAGATAAGAACACAGCAGAGTAAAATAAAGAGCAATACATTTCAGCATAGCATGAAAACATATCATACATAGCATACAAAAACAGTCATAGAAGGGGGGGTGGAATGTGTGAGCTATAAGACATTAAGATAGTGTCTTACAGCTAGCTAGGATCCTGAGTGTTTTACCAGCGCCACTGTTGGGGCCAACCCCAGGTCCCCCATTCTGATCTCCTAACCCCCACGGTCCCCCATTCTAATGTTTCTTCTTGCATATCACTGTTGTAACTTTAAATTGTAGTAATCCACCTTAAGTGGCCAGAGCCTGTGACAGACTAGTGAGAGGGCTGTACAGCACTTCTCACTCGGACCTCAGTGGCAAGATCCTATATATATATATATATATATATATATATATATATATATATATATATAAATTGAAGAGTGAAGCAGCTGTGCATGTTCAGTGATTTATTAAGCTAGTAATTATTAATCCACGGGAATAAAATTGTCAATCTGGCAAAGCTGTTTGCCACACAATGTGAGGATTTTGGCCCTCTGAGCGCCTTCAGTGCTGATTGCAAGCCTCTCCCCCTATGTACCTTATAGGCCACGTTGGGAAAAGAGTGGGGGAAAGAGACACGGGAGAGGGGGGGGGGAATAGATGCTGGGGAGGGAGTGGGGGAAAGACACAGGGAAGGGAGATGGGGAAAGAGACACAGGAGAGGGGGATAAAGAGACACAGGGGAGGGAGAGGGGGGCAAGAGATACAGGGGTGGCCCGCAAGGAGCGCCCGCAATGAGTAGCAAAGTTACGGGCTTGCGCATGCATTGCACACCACGCATGCCATGGCCTGCAATGAGCGGGAAAGCAAAGCCGCTCATCGCGAGGACCGTAAAGTAGAGGGGGTAAGAGGCTCGCAATTCGTTTTTGACGGGCAAGTTGCTAGTAGATTAATAATGAGTATTGCGGTATATTGTGATACCTTGTCAATATAAATGAGGTGTTTGTCCAGTACAATAGGTATCACAATATACCGCAATACTCATTATTAATCTACTAGCGACTTGCCCTTCAAAAATGACGGGGCAATAAAATTTGAAACCATGGCAATGCTGTTTGACACACAATGTAAAACTTTTTGTACTGCGAGGACCTTCGGCACTCATTGCGAGCCTCTCCTCTCGTGTACTTTTGCTCCTCTGAGCACCTTCGTCACTCATCACAAAGAGAGATATTTTTATTTATCTATATTTAGTTAACTAATAATGAATGAATTAGTTATTGAATAAATTAATATACTACCTATTTGTAATTATTATATCCACCAATCAATAGCCTGAAGAGCTAACAATCTGTTTGTATTTTCCCGCAGCATACAATGTACAGTTTAAATGTTGGTGCCCTGATGAAATGAATGTCCCAACTGTGCATTCGAAATATGCTGTGTGCGCGAGGGCAAACTAATTGGTTTATTGTGTAAAGCGCCATTGTAGATTTGTAATGTTATTAATGTGTTATGCGGCTCGCAAGCATTTTCCGTCATTTGTAATAGTGTATTTTGGAGCGTGTACGTTCCTGTGTGAAAGTGGTACGCAGTTGGCCGTGTTTTGCGCGGTCCGGGGTCGTGTAGCCTCGTTTTAATTTTTTTGGGCAGGTATTTTGTTTCTCGCTTAGGCGATTTTCGAGTGGCGAAACTCGTCCAAATCGACTTAAATTTGCATTCCACCTCACTCCCAGACGTCCTTGCTGTATGTGTAATGTTTTTGTTGTATTTTTTGGTTTTCGAGGTTCGGACGCTAATTTCGTATTTTTATTTTTTACTGTGTAATAGTGTATTTTGTACCTCGTACGTTCGTGTGTGAAAGTGCTACGCGGTTCGCAGTGTTTTGCGTGGTACCGGGTCATGTAGCCTCATTTTTTTTTTTTTTGTTGGACATATTTTTTCTCGCTTAGGCGATTTACGAGTGCCTAAACTCCTCCTTTTTGTATGCTGTGTGTTTTTATTGGTTTTTGGTTTGCGCGGTTTGGCCGTTAACCTTGTATTTTTACTATCTCGTATTTTTTTTTCCAAAGCCCTGCGTCTCATAGTTTATTTTTTCGAAGTCCCGCGTTTGTCAACTGCTTGCAGGCTGGCGATCCCGCTTTTACTAAGTGTTTGTTGGCTAAGTCCCGCATGTTTAATTGCCATCACTGCTAGCTTCGCTTTGCAAAGCGTGATGACGTCTCGTAGTTTGACAACTATTATATGTGATATATAGTTGTGCTCAAAAGTTTGCATACCCTGGCAGCAATTGTGAAATGTTGGCATTTATTTTGAAAATATGACTGATCAGAAAAAAAAAAGTATTTTATTGAAGAATAGGGATTATATGAAGCCATTTATTATCAAATAATTGTTTGGCTCCTTTTTAAATTATAATGATAACAGAAATCACCCAAATGGCCCTGATTAAAAGTTTGCATACCCTTAGTTCTTAATACTGTGTATTGCCCCCTTTAGCATCAATGACAGCCTACAGTCTTTTGTAATAGTTGTCTATGAGTCCCCTAATTCTTGCAGGTGGTATGGCTGCCCATTCGTCTTGGCAAAATGCCTCCAGGACATGCAAAGCCTTTGGTCGTCTTGCATGAACCGCACGTTTGAGATCTCCCCAGAGTGGCTCGATGATATTAAGGTCAGGGAACTGTGATGGCCACTCCACAACCTTCACCTTTTTCTGCTGTAACCACTGGAGGGTCAACTTGGCCTTGTGCTTAGGGTCATTGTCAGGCTGGAAAGTCCAAGAGGGTCACATGTGCAGCCTTCGTGCAGAAGAATGCAAATTGTCTGCCAGTATTTTCTGATAACATGCTGCATTCATCTTGCCATCAATTTTTACAAGGTTCCCTGTGTCTTTAGAGCTCACCCCCCCCCCCCCCCAAAAAAAAAAACATCAGTGAGCCGCCTCCATGCTCCACAGTGGGGATGGTATTCTTTTCACTATAGGCCTTGTTGACCCCTCTCCAAACATAGCGCTTATGGTTGTGACCATAAAGCTCTATTTCGGTCTTGTCACTCCAAATTACAGTGTGCCAGAAGCTGTGAGGCGTGTCAAGGTGTTGTTGAGCATATTGTAATCAGGCTTTTTTGTGGCATTGGTGCAGTAAAGGCTTCTTTCTGGCAACTCGACCATACAGGTCATTTTTGTTCAAGTATCGTTGTAGCTCCTTGAAACAACCACAACATCTTTTTCCAGAGCAGCCTGTATTTCTCCTGAGGTTACCTGTGGGTTTTTCTTTGTATTCCGAACAATTCTTCTGGCAGTTGTGGCTAAAATCTTTCTTGGTCTATCTGACCTTGGCTTGGTATTAAGAGATCCCCGAATTTTCCACTTCTTAATAAGTGAACAGTACTGACTGGCATTTTCAAGGCTTTGGATATATTTTTATTTCCTTTTCCATCTTTATGAAGTTCCATTACCTTGTAACACAGGTCTTTCTTTTCTGCTCCCATGGCTCAGTATCTAGCCTGCTCAGTGCATCCATGTTAGAGCTAACAAACTCATTAACTATTTATACACAGACACTAATTGCAAATTAAAAAGCCACAGGTTTGGGAAATTAATCTTTATTTGCCATTTTAACCTGTGTGTGTCACCTTGTATGTCTGTAACAAGGCCAAACATTCAAGGTTATGTAAACTTTTGATTATGGCCATTTGGGTGATATCTGTTATCATTATGATTTAAAAAAGAGCCAAACAACTATGTGATAATAAATGGCTTCATATCACTATCCTTCAATGAAAAAAAAAAATATTTTTGCATGATCAGTCATATTTTCAAAACAAATGGCAAAATTTCACAATTTCTGCCAGGGTATGCAAACTTTTGAGCACAACTGTATATATGGATTAATAATTACTAGATTACTATATATATATATATACACACACACACACATATATATATATATATATATATATATATATATATATATATAATTTAGTTCATTGGTGGTTCAGAGTAACTACTTTATAGTACATGTTTTTACGTACTGTAGGGCCCCCACCCTTCCCACAGATGGAGCCCAGGGGGGCCTAGGGCACTCAGGAGAGCATTGGCCGGGGGAGCAACTGAACTGCGGACCCCCAGAGGGGGACTCCTGTGCATTGCACCGGCAGTAGCTCCACCTGTGGTACCTATCATAGCATTCGAAAAATAAACACAAGCAGATGCTGAGCAGCACAAGCAAGCAAACAGTGACCAGCACAAAACAAATATATTAATCACCAATGCAGTACACTTAAAAGACACAAACAGCAGTAACCTTCCCATTACACACAAAAACATAATGACCAGCACATACTCATCAAAGAAACAGTAACTGGAACAAAACACACGCGGGTAAGCAGTGACCAACAAACCACAAAGAGGCAGACACTAACACACACACACAATAATCAGCCACAGACCACACAAGAAGACACTGGCCTGAGGAGCACAGCATATACAAACCCTGACCAGAGCAACATGTGCAAGGTCATGGTGACCAGCACAAAACATGCAAAAGATATTGCTGAGCCAAATACATACTAACCTGTTGAATGCACTAATGAACATGTACAAGTGGCACACAGACAACTTATAATATTGAAAATAGGGACTAGATTTGCTAGTTCTACTGCTATTTAGTATTAAGAAACTAGTTTTAACAAACTGTCTCCATTACAGAGGTATATTCATTTAAAATGTGCACACTCTATATTTAAAAAGGGAGCAAGAGCAAATCTGGGGAATTATAGCATCACTTCTGTGGTGGGGAAGCTTTTAAAAGGGTTAATAAGGGATAATATGCAAAAATATGTCTATTTGAACAGGATTCTAAGTAGGAGTCAACATGGATTTATGAGGGTTTAGGTCATGTCAAACAAATCTAATTAGTTTCTATGAGGAGGTTAGTAGGAACCTGGATCAAGGCAACTCAGTGGATGTAGTCTTTTTGGATTTTGCAAAGGCTTTTGATACAGTGCCACATGGGAGACTATTGTGCAAACTAAAAGATACAGGAATTGCAGTAAATATCTGCTCATGGATTGAGAGCTGGCTAAAAGACAGAAAGCAAAGGGTTGTTGTAAATGGAACATACTCCGATTGGACTAATGTGGTAAGTGGGGTTCCTCAGGGTTCAGTATTAGGTCCTCTCCTTTTTAACATATTTATTAATGACTTAGAGGTGGGATAGGAGTGTGGTGTCTCCATTTTCGCTGATGACACGCAGTTGTGCAAGGTAATTAAATCAGATAATGATGTGCTTTCCCTCCAAAGGGAATTACATAAAATTGAGGAATGGGCATCTAAATGGCAGATGAGATTTAATACGAATAAATATAAGCGTATGCATCTGGGAAGGAAAAATAGCCATGCAATTTATAATCTTAATGGAGCAAATCTAGGTGTATCAGATATTGAAAGGGATTTGGGAGTGCTTGTGGACAACCACCTAGGTAACAGTGCTCAAAGCGAAGCAGCAGCTGCAAAGGCAAATACAATATTAGCATGTATTAAGAAGGGTATAGAAGCAAATATAATTCTGCCACCATACAAATCTGTAGTACGCCCTCTTTTGAAATATGGAGTACAATTTTGGGCCCCACTTCATAAAATGGACATTTTAGAGCTGGTAAAGGTACAGAGGAGGGCAACAAAACTAATAAGGGGAATGGAGGGGCTAAGTTATGAAGAAAGACTAACCAAATTAAACTTATTTTCTATAGAAAAAAGGCGTCTAAGAGGAGATATGATTACCTTATATAAATATATCCAGGGTCAGTATAAAGATTTGTCAAGGGAGCTTTTTGTGCCAAGAGGTTTTCAACTGACAAGAGGACTCCCCATGAGGTTAGAAGTAAAAAGATTTCACCTTAAAGAAAGGAAAGGGTTTTTCACAGTAAGGGAGGTTAATCTGGGGAATTCACTACCAGAGGAGGTGGTGACAGCAGATTCGATAGATAACTTTAAAAGGGGACTGGATTTGTTTCTAATTAAAAAGGGAACTCAGGGTTATCATGGATAATTAGAGAGACAATATTGATCCAGGGAGAAATCTGATCGCCGGTGTCTGGGGTCAGGAAGGAATAAAAAAATGTTTTTTTCCCTTTGGGACAATTGGCTAAGTCTTACTTGGGTTTTTTTTTCATTTTGCCTTCCTCTGGAATAATTAATAATTCAAAATAAAATAAAAAGAAATAACTAAATAATTGATTAATAATTAACAACTAATTCATTAATATTTAACCTGCATATTGCAGATCAGAGGAGATCTTAAAAGGTTGAACTTGATGGACTGAAAGTCTTTTTTCAACCTTAATTACTATTAGCCTCATTCTATTAGCGGCCGTAAATCGGCCGTAAGGCTGCGATTCCTTGCGGGGGTTCTGTTAACTCGCGATTCTATTATACGGCCCCGCAAGGATCTCCCCTTACGGCCGGCCGCATATCTTGGAACCGGCCGTAAGAGCAGAAATCTAAAAACGCAAAAATAAATTCAAGCCTGCACTGTACAGCTCTGTAAATGCTAGGGATCATATTGGGGGACATGAGGATTAAAAGTAACCCACTCTCAAGCTTGCACATCAGCCCAAACCCGAGTTCAAATTAACTGTTTATTTTCCGGCTGCGGCGTGGGTGTATCTGAGGTGCTCCAAGCACTCTGGACTTTTTACATGGATATTTTACGGATATTAAAAATAAAATATTTTACGGATTTGAGTATAGGATAATTATGTGCTATTTTTTCTAACACCTAAAATCCCTTTATAGTCTTCTCAAAGTGCAGGATGGCTTTATTTGAGCTATTTTATGTGCTTAATTGGTGCTAGCGGGACCTCTTTCCTGCAAGTAAGCAGCGGCTCGTTTTTAGCCTTGCAGAGAGGTTTCCCGGAGCAATTGAATTGCAAATAGGAATTTCTTACGGCCGAAACTCTTGCGGACGTTTTAGATCAAAGGCTTTCCTCCGGCGCGAGCAGCCGCAAGAAATAGCAAGGCACCGGCCGCAAGGGAATAGAATAGCCGAATAGCTTGCGGCCGGTCCTTGCGGCCCAGCAACGGCTGCGGCCGCTAATAGAATGAGGCCCTATGTAACTATGTAACATACACTGCATAGAAAACACACCGTTCTCCACTCTGTTGACATACATGTACTGACCGATACACATGACACTGCAAGTCAATCTCTGGGATGTCAGTGGTATGATACCACCACGCGGGCAAGTCGCTTTCACACCTGCCAAGAACTCTGTACAATAAATGTACCAAATCAGGCAGTGACCAATATAGTCGATTTACTTTATCTGCTGATTGTGAAACAAAAAATCTCACCAATTCCCTATATGTAACTATAGTTGAATATAATCACATATGCTTATAGCATGCTAAAATAAAAATAAATACAAATTACTGTAATAAACATAAACCACAGATCAGTGTTGAGCAATAAACCACAACCCCTTATTCAAAACCCATTTGTGATCTGTGACTCGTAGTGATAAAAATAATGACAACACGTTACTATGATATGCAGAGCCACGAAAGCACACACTGTGGGGATTTTTGGACCATGTTGACCCCTCTGGAAACCCATGTCGGGTTGATAACCCAGAAACAGGTATCCCCACTCCACTACACTCGACCACAGTAATGATCTTACGATATTCACCCACAAAAAAACTTCCGTGACAGTATAGCTTTCAGTAGTCGAGGCTCTACAAAGTGAGCTTTACGCCTTGACCTGCTTTGTGGGATACCTGTTTCTGGATTATCAACCGGCCAGATTTCCAGAGTGGTCAGCATGAACCATAAATACATGTGAGTGCTTTCAGCGCTGTGCGTAGCACGGTACAATGTGAGTGCCCCACTTGGGAGCATGCTATAAATTCTGTTTATTTTTATATTCCAATACAATATTGCACTATGATATATTTTTTGTGTTATTTTCTTTGTGGTATGAATTTTCTATAATGGACTGAGGAGATTTGAAAATCTACAGTTTCTTGATCAACACACATATGGTGGTCAAATATTTAGCACAAAGAATCACAAATTGGTTTTGAATAAGGGGTGGTGGTACTCTGAACAGGGAACTGTAGTTATTACTATTTTTTTTTTATTTGCATGTTAGTGTACTGTAAGTACATGGAATTACATTAATAATCACAACTCAGGTGGTGCATCCACTCATTGGATGCTCTAGTCAAGCAGTGATGACATGAAAATATAAAGCAGCCAAGGGAGATGCAGGACATGTGCATATCTACAATTGTAGTACTAATGAGCCAAAATGAGCGGAATGTATATTAAAGATGATAAATTAAACACAAACAATAACAACCTAAAAACTAGAAAAAAATTATTTTATTATTATAATTTTCCATAGACCATGTCAGTTGCAGACACCCTTTTCTGAAGATATGCTGAAACTCTCCTGTGTAACTCTATAGCACTTCTTGTGTTCTTATAACACCAGCAAAGGACATGGCCCCATAACATAGCGACAGGGAGAGATACCTGTATTACAGTAACATCTGCACCAGAGAAAGATAGGTGTAAATTAGAGAGATACAGCTGTTTAGTGACAGATAGCTGTATAGTGGAGAACAAATAGCAATACAGCTGTGACAGATAGCTGTACATTGGAGAGAGATACCTGTATCACAATGACATATACTTGTATGGCAGTGACAGCTGTACATTGGAGAGAGATACCTGTATCACAATGACATATACTTGTATGGCAGTGACAGCTGTATATTGGAGAGAGATACCTGTATCACAATGACATATACTTGTATGGCAGCGACAGTTGTATATTGGAGAGAGATACCTGCATCACAATGACATATACTTGTATGGCAGTGACAGCTGTATATTGGAGAGAGATACCTGTATCACAATGACATATACTTGTATGGCAGTGACAGCTGTATATTGGAGAGAGATACCTGTATCACAATGACATATACTTGTATGGCAGTGACAGCTGTATATTGGAGAGAGATACCTGTATCACAATGACATATACTTGTATGGCAGTGACAGCTGTATATTGGAGAGAGATACCTGTATCACAATGACATATACTTGTATGGCAGTGACAGCTGTATATTGGAGAGAGATATCTCTACCATAGTGACAGATATACTAGGGATCTAGAACATCGATTGCTGCATGGTAGAGGGATATAGACATATAGTAGTGACATATAGCTGTATATTAAAGATATATATATCTATCACAGTGATAGATAGCTGTATAATAGAATGAGAGATAGCTATGTAGCTGGTTACCTGATGGAGCTGCTGAGTTGATCCGGGTCTCGAGCCTGCACCACCCCAACAAGGGCTCCTGGTGGCATGTTCTCCAACACACTCAAGATGTAGGGATCCTGAGTAAAGACGGGGGGCTCATTCACATCCCCAACACTAACCCGCACTGTGGTGATATCCTTAAAGGGCCCACGGCGGATATACTGAGGGTCAATGACAGTGTTCATCACTTCAACACGGAACGTGAAGGAACGGCAAGATTCAAAATCAAGGGGCTGGAAATAGAGTGCAATAGTAAGAAAAGTCAGACTGTTTATAATGTATCATTATACAGTATGTGTTCTTTATAACATGTTAAACACTTCTGTTATAATGCAGTCTATTTTCCTCATCCTCCTGCTCCCTCCATCTTTACTATCTCTCTCTCTCATTCTCTTTGGCAGATGTTGATCTGTGGTTAGGTCTGCAATGAATCTAATTAGAAAGCAATTGATTGATAAGACACATCTTGTCTCATGGGGCCTCCACACAGTAACAACATGAAAAACACTCACTTGCACCTCTTTGCCAAGAATATACTAGAACACCAATTCCTAAACTATGGTCCTCTGATCACCAGGGGCCCCTGAGATTCATTCACGTTGACCATAGAAGTACATATTTTGCTAAAAATGATACTAATACTATCTAATAAAATGCAGAAACAAATAATACACAATTTGAGTACAATTTAATGTAAATAATACACAATATTACATGTCATAGTTTATAAGTGTGCACAGGGTAGCCCAGCGTAATACAATGCATTCCAACTGATAAACAGCAGACATAAAAATGATTAAGTGCTCTGTGTAGACCATTATCAACGATTCAATGGTCCTTGGTCAAATAGATTTTGTGAACCACTTTAGAGTATATGGTGCACACACTGAGCTCACATACATAGTAAAGAACTTGGCTGCTACAGTGCCTATTTTATTGAGATTAATAAGTATTCATGGTGTTAATAAGCTTGTGTGAAGTACTTATTTATTGTGCAATGAGTGTGATGGTTTTATGGTCAACGCCTTGTTAATACAGTTTGTTTTCATGGGTGGGAGTTGTTTACCTGCCATATATTAGGATGTTTATTATCAGTATGATAGGAATCCATTCCTCTCTCTCCATCAGTGATATAGCTCAGAAAGCTTGTAGTTCAGGGCAGGGGTTTGGAGACAGTCGGTAGATATGTCTGTCAACTCTAACCTACAATTTCCTCTTTGGCTCTGATTTCTGGCTGTCACATTCTCTCTGCTGTGTAACTATTGATGATTTCTCTGTATCTCAGTTCATCGATGCCCTGTCATTAGCACTAATAATAATGGCTAGGTCCTAAATGCTGTCTTTTCGCCAAAATGCTCTCTTTCTGACAGATCTGTCTCTCTGAGGCTGTTTCCAATCTTTATTCCATCACGTCTCCTGTCACTTCTCAGAAATGTAAGATTTACCAGCCTTCGAGCTGTCACAGCCTCTCTCTACTGCATGTTACCAGCACCTCTCTACCTGGGCAGTGGGCACGCTTGTCTCTCCAGCCTGCACTCTCACTGCCCTATGCCTCTGCCCATGCTCAATACTCTTGTGAGCACACAAAGAACAAAATCCAACATGGTTAAAGCATCAATATAATCTTTTGAAGAACTAGACCTGAAAACAGGGGATATAATTTTATGATTGGGTATAAAAATTATAAAGCCTCTAATTTATTAAATTGTATACAGTTTTGGTTTCTGCTGGTCAACTTCAATGGAAGGAGGAAACTTTGAGTGGAGAGGAAACTTCTATCTGCACAACAGGAATGTGTCTGATAAAATGCCAATGCTTTCAACAGGACTAATGGAAAGCGCATTAGTTCACAAGCACATACCCTCCTTAGAAAGCAACAGACAGCTCAGGAAAGAAAATGGATCACAATTTTTTATTCATTTTATTACAATACTAGCGACTTGGCCGTCAAAAATGACGGGGTAATAAAATTGAAAGCCATGGGAATGCTGTTTGACACAGAATTTTAAACCGTTTTGTACTATGAGGACCTTCGGCACTCATTGTGAGCCTCTCCTGTCGTGTACTTTTGGTCCTCTGAGAGAGATATATATTTCTATGTATATGTAGTTAAGTAATAATTAATGACTTATTAAATAAATTAATATACTTTAATTATTTATAATTCACATATGCAGCGAGCAATAGGCTGAAGAGCTAACAATCTGTTTGTATTTTGCGTCTGCATAGAATATACATTGTGAGTGTTAGTGCCCTGCTTATAAAGTGTAATGAATGTTCCAAGTGTGCATTCTAAATAGGCTGCGTGCGCGAGGTAAAGCTGTTGGTTTATTGTGTAAAGCGGCATTGTATAGTCGTAATGTTATTAATGTGGTACGCGTCTCGTGAGCATTTTCCGGCTTTTGTATTTTGTAGGTCGTAGTGTGATGTGTAAAGTGCAATGTTTTGCGCGGTCGTGTAGCCTCGTTTTCATTTTTTTCAGCGGCCATGTTTTTCCTCGCTTAGGCGATTTTCAAGTGGCGAAAATCGTATAAATCGTGTTAAATTTGCATTCTACCTCACTCCCAGACGTCCTGGCTGTTGACCCGTGCTGTCTGTGATGTTTTTGTAATTTTTTGGGGTGTATTTAGTGTGTTTTTATTGTTTTTTCATTTTCGTCGTTCGGCCGTTAATCTCGTATTTTTTTGCGTCATGTATCTTTTTTTTTCTAAGTCCTGCGTCTCGTATTTTTATTTTCCAAGTCCCACGTCTTGTAGTTTTATTTTTCTAAGTCCACCGCTTGCACGCCAAGGAAGTGTTTTTCGGCTAATTCCCGCGTGTTTCATTGCCTCTTCGTGTTAGTGCTGATAGGTGTAGTGTGTTGTAGTGACTTAACTGCTCGCCTCGCTACCTGAGGCTCGCCCAAGTGCTACGTGCTAACGGCTCGCAGCGATGAGCGCCTTTGGTGCTCATCGGCTAAGTCCTAGGCGTTAACGGCTCGCCTCGCTTCGCCGTAAGTCGTACGCACCACACAAAGTGTGACGACGTCTCGCAGTTTGACAATTATTATATGTGACTAGCGTAAAAAATGACGGCAATGAGATGTGTATGTTTGGAAAGTTGTATAGTTATTAATATACATATGGAGCACTTTGCTCCATAAAAAAAGGGGTCCGTATTAACGGCTCGCCTCGCTAAGCGAGGCTCGCCTGCAATGAGCGCCTGCGGCGCTCATTGCCAAAGTGGTCCTGTTTAACGGCTCGCCTCGCTACGCGAGGCTCGCCTGCAATGAGCGCATGCGGCGCTCATTGCCAAAGTGCTCCGTATTAACGGGGCAAAAAATGTTTGGAAAGTTGTATAGTTATTAATATACATATGGAATTGTAAGGTAGCTAATGGTGTTTTGTGTGTACTACTGAAATATATAAGTTAAAATAATAAATAATTAATGAATGACTATACTTTACCAATTTGTATGCATTGTGTTTAAGAGCTGGCAATCTGTAGTGATGTTGCAGCAGCATTGGTGGTGTGGAGGTGCTGTGTAAGCGTTTAGAACGTGTGCAGTGTAATAATGTGCGTGCGCGAGCTGAAACCGTTAGCATAGTACTTTAGTTCCGCATTATCGTAAAATGGCGGGTAATGTGTGTTATGCGTCTTAGCGGATAATCCGTACGTGATTTAATGGGCGGTAATGTGTAGTATGCGTCTTATCGGATTATCCGTACGTGTTTTCCGTGGTTATAGTGCTGTAGCCTCGTTTTCGTTTTTTTCGGCCGCCATTTTTTCTCTCGCTTCGAGACTTTTTTAGTGTCTAAACTGTTTTATTTTTAATAAAATGAAGGTGTAACTTGTTTTTTTGAGGTCGTGGATGCTCCCTCTTGCTGTCGGTAAGCTTTTTATGTATGTGCTGTGTGTATTTATTGTGATTGTATTTTTTTTTCCTGTTCGCGAGTTGCGGCCGTATTTTTGTTCTGCGTATTAACGCTGATTGGCAAAGTGCTCCGTATTAACGGCTCGCCTCGCTACGCGAGGCTCGCCTGCGGCGCTCATTGCCAAAGTGCTCCATATTAACGGCTCGCCTCGCTACGCGAGGCTCGCCTGCAATGAGCGCCTGTGGCGCTCATTGCCAAAGTGCTATGGTTTAACAGTGTAACGGCTCGCCTCGCTGCGCGAGGCTCGCCCGGCGATGAGCGCCTGCGGCGCTCATCGCTAAGCCCGCTACTGTACTACGGTTTAACGGCTCGCCTTAAGCCCGCAAAGTCGTACGGACCACGCAAACAGCGTGACGACGACTCGTAGTAAGACAATTATAATATGTGATACATTAAAGTAACAGTTACAATAACAACATTATAACAAATCATTCTAATAAAGTATAGAAAGAATAAAATAATATTGGTAAACAATATTGAAATTAATGTTAAAATATATTTTTTATAAATGTATAAAATAAATTATAAATATTAGTAAATTACGTATCTTAATATGAGATTTATTTGTGTACACTACATAATATACTTTCTTAAAATCTGACAAAGATATAATTTAAAATTGTATTTAAAAAAAGGGCTCCATAGTAGAAAATATTGTTCAAAGGTATACTTTATCCTGTTTATAATTCCCACTGTTACTGGAATATAATTAATTTTATTCATTTTACAGCCTTATTAAATTGCAATTTGGTAAATTTAAAAGGGCTCTAATTAAGCACACAGCATATTTTTTTTACAGACGTTTTTAGTTAGTGAACTTCTATCCAAAAGCAGGGTCTTCACTAACTAAAAACTTCTGTAAATAAAATATGCCCTGTGCTTATATAGAGCCCTTTTAAATTTACTGAATCAAAATTTATTAAGGCTGATGGTGTTTACAATTTGGTAAATTATCTTAATTCCAATGATCAGCCGCACATATTATATTCTGAATACGTTTTTTTTCACTTTTATCTATTTGCTCTTCAATGAACCAAATAAATATATTAGTGGATTATGTTTATGTTTAACTCCTGAAGTGGTGAATATTATTTTAAAACGTATTTCCAAAATATTTGTATTTTTGGACATGACCAAAGCATATGTTTCCAATATTCCTAGTTTACACATTTTTTTCGAGTAATTTTCTGTTGGTGCTTTTTATTTTATTAAGTGTAACTGGTGTATAATATCAGTGTTAAATAGTTTATAATAATAATCATCATTTTCTTTGATAGTAATACTACATACTGTTCCATTTCTGATAATGCCATGATATTTCCAAATCTGTATTCCAAGAGTTATTCCAAGTTCTTGAAATTTTCTAAATAATTATGTTAGGTTGGTTTACTATTTTATAAAGTTTTAGATAAAGTCCTTACAGTGATTGCCATTAATGGCTTCTGTACATAAGTGCTCAAAGTCTGTATAAATGTATTTTTTATTAATAAACAAGATAATGAAGGGTTTTGTCTGATTATATGTAAAGTAATCCGCTACACCTACCTTATGTCTTCATAAAATCAGAATATGGTGTTATGGTATAATATAGTATAATGGCAGCCTTTAATTTTAAATGGTTTTATTCAATTTTGAATTAACGGAGGCTCAGTTTCCATCTGTTTCTAAAAATATTAGATACCTGGGAGGAATGGATGAACTGTTGATGCAAGAAAAATCTCAGTTCTGCTGAAAACTGTCATTTTAAATAGCACATGTGACAATATACAGTAGATAAATAGAAGAATAAGCCCCAGTAGGATAACCCCCTCAAGCTACAGAAAACCAGTCCAAGATAGCAGCACCCATGAAACAAGCAAAATCAGCACAATTTAAAATGTTCATTAAAATACTTTCCCAACCATAGTTAAATAGATGCTGATCTTTGTATATTACATACTTCACAAGCATGTGGAGTTTTTCCAAAACAACAGTGTTCTTCTCACTCTCCTAATGATTTTATCTCATGGGATACATTATCAGAGTAGGACATGATAAACCCAGGGGCATGTTCAGTTGGTAGATCTATAATGTAAATCAGAATAATGATAAGGCCTTAATGTTATTGTATTGTAAGACTTTATAATTTTCCTAGACTTGTATAGATCTACCAACTGGACACTCTTATGTGAGTAACCCGCCACCCCTGAGAGATTGTTAATAATGTGCGATAAAGTCATTAAGAGTGTGGGAGGACTTTTTCATATATTTTTATTTAAAAATGACCCAACTTTCCAGTTCAATTATCAACAACTTCCACTCAAATGTTTTAATATCAAATAATGGTAATTAGATTTATTTATATATATGTGTACTTTTCATTATAGTCTTCTCTTTGCCCATGTCTTTCTGTATATGGGGTGTCTCTATATATCCTCTTTCTTTATTGTACCTTGCGCACTCTCAGGATGCCGTCCTGTCCTGCAGAGTCTGACATCACACTGAACGTGTCCCCAGCGTCACCATCCAGGATACTGTATGACATCACAGCATTCTCACCAATATCTGGGTCATGTGCTCGTAGACGGCCAATTAAAGAGCCAGGAGCTGTGTCCTCCAGAACTGTAAACTGGTACAAATCTGAGAAGAGTATATAAGTAGAAGCTATTGCTCGCCTCCCACTTCTCTAATAACTGGTCCGTATAACTCTAAGTAACACACCATAAATATATCACTATAATTACAGTAATTGTACCATATAACCCTCCCTATCACTCCTCCAAATGTTCCACATGAACACCCCCAGTAAGTAATCTAACTGCTGCATATAACCAAACACTTTACCTCCCTTTATTGCCCTATAAAACCCTTCTCTATTAGAACTTCCATTGCCCCATATAACGTGTTATATTATGCTACCATAGAAGTCTACATATTAAGCTACCATAGAACTCACAATGTAACATCTCTTTTTAAAGGTATATATAAGTTTACTGGGTTTCAAATGTTTGGTAAGAAACAGGCAGTGATTATCAGAAAAATATGTGTAGTATAGAAAAGTTCCGTGTACAGTACTTACACAGTTATATGCCTGAAAGTAAAATCCAGCTTTGCACACCCACAGGGAGCTTACATAACCAAGTACACTGAGGAGAGGCAGCCAGATAAGATTAACCTTTTTGGTAGAGAGACTTTTTGGCACAGCCAGGAACCCCAGAGCTTGATACAAATGTATCAGTTGCTATTTTAGTCTGGGTTTAGAGGGGGTGTTAACTCTCATTTTCAACTGTCAGAAATTACAAGACATTTTGCTAACTTCAAGGTAAGTCTTTAAATGTGTATTCTGGTATTTATTTCATGCAAACAATGTTTTCATACACTACTGATTCTCCTCTATCAGATGCACTCATAATCCTGGAAACTTAGATATGCCTTTAACCACAGCTGTAAATATACTTGCCAAATGTCAAATTTTATTTCTCTGTGTTACATCCTCCAAAAACTCCACCATGCAGCATAGTATAACTCCTCCCTATGATTCCCTCCTCTACTGTAGGTAATAATTGTGACATAGCACTTACTTTGGGGAAACTTAGGGGGGTTGTCGTTGACATCAGTCAGTGTGATGGTCACTGTGGTAGAACCTGACAGTCCCCCAATGTGGCCTCCCATGTCCTTTGCTTGGATGACCACTAGAAATTCATCCTGGGTCTCCCTGTCCATGTTAGGAATGGCTGTGCGGATCACACCTGGAGAGACAGGATGGAAGCACAGAGTAGAAGTAATGACCATACTTGACTTAGAAAGAAGGGTCACGTTGCTGGAAATATGTGTACCAGGGTGCAGCAAATTATGTCAAGGCAAGGTGAGAGCAGAAGTTACATCACAAGTGATATCATAAGAATGAATTAAAGGGCTACTGCAGTCCTCTATTTAAAATAGATTATTTTAACAACTGCACATGATAATGGACAAAATGTTTTAGAAAGTAAAAAATAAATAAATAGTCTTTAACTCACTACATTTTTTATACCGTTTTTATGAAATGTTCCAGTGGACTCCTGTTTTTGATGATCAGTGTCCTTGGGTGGGAGGACGTTTGAATTCTGAGAAAGCAATGACAATGTGGTAGCAAAAATGGCCACTGCCTTTATTAGGATAAAGGGAAAGCACAATAATTAAAGGCTATTACTTTCTAAAAATAAATGGCCATTAACAAGCTTTGTTATAAAAAAGAACAGTGGTCCTTGTCCAACTGCCCCCTCTCTAACACTTTGGTCTATATTTTCCACATGAGTTATTAACTAAGGTGAGCTGCAAAAGTCAATATGAGGAGAGAGGTGAAGATATATAGCCTACACAGAGCCCCCCTTGTGTCCCATTCTCTATAGTTATCTGTTTTTTCCCCACATACATGGCCATGTTCCTCTCTATACATTATACAATTAGACTAGGCTCTATAGTTCCTATGGCTCTCTATGGGGGTTCTCTTTCATGTTGAAGACATCTTGCACACACTAGTGCTCAGGACCATGGAATAACACTAGGACAATGGTGACTTTGCTAATTGGAGAAGATTCAATATCATTCTATAATAACTTCTAGGTCCTTTTCCTCCACTGTAGATTGCATCACAGCACATTTGAGATATATAGTATCATTATCTCTCATTCATATAGCAGCAACACAGGGGTACACTAAAACATGAGTATGACCATATATTATTTGATTGACTGAAACAGAATGGTTGACGATTCTGCACTTGAGCTAATAATCAAACAAATGACACTTTTATACAAACTGCTTTGCAAGACTGAGAGTTTGTAAGCTTACAGACTAAAGAATCAATAAAAGAAAAGGTGAAGGATTTAAAAAAGAGAAACAAGGGCAGCCCATGAAAAAAATACTAAGTAAAACCTGGTCAAAACTATTAGGAAGGGCACAGGTCATACAAATATCTTCACATTTCATTGGCAGACATGTAAGACTCATACATCTATATTTATTTGACATAACAACCCCAAGACTAGTTAAACATTTAAATCAGTTTTTTCCTGCTAAGAGAACATTCTTTAAAAAAAAGGAAAGTAGTACATTATGAAATACCCTATTTCAGATGCAACAAAGAAAAGTGTTTTCAATATCCCATTAATATTAAAATGCATCTGCACAATAGGTAAAAACATAAAAAAATATGAGAAGACAGAAAAAAGCAAGAGTCCATTTATCATATTATCCTTCCATCCATTCTCAGACCATATTACAATCTATCTAAGAGCCTTCTCTCTCATTGTTATATCAAATTACAGTAGCTAATTCATATCCAGTGGACCAATGCAAGTTTTGTGCATGGATGGAGTACATGGTATGGCTTATTCACTATTCATTGCTTGGCTATTTTGTTGATCCACTATAAAAGAGGCGAGCTACCTTTCAGAATCATAGGGCAGAGTGATCATTCATTTATTCTAATTCATTTTATAAAGTATAGCTAAAACAATTAATGTTTTAAAGGTCTTTCCGAAGCAACATTAAAATACTGTTGTACATAAAGTAAATACATGCTTAATATCCTTAATTAAAATTGGATCGAAATGCTGATCTTAACATTTAATCTGATCAGTGCCATTTTATTTCTGAAATGTATGACTTATTTAGATACTTTAAAGGGACTCTGCCACCCCAACATGAAGCTGATTTCATTTTAAAACGTGGCTATACATCGTACCAGCAGTTTTTCTTTACAGTACATCATTTCTGAAATATTTTGAATTGATTGTGCGCGGCTCCTGTATGCTAATTTGCGGCTCAGAGTGCTTGATAATAGTGGGAGAGGGTTCTAACTGCCAGATAACATTACAGGACTTTATTTTGGCCACTACAGAGACAGACAAGCAGACTGTAATCCTAATTAGCACATCAAATAAGATAATTGATAAATGAGGCGTTATAAATACAGAAACAACAATAGGGAATTTCCCTGAATTTACTCACTTTAGAAACAAATGGATAACACAACCTATAGTCATTTTTCATGTTTTTAAGAGTAACCTAAAAAAATAACTTAATTTTGGGATGACAGACTCCCTTTAAGGTTCTGTCAGGCTTCAGAAATACCACCTGATCAAATCATATTACCATCTCATCTAATCATCCATATTACAGTTAGTCAACTCAACCCTATCACATACATTGTTGTTCCACCCCATCAAATCTACAAATATATCACTATTCACCACTATGTCATTGGCTTCATCACATAACCCTCAGAATAAGCCACGCTTACCATTTCTTCTCCCACCACCATGGCATTGGCCGCATCACATAACCCTCAGAACAAGCCACGCTTACCACTTCTCCTCCCACCACGTCATTGGCTTCATCACATAAAACTCAGAACAAGCCACATTTACCACTTCTCCTCTCACCACCATGTCATTGGCTTCATCACATGACCCTCAGAATAAGCCACGCTTACCATTTCTCCTCCCACTACCATGTCATTGGCGGCATCACATAACCCTCAGAACAAGCCACGCTTACCACTTCTCCTGCCACCACCATGTCATTGGCTTCATCACATAACACTCAGAACAAGCCACATTTACCACTTCTCCTCCCACCACCATGGCATTGGCCGAATCACATAATTCTCAGAACAAGCCACACTTACCACTTCTCCTCCCACCACCATGGCATTGGCCGCATCACATAACCCACAGAACAAGCCACACTTACCACTTCTCCTTCCACCACCATGTCATTGGCTTCATCACATAACCATCAGAACAAGTCACACTTACCACTACTCCTCCAACCACCATGGCATTGGCCGCATCACATAACCCTCAGAGCAAGCCACACTTGCCACTTCTCCTCCCACCACCATGGCATTGGCCGCATCACATAACCCTCAGAACAAGCCAAACTTACCACTTCTCCTCCCTGTAGCATAATCCCTCCATACTCAACACCCAATCAACTAAGTGCTGGCAAAAGTTACTTTGTGCCACTGGTATTGTAGGTGGGGACTCTTGCACTATAGTATCACCAAATACCAGTCATTTTCATATATATATGACAAATTTGGACAAGCATCACTACCGGCTAGTAAGTTAATTATTTCATGAGACATAGAAATTAATTTTGTATAGTGACAAATATCCACACAAGGCACAATAATTAACAAATAGCTTATTGGAAAGATCATGTAAGTCATATTTGTACAGTGTGTTGCTTATAGGAACTTGGCTTGATAGTGGGCTAGATTTTTTAAAAAGTAAAAAATAAATACAGATTACCGTAATTAATTAATTAATTATTATATTTATTTATGGATTACTGAGGACCGCCATTTTTAATAAACTGCTTTGTTGAGGAGGGAGGCCCCTTGAATGCAGGTAATGAAGGGGCTGGAACAATTATGTGGAACTTGCAACAAACAACAAAATCCCCGTCCCAGGGGCAAGCAAGATAGCAAATAAAGCGATGGCCACCTACTGTAAAGAACAATTGCATATAATGATATATTAAATGTTCTTCTAAAAAGAATTCCGCTGTTGGAAAATCTTTCAAGAACATGTAGCCCCTCACAGTTTACCTCTGCTGACCTGTGCCTAGCTTCCTAAGTAAAAAACATTCCTGGTTGTGTTCTCTACCATCTGTTCATTTGCAAACACTGCAACATTTTATTCATTTTTATGCAAGAAAGAGAACATTTGTCCATGAGTCACTACAGGGCCTTTACCATCAGGTGCCTGAGTCTCTATTCTTATCTCACATTGATCCCTGAAGACAAGCCCATTCTTCCATATAATTATCTATCCTGCTTCTCTTCCATGGATGGTCACACCTGAGGACATTGCCCAGATACAGCATGATACAGTTGTGAGTGTTTAACTCATTGCTTATGAGATGGAAAAGAGCCCTGCATACCCTGCAGATGAATGTCACCTTCCCAGGCCCTGATGTATGGAAGCTCAGGCAGATGTACCTTGTATGAATGGCATGTTGGCACAAGGAAATCAAGGTTTTAATACCATGTTGAAAACTAAAGCTACATGCCCCATACTCACCGGTCTGAGGGTCCACAGAGAAGTATGGCTGCCCCTCCAGCACGGTGTACACCAGCCGGGCACTGTTCCCATAAGTTGGGTCATCAGCATCATTGGCTGTCACCTGGGTCACAGAAGTTCCTGTACATACAAGATATCGTCAACAGGGTCTTGCTCCCCCATTACCCAACTTATAGCAATAGTCTACCTAACACAATAAACATAGGGTGTAATATCTGTGTTTGAGCTTTTAACCCTCAAATCACAGACCTTAAAAGAAACCAAAACAATCCATTTACTGCCAGTGGACGGGCAATATTCACTTAGCAACTTATAGTATAACCCTCCCACACAAGCACACAACCCCAATCTCACCTATGTTGGACATCTCTGGCACGCTGGCCTTGTAGGGCCCATGCAGGAAGACGGGGTGGTTGTCGTTGATGTCCTGCACCTTGATGATAAACTGAGAAGGCGGCTCTAGAGGTCGAAGGGTCAGTCTGTCCACAGCTTGTGCCAGGAGCACATACTCAGCCTTCTCCTCCCGGTCCAGAGATTTGGTCACATGGATGTTCCCGGTTTTCTCATCAATGACAAACACAGAGCCAGCCCCCTCGCCGGTCAACACATATTTGGCTCTCCCCTCTCCTCGGTCAGCATCGGTGTGAAGCTGAGAAGCCATTGCATTTTTATAGTATTAAAACATAACTGGAAAAAAAAAATTCACCCTCCTGATCCCAGACCCAATGTTTCAGCACCTCCCTCCGTTTGGGATGGTTCCATGTTTAGGATGTGTTGCTCCTACCCTAATGTGTTTAGTTGCCTTCATTTAGTTACTGCTTGGAAGCTGTTCTTTGCACCCATCTGCAAAATAATCTTGTCAGGTTTCCAACTCTCTGGTCTATTATTCCAGCTTCCCTCCTACACACTCTGCTCTCTATGTTCTTGGGTAAAGCTCATCTCAAAAATATTTAAAGGACTTGCAATGCTATAAAGGAATTAGCATCACTGTGAAGCCCGTAAGCCCCAATGTACCACCAAGGAAATTTACCAAATCCAGGGGGCTCTGGTGGTGCCACTTGGAAAAAATAACGAACCCTGTGAGATGACCAAAAGAAGCAGAGCCAATGATTTGGCAAACATGCAAACAGAAGGAGTGTACAGACCAGAGGCCCCGGGAGTGACGAGATGCTGGGAACATTACAAAAACACTTTAGCATCACAATGAAGCTGGGCTCTATCCAAACATAAGTACACATCGCTCATTGTAACACAATATTTGTCATCTTTGCTCTAAGTGCAATAGCCTTCAGTGCATCCCCTCAGTTACCTGAACTGTCAGTACTCACCCTCCCAATCAGGACAGGCTCTGGCCCAGTGTACTCCTCAATCACAAAGAACTGGTTCCAGACCCAGCTGCGTTTGGATCTAGGAGGGGGGCCAGGTCCCTGGGGAGGATGTCCTGGGTGCCCAGTGTACCCCCGCAGTCCGGGAGACATCTCTCCCATGACAGGGGCCAGAAAGGAGCAGCCCCAGAGGAGCAGAGAGAGGAGGGGGCATAGGTGGAGGGCAGGCATGAGGCGTGTGGAGACCCCACTGTCAAACACTGGGGGTCAGATGGCAAAGGTCACGCCAGGCTGCAGCTTCTCTCTTGTTCCTCAGAGTATTCCATGTAGAGAGGTGTTAGAGAGGAGGAGGCAGCTTATCCCATGAATCACAGCACTGAATAAATCCTGGAGAGAGAAATACGCGCAGATTAGAGTCAAAGCAATGCCCTTGTGCATTTGGTGTCTGCGTCTCTCAGACTGTCTCTGGGTGACTCATGCTGTCTCTTTGGGTCCCAATCTTTGTCTGTGTCTCGGGGTACCTCTGTGCGCCTCATACATTTTATATATGTCTCTTTTTTACTCTTGCTGTCACTTTCTTTCTCCCTCTGTATGTCTCATGCTGAATCTATAATTCAGACTGTCTTCTTGTGTCTCAGGCTCTTATATTTGTATCTTGGGCTACCTCTAGGTTTCAGACTGTATGTGCCAGATTATGTCTGTATGTCATTAGATCTCAAGGTGTCTCTGGGTGTATCGGGTTATCTCTAGGGCTCATACTGTCTCTGTGTCTCAGTCTGTATCTGCAATGTCTCACTGTGTGTCATAGTCCACCTCCCAAAGTCTGTCTCTCAGCATAACAGTCTCTGTCTTAGTTTCACAGTGTGCCTCAACGTCTGTCTCTAAGTGTCACAACCTGACTCTCATTGTCACAGTCTGTGTCTCATTGTTAGAATCTGTCTCTCATTGTAACAGTCTGTCTCTCTACTGACATATGCGCATCTCTCAGAACTCTCACAGTCTGTATCCCAGTCTCACAGTCTGATTCCCATTGTAACAGTCTGTCTCTCTACTGACATATGCGCATCTCTCAGAACTCTCACAGTCTGTATCCCAGTCTGACAGTCTGATTCCCATTGTAACAGTCTGTCTCTCTACTGACATATGCGCATCTCTCAGAACTCTCACAGTCTGTATCCCAGTCTGACAGTCTGATTCCCATTGTAACAGTCTGTCTCTCTACTGACATATGCGCATCTCTCAGAACTCTCACAGTCTGTATCCCAGTCTGACAGTCTGATTCCCATTGTAACAGTCTGTCTCTCTACTGACATATGCCCATCTCTCAGAACTCTCACAGTCTGTATCCCAGTCTGACAGTCTAATTCCCATTGTAACAGTCTGTCTCTCTACTGACATATGCCCATCTCTCAGAACTCTCACAGTCTGTATCCCAGTCTCACAGTCTGATTCCCATTGTCACAGTCTCTCTCAGTGTTATTGGGTGCCTCTTATTGTGACAGTCTGCCTCTCAATTTCATTCTCTCTTCTAGCTTTTCAGTGAGTCTCTCAGTGTCACTCTCTGTCTCCCAGTATCATTCACACTCTGTCACGGTATGTCTCAAAGTGTCACAGGCTGTCTCCCAGTGTCAAAGTCAATTTCTTGAAAGTATTGTGCCTCAATATTGATGACTGTCTCTCAGTGTCACAATCTGTCTCTCAGTGTCACAATCTGTCCCTCGGTGTCACGGTCTGTCTCTCAGTGTCACAGTCTGTCTCTCAGTGTCACAATCTGTCTCTCAGTGTCACAATCTGTCCCTCGGTGTCACGGTCTGCCTCTCAGTGTCACAGTCTGTCTCTCAGTGTCACAATCTGTCTCTCAGTGTCACAATCTGTCCCTCTGTGTCACGGTCTGTCTCTCAGTGTCACAGTCTGTCTCTCAGTGTCACAATCTGTCTCTCAGTGTCACAATCTGTCCCTCGGTGTCACGGTCTGCCTCTCAGTGTCACAGTCTGTCTCTCAATTTCACAGTCTGTCTCTTTCTATCCCAGACTCACTTATTCTCTCTCTCTTTCCCCTCCCGTTCTCTATTTTGTCTCCCTCTCCTCTACAAGTTATTTCCCTGTTTAGATTTCTCAGTACAAATTGTACCATCTGTCTCCTCTCCTCTCCACCTCTCCTTCCCTCTCCCTCTCTTTCTCCTCTCTCTCTCCTTCTCTCTCTTTGTATGCCCGTCATGTTCAGCACTTTACGCTTTACTGCAATAAGAAGAGGATAAGAAATCATAGGGAGAGAGAGAGAGATAAAGAGGAGAGAGAGACGGGGGAGAGAGGGATGCAGAGGAGATATAGAGACAGAGAGAGGCGGCATAAAAGGGAGAGAGAGATGAAAAAGATAGAGAGGGGAAATTAATGGAAAATGAGAGAATGATGGGGAGAGAAATAAAAGAATAAGACTGCAAAGCAGGGAGAGCGGAGGGTGAGAGGAGGCAGCAGCTTCCTCAGACACAATTTGTGTCACTGCAGAAGTTCTGTTGCTCTCAGGGACACACATGACCATCTGGTGACAAGAGGCTCAGGGAGGGAGCAGGACTGGTGGAAATGCATCTCCTGCAGCCCCTCACAATACATACCCCTCTCAGGCAGGGCGTGTGGCACTTGTGTCTGTCTGGGGACGAGTGGAGGACACTCACATTATGTGGCACGTACTCACCTCCAACATTTATCCTCCTGCCCCTCCTTTCAGTTCTGTCTCTTCTAATTTCTTTCTCTGATCTCTTCTTTTTTTTTCTCATCTCTTCCTCACCCCTCCTCTCTTTCATTTCCTATGCCTAGCTCTCATTTCTCCCTTCTTTCTTCTCACTCTCCCTCTCTCTATTTTTCCTCTATCTCACTCTCATTTCTCAACTCTTTCTCAGTTATTGCCTCTCATTTCTTCCCATTCTGTATCTTTTCTCTTCTCTCTCATTTGACATCTCTCGTCTCTTCTCTCTTTCTTAACTCTCTATGAATTTGCCATCTCTCTTATTTATTATCTCTCATGTGTCCTCTCCATCCTTCTCTCAATTGACTTTCTCTTGCAGTCTCATTTTTCTTCTCTTTTCCTTTCCCAAATTACACTTCACTCTATTATTTCTTCTCCCCTTTTCTTCTCTCTCTCTCACTCTCTCTCTCTCTCTCTCTTTGTCTCTCGGAGCTGCCTGTACAATCCATCTTTATTCCCTACAGGGATTTGCTAGATAATTCCAGGTCTCTGGACACAGGGTATTAACTTCCGAGTACAGCTAAAATATTTGTTTGTTCATCTTCGACTTGCGTCTGTATCAGACATATGAAACTCATAAATAAACATACATGCCAGGAATATAACTTACTGAATGTTATGTATCTCATTATAATACGAACAGTGTGTATTCAGATGGTAAAATGGTCTCTGTACCAGTAGTCCATATAACCACTCCCTATTGCTCCAAAAAAAACAACCTCTATGCCTAATACACGTAGCTCACCCTAACTCTCAATATTAGCCATCCTTAATTCTCAAATAGCTACATACAACCCCCACCTATAACAACTCATAACACTTGTATGACCCTTCCCTATAAGTTTTAATATTGCTCTTTATAGCCTATTTCTGCAACTCTCCTTATAACGTTTCATATAACTCCATATAACTTTTACATATAAACCTTCATATTGCTGCATATAACTTTGCATATTGCTCCATGTAACCTCTACCTGGGGTCCCCAGGTGGTCCAGTGGTTAGGATTCTGTGCTTTCACCGTTGCATCTGTGTTCAATTCCAGTCAGGGAACCAAGAGGTCACACCACCCTGAAGCCAAGCAGGGTTGTGACTGGTCAGTACTTGGATGGGAGACCACCTAGGAATACTAGGAGCTGTATGCTGTGGCCCACTGGAGAACGAACTGGCAACCCACTCCAGTATCTCTACCATGAAAACCAAGTGGATCAGCATGACCAATGGACATAAAGATGTGCCTGGTGTGATATGGTCCATGAGGTCACAGAGAGTCGGAAATGACTGAATGATGCAAAAAAAAAAAACTACCTATCATCTGACTTTTTGCTTCATATAATCAATACCTATAACCTCTCTTATTGCCCCTTAAAACCTCTGTCTATAACCTTTCTATACTCCCAATAACTTCAATAAGCCTCAATTAGCTCCATATAACCTCTACTTATAACCTCTACTTATAACCCCCTATTGCTACATATAACCACTACCTATAACCTCTTATTGCTCCACATACCAACTACCTATAACACCTCTTATTGACCTATATAGCCTCTGCCTATAACTCCTCACATTGTTTCATATAACCTCTACCTACAACCTCTTATTGATTCATATAACCACTACCTATAACACCTCTAATTGTCCTATATAACCTCTGCCTATAACTTCTCACATTGCTTCATATAACCTCTACCTACAACCTCTTATTGCTCCATATAACCACTACCTATAACACCTCTAATTGTCCTATATAGTCTCTGCCTATAACTTCTCACATTGCTTCATATAACCTCTACCTACAACCTCTTATCGCTCCATATAAGCAATAACTATAACACCCCTAATTGTCCTATATAGTCTCTGCCTATAACTTCTCACATTGCTTCATATAACCTCTACCTATAATTTCTCTTATTAGTCCATGTAACCTCTACATATAGCCTCTCATATTGCTCCATATTACCTCTTGCGAAAAGTTTTGATATTGCTCCATATAACCTCTACATATAACACCTCATGTTGCCCCATATAACCTCTACTTCACAGGCTTGATATGCTCCATATAACCTTTTATTAAAACATCGGCTATAACTCCATAGACCTCCCACTGTTCCATATAACAAGTATCCTATCAGTTCTCCATCTTTATATAGACAGAGAGATTATGGAGGTAACGCTGAGGGATTTCATGGGACTCTGCAAATTGTACATCTCTAAAATGTAAATAATATATCAGTGGAGCAATATGAATACTAGAACCCCCAGAATCCCCTGCAGAGTGGAGCTTACATGGTAATCAGCAGCCAATCAGAAAGAGGAATGAATGTGTGCAGCGCCTACAGACGCTGAGGATTTAGCTGGCATGTGATCCCAGCTGAACCCCCAGGGTCAGAGCCAGAGGTCCCATGTCTGCGTCCTATGTACATATATAATCTCGTGTCACTACCTCTATATCCCTGTGTAACCTCACCTTATATCTTGTTATACTGTAATTGCTCTATACCAGCCCTATCTAAAGACCATAAAAACTACATCACTCATTTGATTTCTCCACATAACTCTGCTATATAGCTCATATTAGTCTGTATAACTTCTCAAATATCTATTTATTTAACTAACACATATAACTTCTCACATTTCCTACTTTCTATGATTTGTCCTCATATAACTCCTCCCTATAGTCCCCCACTGCTTCATAAACCTCTTCCTATTGCTTTTATATACCTCTTTGCTATAATTCCTTCTATCTCTCAGTGTATCTTCTCTATGCAATGTTATAATCATATTGCTCCATATAACCTCTCTATAGTCCATTCTTTTTCTCCATAAACCAGCCTTTATGAAATATTTGTTTTCTCCATATAACCCACCAATAACTCCTCCTACACCATATTCATAGTACTTATGTATTGATGTACCCTCTTTGTTGTTGTTGTTTAGTTATTCAGTCATGTCCAACTCACAGATACTGGAGTCAGTGCCAGTTCCTTCTCCAGTGGACCCCAATTTGTCTGACCTCTCTACAATGACCTGCCATCTTGGGTGACCCTACACGGTATAGCTCCTAGCTTCATTGAAGTACACAAGCCCCTTCATCACAACAAGGTAGCGATACAGAAGGGGTAACCTCTTTAGAGATCCAATTATTATGTATAACCCCACCCTATAACTTTTCAGGTTACTCCATATTAACTCCTTTGAAGTCCTATTACTCCATATAACCTCTGACCAACTCATTTTGCTGCTTAATATAACCCATTGTTATAACTCCAGCTGCACCATGAAAGTCCTCCATATATCAATTCTCTTCATTTCCTGATATTGGTCTCTAAAACACATTCTGATCATATAACCTCTCATTGTACTCCTATCGTTCCATAAAAACCATTGCTATAAATGCTTCTGTTATTCCATATAACTCCTCCATTTGCTTGATATAGCCTCTCTATACAACTTCTATTGCTCCAGGTAAACCCTCACTATAAGAATTTCTATTGTTCCATATATTCTCCATCTAACTCGGTTGTTTTATATACCCCCTCCATATTGCTTCCAACATGTATTCTCATAATATGTACACAGACACACATATGAGTATACACAAGAACACATACTGTACTACACACATATATGTATATACATATGCACACAAATATAAGCACACTCATACATACGACACACTCATATTACACAAGCTCTCACAAAAAGGCACATATGAACATATATACACATACACACAGGATGACATAAACTTGTACATGCAAGCACACTCTTACATATAGAATAATTTATCACATACGCTCATATATTTTATCACATATGCTCTCTATATGCTCATATATTTATATACTCAGTGCACCTACATATATTAACTCACACATAGACTATATATACATTTTATGTACACTATATCTATCTATCTATCTATCTATCTATATATGTAAATATATATATTTATATATTTATATATATATATATATATATATATATATATATATATACACACACATATATACACATATATATATATATATATATATATATATATATATATATATACTATTACCCTAAACATATATATATATATATATATATATATACACACACATATATATATATATATACTTATATATATATATATATATATATATATATATATATATACACACACACACATATATATATACTATTACCCTAATCTCGCCCCCTAACTAAACTCACATATACTCGCATACACAACCACACTTTCTCATGTTTGTGTATATACCAATAGCCACATAGACACACACATCATGCAGACACATACAGAAGTTTTTTTAACGTACCGTATAACTCCAGATGTTTGAGCGAGACCAGTGCGGCGACAGCTCCAGGTGTTTGAGAGACTGCAGCAGAGACAGCTCCAGATGTGTGTGAGAGCACTTCTCCAGGTGTGTGTGAGACTGTTGCAGAGGCAGCTTTGGACCTGGGTTAGACTGCTGCAGAGAGAGCTCCAGGTATATGAGATAAACTGCTGAAAAGACAGCTCCAAATGTATGAGTGCCTGGTGCAGAGACCATGTGATAGAGATGGACAGACTGTATTAGAGAGAGACACAGAAAAAGAGAGTGTGTGAGAGACAGGGGCAGAATGGGAGGCAGGGAGAAGGTGAGATAGAGACAGGTTTCTGCAGATGCTGCTCTGGCTTTACAGCAAGTGATGCTGAGAATACGAGTTGACATGCACCCCCCCCAAATCCTCTGCGCTCTCCCCCTCCTCCCTTCTCTAGCCTTCTCTCTCTCTCCTCCTCTTTCTTCCTCTTTCTCCTTTCCTCTAATACAAGAGGACACAAAGAACAGAGAGAGACAGAGACAAAGTGACAGCGAGAAACCAGAGGGACAGAGAGTGAGATAAACAGAGAGCTGAGAATGGCCATACAGCAACAGGGAGCATGTGTATGTA
Organism: Discoglossus pictus; assembly: GCA_027410445.1. Lineage (NCBI taxonomy): Eukaryota > Metazoa > Chordata > Amphibia > Anura > Alytidae > Discoglossus > Discoglossus pictus. Next base: position 383,605,475 of record CM050163.1, read on the forward strand.
CACATATGAGCAAGAGAGAAGGGCTAGAGGCAGGTATACGTAAAACCAGACAGAGAGAGATATACCGTAGAGAGAGAGAGAGAGAGATGCTGTATATATAGAGAGAGACCTGTGTACATGGACAAATAAAGATAGATATACTATATATAGGCTATAAATCAACAGATACTAAAATAACAATACAGACTATATTGTTGTTATTGTTTAGTCATTCAGTCATGTCCGACTCTCTGTAACCCTACAGCCTGCAGCACGTCAGACATAACTATCGTTATATCTCTGATCGTACTAATCCATAAGGTTATCTTGGCAAAGATACTGAAGTGGGTTGCCAGTTCCTTCTCCAGTGGACTGTGATTTGTCTCTATGACCAGCACATCTTGGGTGACCCTACATGGTATAGCTCACAGCTTCATTGTACACAAGCCCCTTCACCACGACAAGGTAGTGATCCAGAAGGGGACAGACTATATACTATAGGCAAATATAAAAATGCAACAGAAATACTATACATGTACAACTAGTTAGATAACTAATTAGATATACTATAGCTGCATGTGTGTATAGATTTATATATATAAATATATATAGACGCTTACTAGAAATCTATGCGAAATAGACAGACCAGCTATATACTGTAAATATGATATGGACACGTAATATTGATGGGTACGCTGTAATAGCCAGTAATGATAACTATATATATATGTAATTATACTATAGTACATGTGCAATACAGTAAATATGCTATAGATGTAAACAGAAACACAAAGTTTGTGTGGGCAGTCTGACAATCACTGTTTGGGATATAATATGAGTCTGTGCCCCTGGGCTCTGTGTATAGGATTCTCAGCTACTGCAGGATACACAGATGGGACCAAAAAGCACATCTGCAAGAAAGGAGAGAGAGACATGGGGAAGATAGAGGAGCGCAAAGAGAGGGAGGAGTGGGCTGGGGATGAGGGGAGATTAAACAGAGAAAGAGAAAAGGCAAGGTGGGGGATGAGGAAATAGAAAAGAGAGTGAAGAGGCAAATCGGTATTGTCCCTCTACCAGTGAAGTGTAACACCCAGATAAACAACTTAATGCATCAATAATTCTCACAGTACTGAATATGGAAAGTGCAAGTGCAAGGCTGGCATGTCATAGCAATGGCACTGGGCTGTATAGGACATTACGGGCCACTCGTCACATATATATCCACATTAATCCTGTAAATATGGAAATCTGTTAATGTGTAAGATGTCTCTCTGGCACAAATCACTGTTATTAATCTCTTCTTGGAAAGGAAGGCGATAACCACTAAACATGGTGCTGCAGGCATGTCTGGTAGAAGTAGCTCTACAGGTCTATTAGAGGTAGGTCACTGTGACACACAAGTGCCTGGCAGTCACCTGTCTGTGATTGCTTGGCAGCCCACTGTCAGGGAGGTATAATCAGTGGTCTGCAGACCTCTATCACTGGCAGGGACAACTGTATTCACTGATCTGGGGTTAATCACAGTTTTGAAGATCGGAAGGTGGTGACCTTTGTTCTGTGACAGAAGTTAATCAGAATAATGCAGTGATTTGTGGCAGGGAATGGGTTAATTACTCCTCTTGTGTGGCTTTGCATGTCTTTTTGGCAGGGAATGGGTTAATCCTGTCTTTACATGACCCCCCCCACCAAAGTATTCACTGGCTGTGCAGCTCTCCCTGGCAGTGAATGGGTTAATCATAACCTTACAGACCGCTCTGGCAGTGAATGGGTAATCACAACTCTGCTAATCCATGAGCTCTGCAGGTTGCTCTGGTCATTGGCAGGCTATCCTTGTTCTATAGGTCTCCTTTGAAAATAATGGGTTAATCTTTGCTATGCAAGACCCTGGCAGTAAATGGGTTAATCAGTATTATATTTATTTATCTGGCAGTGAATGGGTCAGTCACTATGCTATTGATTTATCTGGTGGTGAATGAGTAAATCACTTATATTGAATGGGTCAGTCACTGCTGTGCTGGTGGTTCCTCTGGGAGTGAATGAGTTAATCACTATTCTATTTATTTATCTGACAGTGAATGGGGCAGTAACTGTTGTGCTGGTGGTTCCTCTGGCAGTGAATGAGTTAATTACTATGATATTGATTTATCTGGTAGTGAATGGGACAGCCACTGCTGTGCTGGTGGTTCCTCTGGGAGTGAATGAGTTAATCACTATTATATTGATTTATCTGGCAGTGAGTGGGCTCATCGCTGCTCTGCTGGTGGTTTCTCTGTCAGTGAATGAGTTAATCACTATTAAATTGATTTATTTGGCAGTGAATGGGTTAATCATAACCTTACAGACCGCTCTGGCAGTGAATGGGTAATCACAACTCTGCTAATCCATGAGCTCTGCAGGTTTCTCTGGTCATTGGCAGGCTATCCTTGTTCTATAGGTCTCCTTTGAAAATAATGGGTTAATCTTTGCTATGCAAGACCCTGGCAGTAAATGGGTTAATCAGTATTATATTTATTTATCTGGCAGTGAATGGGTCAGTCACTATGCTATTGATTTATCTGGTGGTGAATGAGTAAATCACTTATATTGAATGGGTCAGTCACTGCTGTGCTGGTGGTTCCTCTGGGAGTGAATGAGTTAATCACTATTCTATTTATTTATCTGACAGTGAATGGGGCAGTAACTGTTGTGCTGGTGGTTCCTCTGGCAGTGAATGAGTTAATTACTATGATATTGATTTATCTGGTAGTGAATGGGACAGCCACTGCTGTGCTGGTGGTTCCTCTGGGAGTGAATGAGTTAATCACTATTATATTGATTTATCTGGCAGTGAGTGGGCTCATCGCTGCTCTGCTGGTGGTTTCTCTGTCAGTGAATGAGTTAATCACTATTAAATTGATTTATTTGGCAGTGAATGGGTTAATCATAACCTTACAGACCGCTCTGGCAGTGAATGGGTAATCACAACTCTGCTAATCCATGAGCTCTGCAGGTTTCTCTGGTCATTGGCAGGCTATCCTTGTTCTATAGGTCTCCTTTGAAAATAATGGGTTAATCTTTGCTATGCAAGACCCTGGCAGTAAATGGGTTAATCAGTATTATATTTATTTATCTGGCAGTGAATGGGTCAGTCGCTATGCTATTGATTTATCTGGTGGTGAATGAGTAAATCACTTATATTGAATGGGTCAGTCACTGCTGTGCTGGTGGTTCCTCTGGGAGTGAATGAGTTAATCACTATTCTATTTATTTATCTGACAGTGAATGGGGCAGTAACTGTTGTGCTGGTGGTTCCTCTGGCAGTGAATGAGTTAATTACTATGATATTGATTTATCTGGTAGTGAATGGGACAGCCACTGCTGTGCTGGTGGTTCCTCTGGGAGTGAATGAGTTAATCACTATTATATTGATTTATCTGGCAGTGAGTGGGCTCATCGCTGCTCTGCTGGTGGTTTCTCTGTCAGTGAATGAGTTAATCACTATTAAATTGATTTATTTGGCAGTGAATGGGCTCATCACTACTCTGCTGGTGGTTCCTCTAGCAGTGCATGAGTTGAGTCTCTGTGATAACGACGGGGTTAAACACTGACTGTGACGCATTAAACTTGCCACACACAACATGGCTGTGGACTATAGTCAGGACGTGGGCGTGGTCACAAAATGGGCGTGGTTGAGAATTTAAAGCACAACTCAATTCAGACAGAACATGCCAGGACTTGTGAGAATAGTGGGGGAACAGAGGGTTAATTTAGGAGATTTTACACATATACCAAGACACCAGTGGAATGTCACATGAAGGACACAGATGTGGATATGGTGAGATATTACTAAGATATTCATAAGCCTGATGATGACTGGACATGTTTATATAAAGGTCTAGAATATTAAGGATGCTCATAATACATATATATATATATGCATGTATATATTATTATAGAGTAACATTTAGGTTATAGTATATATGATTAAACAACCTGTAATAAACTGGCCATTATTGATTAAAAGTTGTCCCTGTAAATACTGGTATTTGCATTAATTTATCTATTTGTCTGGCTTCTCAGCATCCGGGTGCATGGACCATTTCCATATAATATGGTGTGAGTGGTGAGATCCAGTAGATATGGAGTGAGAGTGCCGGGACATCTGGATTTTGCTCATCAGTAAGTGAATAAACAAATGGACCCCTAATGGATGAGCACTGAGATGCCTATGTGTTCCCACAGGAGAGCACATCTGTGCAGGCCCCTGTTTTATTCATCTTGTATTACAATAAGGATATTGCGCATATCATATGTATATTTCTTGTTAGATGACACTCCAGAAGTGATGGACTCATGTCTCTTCAGGGAGGCTCTGACTGCAGGAAGCTGAATGTAGGCTCTATCATCTGACCATTGAATGTTTGGCTCATAGATAACATGACCTCCGACCCGCTGAGTTCCTCAGGTCAGTATCTGTATGTATTGTCACATTCATTAGTGTGAAGATACACTGAGAATATTAATAAGCCAGTGGGAGCGTTACAGGAAGCAAATTTAACATCTGCTGGTAGAGGAGCTATAGGAAGCTTATATAGAAGCTTTGGGAGGATATATATATATATATATATATATATATATATATATATATATTTATATATATATATATATATATAATAAGTGCTCATAAGCGATAGAGAGCTGTTATTGGAGGAGCTTTTGGAAGACGGAATAGGAGAGGAGCTTTGGGTAGGTGTAATAATAGTCCATCATGGTACTGGGGTTAGTAATGGAGGACTGGTTAGCATGATTTAGAGGAATATGGGACGCAGAGTAAAATGTGATACCTTTAATGGCTAACTAAGCCGGTAATGTCTGACAAAGGAATTAAAGGTATCACATTTTACTCTGCTTTGCTTCCCATTTTTTTCATGGCTAACATGATACCACCTCATTAACTTATGGGAATATGAAATAGGGCCAATGAAAGAGTACATATAGGAAGTTATAATATGATCAATTTGGAGAGGAGGTATTGGGCGGTGTAATAGGAGCCCATTGGGAGGAGATGTAATGGGAGCCTTAGAGAACAGTAATGGGAGTAGTTACGAGAGAAATGTTATAGAAGAGTAAAAGGAGCCCATTATGGATGGGCTGGTACTGGTGCCACTGGGGAGGAACTGCTATAGGTATCTTTGATAGGAGCTATCGGGAGTGGTATTAGTGGAAGTTAGAGGAGCCTATTAGAGAGAAGTTAAAGGGGACTATTCTAGCTGCAACTGGTGGAGATGGGGCAGTCATAGATTGTTATAGGCTGAGCTATAGGTGTAATGTAAAGTGAAATGGAGAGATACAAAAAGAGGATCAGAGAGAAAAGCCTCAGCCTGGGATGCTGTATCACAAGATTGTTGATGAGAATGGGATAGCTCAATGAGGCTGAGAAAGGTGCTATGATAGGGAGCCGATGTGTTAAGGGAGCAGATACTGGATGAATAAAAAGGTCAGGTCTGGCTTGCACAGTACTAGTTACCTCCGGGGGCCACTATTAAATCAATACGTGTGTTGGTGCCGACAGCAAAACAAATTAACTAAAAACAGACCACAGAAATACATTCTAAAACTGCACATCTCTGTAATTGAATTGTTAAAATGTCATGCAGAAAAAAAGAAAAATTTGATACCTCCGCTCGTTTCTATAGGTATTTGTAACGGAACCCATCACTGTTTTACCCTGTTTTATGATTATTATGGTTAAAATATGATCCTACTATATATATGTTGGTTGATGTTCTACTTGACCCTTCAAAACGTAGCATCGTCTCGTTCTTTGGGGGGATTTATGGTACCGTTACTCTGCCGCATTTTACAGCACTCCTGGATTATACAATGGGATATCGTGGATGGGAATAAATATTTCATTACTGCACAGCACCTTGCTTCAGAAAAGGACGTCTCCAACGGCTGGTACCCTCTCACTACCGGGGTAGCCGTTACATTGGATGGCAGTGGTGGGATGGTCCTTTTCATCCCCAACGCAAGTGCTGAATGGAATCCCAGTACGCTAAACTGAAAAGATCCACACTAAAGGATCTCTTGGAAACCAGAGGAAGGAGTGCCAGCAACCGACCACGGAGAGAGCTGATAGCTGACTTACTGGAGCTGGACGAGATGGATCGATCCATGGAGGTCGTGGACCAACCTTCCCCTGCCAGCGAGGAGGAGGAAATTACAAACCTGGTTCAGCGGAGATTATCCATGTACCCAGCAACATCCGTGGAGCTAATAGATCAGCTGTTCCGGGAAGCGAGAACGGAGATACAAAATAGGAGGGGGCACGAACTTGAACTGGCAAGAGCTAGACAACCCCTGGCACATACAGTTCATACTCCCCCACCCGCTGCTACAGTAAAGAAAATACCCTTCACTGCCTTCAAAGCGTTTGTGGAAAGTGAGGAAGAAATTGATGGATATTTGGCTGACTTCGAGAGGCAGTGCTCACTACACCAGGTACCACCAGACCAATGGGTCACTATTTTGGCTGGAAAGCTATCAGGAAAAGCAAATGAGGCTTTTCGGGCGCTTACTGAGGAAGATATTGCGCAGTATCGCCGGGTGAAGGCTGCACTGCTCACCAGATATGCCGTCACCCCAGAAACTTATCGCCGTCGCTTCAGGGAGTCTAAAAAGAAGTCTGCAGACTCCCACATGGAATGGGCCAGCAATATACAAAGGGTGGCATCACATTGGGTGCGAGGGTGCAATGCCAACACAGGAGAGGAAGTACTACAGCTATTCCTGATGGAACATTTCTTCCAAGATCTGGCGGCAGACATACAGGATTGGGTGAGAGATCGTCGCCCTGCTAACTTAATCGAGGCAGCACGGCTAGCGGACGAATACGCAGAGTCCAGAAAGGTGAGCCAAGGGTCCACACGACCAACCTCTAGAGCAGAGCCACGCACCTCAATGCCCGCTGCAAGCACAGAATTTCGGGCCCCAGTACCCCCAGGACCGCCACAACCTCAGGGGTCTAACCACCAACCCCAGGATTCTTACAAAATGACGTGCCATCGCTGCGGCAACCCGGGGCACATTGCTCGTTATTGCCCCTTGGGATCAGCCAATAACAACTGGAGGCGCCCGACCAATAACCCAGAGATCCCTTTATCACGTACCTCTGCTGCTCACTGCCTGGAAACCAAAGGGAGCCCTGAGGAGTGTTTGGGCATCCTGTACGAGGCAAACCCCATACAAGCTGCATCCCCAGACAACCGCCAGCATCACCGCCAGGAGGTGCGTGTAAATGGACAGGTAGCACAAGGCCTAAGGGACACTGGCGCTACCATCACGTTGGTGCAGAAACATCTTGTGAAACCGGAGCATGTATCTACCCGTACTGTTGCTGTCCGTGTCGCAGGGGGGGCTGTTTTTCGCTTACCCACCGCCCGGGTACACTTGGATTGGGGAGTCGGGTCGGGAAAGACCACAGTAGGCATCATGGACAATTTACCTGCTGAGGTCGTGCTGGGCAACGATATTGGCCCTCTAGCCTCAGCCTTTTTACCCACGACTGCTGCTGCTTGTCCCGTGACCACCCGCTCACAGACCCGTACCGAGGACGATCCTACAACAGGTCGGGAGACCCAGGTAAGCCACAAGCAGACACTTAGCACTAATGCCACAGAGAGACCCATAGCGTGGGACACCCCCGAAGAGCTTGTGAAGGAAACTAGACAGGACCCCACCCTCCAAAAGTACCGAGCATTAGCCGACGATAGAGGGGATGAGCGGGAACGTTTTATATGGAAAGGGGTTTCTATGGGACAGAGATTGTGGCCCACCTTTTGGACATTGGGATACTGGACTGTTGGGATGGGATCCTGGATTTTTTTGGGTGGGTGTACAGGGGAAGAACAGTGGGCCCTGTGCAATAGGGGCCCGACCACGAGCTGGGGGAGGAATGTACTCTGCAACTTGGGATGGTTTTGCTAAAGGACTTCAGTTCATTTGGAAGGCTGATGCTTTTCTGCCTAATTATTTAATTGTCTGAAACCAGTTTGTAAAATGTATTTTCCCTCTCCTTGAAATGTTTATTGCAGTAATGCTGATGGGTTGTCAAACTGTAGAAGTGACCAACAAATCGTTTTGTCCGGACATCCCCAGGCCGATCCGTTGGGATCAGACCGTGTATGCCGGCTTATGGTCACGGGGGAGGTGTGTAACGGAACCCATCACTGTTTTACCCTGTTTTATGATTATTATGGTTAAAATATGATCCTACTATATATATGTTGGTTGATGTTCTACTTGACCCTTCAAAACGTAGCATCGTCTCGTTCTTTGGGGGGATTTATGGTACCGTTACTCTGCCGCATTTTACAGCACTCCTGGATTATACAATGGGATATCGTGGATGGGAATAAATATTTCATTACTGCACAGCACCTTGCTTCAGAAAAGGACGTCTCCAACGGCTGGTACCCTCTCACTACCGGGGTAGCCGTTACAGTATTGGTTAGAGTTGCATGCATGAAGGGGCATTTACATTTCTGCAGGATCATGTCTTGCTGTTATCCTTTAGACTACCTGCTTTTGAGCATTTGTAGGGGTAAAGGAAGAAGTGTCAGATACTATAAACTCCAATGATATAACAACCAACAAAAACTTTGGCTACAAGAGCTTGAGCTCCTAATCCATCCTTACCCTATCAACATCAAGCAGGGCTCAATAGTATCCCAGTCACCGGGGGTTGGGTAACATTCAGAGCCCCCAACTCCTATATTGTGTACAGGGAACATTGGATACGCCTGGAAAATCATGATAATCATGACCTTGTAGAAAACTTCACTCCATGAGACTATGCCCAAACCAAGTAGCTGATGAGATGGCTGACAACCTTGTCATTCTATTTCAATGCAAATGTGATGGAATTGAGCTAATTTGATGATCTAGGACATCAGGTACTCTTTACGTTTCATCTCACCCACAACTGCTGCTTCTCCCCAACTGAAGGAGCTGAGCCAGGAGACCTCACTTCAAAAACAAGAAAGCATGAAGGGTGTGATTGCAAATCTAAACCTAGAGCATGATCGTGGTCTTTCATCCAGCCTTGTCATAATGACATTTAATAGAATGCAGGATAACATTGCATTACTGATACATGTTTATCCATGATCACAAAGCTAAGTAGGAATGTCTGGGTCATACATATGCAAATTACCCTTTCCTATCACAGTGTTGCTACTAATCACACATGACTATATGTGATGTAATATTATGAAACTCTTCTTCTTAATGTGACCCCTGCTGTTGATGACACTCTCTATAAAACAGTAATTAAAATCCCACCACCATCCCGAAACCCTAAGATATGGGGAATCAAGAGATGCCTTCACCAGTGCTTGCTTCCGGATCTCTGGGAGAGCAACAATGCCAAGCAGAGCTGGCTGCCATGCTTACTATTACAGAGATAAGCTTAAACTACCTTGATCAGCACCCTAGAAGAACATCCACATTCTGAAAGCAGCTGCTCTATACTTATCTAAGAAAGCGACAAATATGAGCAATTCATTGGTACATCAATGTTTCCCATCTCAACTAATGGAGAACACTCAGGGTGAGAAGGTGAACATATGTTCCATCCTTTACCTCTCCGAAAAAGGAAAACCATAGACGTCAGCTAACTGAGACTGGAAGCATCTTCAGTCTCCCTCCTAAATGTGCACTCTGAAGCACAACTTGTATCATGGACTGATCTCATGGCACCAGATCACTAGCTTACATGACAAGATCCGAGACTGTGATTGATTGGAAATATGCTTTCGAGGCTATTGTGGCGCTGGATGTGCCTCTCGCACAGATGTGCAGGATCTAACTCTTATTCCTATTCACCATACCTTCTCCAGATGGATGGGGAACCTAAATAGACACCAGACTGATACCAGGCACCACTTCAATGCTTACCTCAACAAGCTTTTATTTGACTCACAGTTCCTCAGGCTCTAACCTAGGTTTGCAAAAAACATATTACCATTGCTTGTGAGTGAATAACGCAATTGCTTAGAACACTTCTGCATAGTTTATTTAGATATTTAGTTGGTAATAAGAAAGCATTTGGTAAATTGTATATGATGTCCCTAGTGTTTTATTTTATTAATATTCGTTTTTGTGATGAGAGTATCATCAGTCAGTGGGCCACAGAAATCAGTAAATTAAGATTTTCTCTAAAAAAGATCATGATTTAAACTGCTACTAATGTTGTTTAAATACTTCACAAACATATAAAAGTTTTTACTATAATACAGTGGTTCTTTATGCTAACTGCATATATCCATTGTATGTCCAAGAGAGATCCAGGCTAGTGCAGGGGACTTTGTTCAAAGACCAGATTTGCATACATTTTCCCCAACAACTGAGAAATTCCATTTATTTAAAAAAAAATGTATTTTAAAATCATTCCATTGGTCTATAGAAATGTGAAGAACTTTTCTTTTACTAAGGGCCACTGACCCACAGAACAAAAAGCATCAGGTCCAAAACAAAAATTAATCTTAAAGGGACACTAACACAGGCACATTTTGAAATATAGCATAATCACAGTAAAATAATGTGTTAATAAAAGCCTTTGTATATGATTTTGTTACATTTCAATATAATTATTTTTTCAATTATTTTTTTTTGCGTATTGTAGGCATCCCATCTTGTCCTACTTTCTGTCCCCATATCTGTGAATTTTCATTTCAGGAACTCTTTGGGGTGGAATAATAAAGATATTTTATAGAAGTAGTTGTAATTAGTAATTGTAAGCTACATTTCTAATATTTAGCTAGATGAGGAGACAGAGGGAGAGAGTGGATTTCTGTTGAATTTGGGAGCCACATGGGTGTAGGAGCCAAAGAAAATCTGTGGGGTGGGGGTATCACTTATGGTATAAAAATACCACACATATGCTTATCTACACACATTGAAAAGTCTGGGGGGGGTTGTCATCCCCCCCAGTTCTTACACCCACGCACGTGCGACTAAAACTATTAGCTCAATTAAAGAGCTGCTACTGTCCTTAAGTTTGTAATGTATGTTTTAATACATGTTTTATACATTAGAAACCCTTCTTTTTTTTTTTTTGCATTCAAAATAAGTTATATTAATTGATATTAAAACAACACAGGAATAGTTAAAAAAATATTGATCCATTTTGTTTAAAGCAACTTAAGAGGAAATTTAGTTTAAACAAATGACTAATGCCTGTTAATTGTGTCTTCTAATCTGACTTGCATTCAAAAAAATGGTAATAAAAGCCCATAGTTGCTTAGTACAGAGGACGGAGGAGGTGAAATCAATCATACCCAGTCTTATGTTAATGTAGTTTTTCACACTATTGGTCACTTATTTATTTGTACAAAAAATATAAACTTTTGTAATGTTTAAATTATGAGCTTTTTTAGTGCATGGTAGAAACATTTGGACTACAGTGGCCCTTAAAGGTAGGGGTTATAATTACAAGTCATGAAATAGTTATGGAAGTGACTATATGGATCAATACTAGCAGGAATTGTATTTAGCAGATCTAGGGTGCAGTTACTCGGTGGTGATCAGCCACAAATGGTGTGGTGGACAATGCTGAGATCACCTTAGACTTATCTGTATTTGGAGCAGTTACCTGTTACTACTCTCCCTCCAGCACTGACTGGGACATATATGAGGAGAGAAGCAAGAAGTTACCTGCACCTCACAGCGCCCTCTGCTGGAGATTAGCAGCTCTACACCAAGTGGTGAGAACTCACCCTTTTTTTTCTCCTCTTCCAATATTTAAAGGATCACTGCGTATTAGGAAAACCGTCACATGTTTGTGAAGCATGCAACAGGCTAACAACATTAGCAGCTGTGTAAGCCATGGGTATAAAAGCATTTTCAGGGAAAAAAAAATATTTTAATAGAATCTGCTAGTGCATGGAAGCCGCTGACAGGAATATTTATTTTTCAAGGCATGAGGAGATGGGTACAGAGCAGGCCAATGCTGGATTTTGCAAGTTAACTTCTTTCTACAGAGCAGATGGCAAATGCTAAAAGTGTAGTCAACCAATGAATAAACAAATCCCCCTCCTTCCACTCTTGAATAAAGACTTGTAATTAGAAAACAGACCCCTCAGGCCCCAAACCAGCAGAAAGTGTGGAAGAGGCAACTTGAAATCCTCTAAAGATAAACAAGCAGGGTCTGCTTTCATAGCTGCTAATATTTGTGGTTACAAAGTTGTTCTCGATCTGCAGTGGCCCTTTAAATGATACTTGTGCATGAGAGCTGTTCTGACTGGGAATGTAATGTGTGATCTATAGAGCAGTGTTTGTGGCCGTGTCTGATGTACCACGTGATTCATGTTTTTCTCCTCCAGCTGGAAGTCCCTTGGGCCGTATTCACAATGTGCACCCAACAGTTTGCAGCCCTCTCAAGCAAAGATTTGGTTGTCCGGGCAGTGCAGGGGTCTCCTCTCCATCGCTATCCTCTGAGACAGAGAGCAGCAACTTGGAGTGCCTTATATTACAAGAAACCCAAAAGGCTGACCATGGAGCGAGCATAGATCCAGCTATAGAGAAACTACCAGATCCCCAGGTTAGTGAAACACTTCCATATCCAGATCTGTAGCGCCCTAATGAAGCACCCCATGCAGAGTATGTTGTTTGTTGTGTTTCTAGGAGTTGTTCGCAGAGTCTGCTGCCTCCCAGACTGACATTGACAGATGGATTGGATGTGGGCAAAAAGGCGATGACGGTAAGAGAGGTAAAGGGCAGTAGATGTTACGTGACCAGTGTAGGACAACAACTAATTATTGTGTGCCTTCTGAATAGTGCCCTTATACTGCTGTGATACAGATAGGTCAGAAGAAGAAGCAGAAATGACATACACCTCACAGCGCCCACTGCTGGAGATCAGCAGCTCTACATGTTCCAGTGGTGAGAACAACCTCCATTCTTTATATAACAATATAAGCAGCTCTAATATATATTGTTATACATATATTCCTATCAATGTCTTTGTCCCCTAAACATTCCTGCATCTTAGTGTCTCTCATACTTTGTTTCCCCACAGATGGAAGTCCACTGCAATGTGCCCAAAGCCTATACATGTCTGGAGGAAGCCCTTCTGAACATGACTGCATGATTGTAGCGGGGGGCTCCTCCCCATCTCTCTTCTCGGAGGATGAGAACAGCGTCTATGAGTCCCCAAATCTAGAACGAACTATAGAAAGTGAGGAGAGCATAACATCTAGTGAGAGAGCTCCAGAACCACATTTACACCCACAGGTACGGCATTTACACCCACCCTGTGAGATCTCCAGACCACTCATTAAAGGGTCACTTTATGTTGAGAACAATACTATGTATATATTTCAAGACCTTGATTCTGTCTAAGCGCATAAATAAGCAGGAAAAGTTCTAGGTATTAGGGTCTAGGTATTAGCTTCCATAAGATACAATGTTTTAACAGCCTCCCCCTAGATCTCCATAACTCAAATGATGCAGTGACCTGGCACACCTTAATTACAATCTGACAAGAGGAGCTCTTAATGTTAATGCAGTTTACAGGGAGACTAGAGCGTACATTTCTTTTCTTTTAATTATGGATTTTATTTTTCATAGAAAACATTTCTAACATGTAATATCACTTCTCTTAGATACATAATAGACAAACAAATGAGTTCCACATCCCTTTAACTCCTTCCTGCACATAGTACCACAGACCTCTCATTAAAGTGCCACAGCAGAGGTTCCAAATATGATACAGAAGACTGGGCATGATCAGATCCCAGAGAGCATAGCCAATGTTTTGTTTTTCAGATTAATTAAACTGAATACAATGACTGAACGCTCCAGGGGATAATTGGTAATTATTGGTAACAATATCATCAATAAGAGATATGAATCTTTGTCTGTGGGTGGATCCGAAAGGCTAACTAGCAGCCTTATTAAATTGTGATTCGGCCAATTGAATAGGGCTCTATATAAGCACAGAGCATATTTTTTTACAGAAGTTTTTAGTTAGTGAACTTCTATCCAAAAGCAAGTCCTTCACTAACTAAAAACTTCTGTAAAAAATATGCTATGTGCTTATATAGAGCCCTATTCAATTGGACGAATCGCAATTTAATAAGGCTGTATAATTGGCAAACTTGCATGTTCGTTTACTGCAGGAATTTTTTTTATTTTTATAAATAACATTGATAAAGTACTTGTAGTTACCTATGGTATCATTTAAATTTAAACCATATTTGGAATTCCCTTGTGTCACCCAGGTTGCAGTGGGCACAACAGGGCAGCACAGCTCATTCATTAACCCTCTACGCATAAATGATGACTGGAGCTCTCTCTAATTTGCTGAAAACATTCAAGTTTTAAAGCTCAAATGTTTGAATGTATTTATTGTTTTTATTGTTTTTCGGCAAACTAAAAATTGTTGTAATTTAATTTGCCACTGCAGAGCAAGATTTTCAAATGTAATTCCCCACTTAGAGTTAACCATGTAGGTTTACTTTCAGGTTCATGTGGATGGCTCCAGGTTTATCTACGAATATCCTCCCCCGAGCAGTGAAATGGTAGAATCAGTACGTAGCCTAAGGTGGGTGCTCTTGTTTTCCCTATGTCTACATGCTGAGGTTTTACTTTGAATGATCTCTGATTACAATCTGAAGACATATTTGGCTCATGCTACAGACCAGGCTGCCAGTAACTCTCAGCATGAGCAAGGAGAAAAGCTAACGTATCTCTCCATACAGGTGTCCGGATAATTTAACACAGTGGGCACTGCAGTACCTCACCCACCAGGAGCAAAGTGCTGCACATTCAGTGAAGAGGAAGAGGATGGAGTGATTGTCAGGGACTCACCACCTGTATTACTCTGGATCACAGCAGTATTTGTGCACAAGCCAGAGACAGGGTCAGAAAAATTGGAATTTCTTTAACTAGGTCATGTAATCTATTTTTTAAATGAGCCAGCCCAAGCATTGATTCATTGTCCAGGCTCTAAGAATTCAGTGAATATATTTAATTTCTGCACTCCAAAATACCCCTCATCAGGCATGAAACTATATTTAGAGATAGAAATGTGAAATCGCTCTGGGGATACTAAGCGCCATACCCAGAACATAAATTCTTTGGTATGTAGCAGAATTTGCCCTCCCTGCAAGATGGTACAGGGCAAGTGATATGTACAGCAGTAGTGCTTGTGTTTACATTCAGGCCTGGGAAATGGCACCGTGCAATAAATTACTCCTCATGTCAGGATTTCTCATATCATTGTCTATGCTTGGGAATTTCAGTGCTATGTTATTCATGCAAACCTCAACCAACCTATTTGTCATAGCAGGTAGCAGAGACCGCTTGTGATGGATTAGGCAGGGAGATGCTGGACAAACTTAATGTGCCTAAAGGGTTCTTATCTGCCATTAAAAGTAATATGTTTTATTGTCCATATTTTAACATTGGATTTTTTTTTGCAAGAAACAATTAGAGTTCTTGCAGCTAAAAAACATATGTATCTTAGACCATATGAAGTCCATAGCTCTACCCATCCTCAGATGTTTCCAGCCAGTTGGGATATGCATAGAAATATGCAATATAATGTATATTGCTGGAAGTATTTTGGAAAAGCCAAACCTTTTCTTAAATACAATGTAAGGATAGAACATAGTAATATTTAAAATAAATGTGTGTCAGTAAAGTCAGAGCCCTGTGCCATTATTTCCATGAAAACACTTGTGTCTCACGGCACCTTTGCCTATTGTGCCGTGCCGTAGCTTACAGGCTAAATCAAAAATCAAATAGAAGCCCACCAGAGGGCGCTAAACTATATAAATCCTCCAATCTCTCCTATAGTATGTATTGTATCTGGTAAGGGAACACCACCGTGACTTGTAACATCATTGTTTTATACAGTTAGGAGTGCATTATTACATATAATGCTGTGTAACATAATACATCAGTAAATCACAGTACATAATAACCGAATAGCACTGTTCTAAAATTTCTGCTGCACAATTCTAAATGAAAGAGACTTATACCCCCCTTAGGACTGTAGAAACCAATATGTGTACATATACACCCACGTCTATATGTGTATATATATATATATATATATATATATATATATATATATATATATATATATATATATATAATATAACATCTATTATTTCTCTGCATTTTTCTATCTTCACTGATGTAAAGATATAATTTTGTAAGATCGAAGTATCACTTTTGACTTGGAAAAACAAAGCTTGTCACGAATCATTAAATAGTTGTATACTTTACATTTACATCTATATAATTTCTGGTATCTTCCATAATTGTGAGGTGTCAAGTTTTCAAGAGATGCAGTTGTTGCATTATCATTCCAAATGAAATATTGATCCAATAAAACCCACAAAGACATTTATTAAAGTATTTTATAGACAGTACAGTGTAACTTTCTAGTCCTGTTGCTACCCAAATGACAGATATTTGCATATATATTGCAAGAACTAAAATATACCCAGCTGTACAATCTGTATATCCCCAGTCACCTTAGATTTCCTAGATCTTAGATAAAGGAGATTGGGTGGTTGTGTTAAAATGTTGCTTACAATGTTTAAATATGTTCTTTTAAATGAATAAAAAAAGAACTTTGGAATTCAACATCCTTTTAATCTGCAGATAAGAATCCATTCATCTACTAAGGGGGATATTTACTAAGTTATCACAGGGGCTGAAATTGTATTTTCCCTTCTGAAGAAGAACACGTCACAGCTCCTGCAATGCTTGTTTTTTTTTATTTCATCCGAAAAAAACTCTTTTTATGTCCATTTTAGCTACTTTAATGTATTTATTTATTTAGTATATTGTTTCATGTGTAATTATTTATGTATTATTTATATAGCTTCTCCTATAGGTGCCTGTTGAGGCCATCTTGAGGTCTCTGAATGGTGCTTCAATACCATTTTATTTTTGCTTTTTTTTACTTAGTGGTGTTATGAGGAGGAATTTTAAAATATGTTTACATATAACTTGCATGCTGCTATTCTTCCCTCCTCTTGTTTATTTGCATGAATACCATCAAGAGAAAACATGGATAAACCAAAGCAGTTCCAGTACAATAACTGATGAAAGGCTGTGACACCATTACATGTATATTAACCTTTTAGGTCATGTTTGCAGTAATTTATATGAAGCATTGTGTATTTTACAGGCATGTGTATGAGTATTTTTTTTGTATATAACTCCATTTTGATTCTTGAGATATACACTCTTTTGTGGCTTAGTATGTGCAGCTCCATGTAGTAGAGGGGACCTCACCATGTGGCAGTACATTGTCAGACTATTTGTGCCACCATAGAAACGCTACACTTCAAATGTGCATGCTGTGCCACAAATTAGCCTATTGAGACACAAGTTAACATATTGGGTGGTCTTGTATAGCTAGGTTTTGATGCTTTTGAACCAGCCCAAACTTATCTTTGGGGTGACAGCTTTCCTTTTTGTAACCTCAACCAGAAATTAATTCCACTCATAAAATAATTATGCTTAATGTAAGATTAATTTACTTCTGCTCTTAATGATACCTCCCTAACTCTAGTCAAACTGCGGATGCCTATTCTTTTGGTGCATGTGACATAATTGCCAGCTCAAAATGTTTACTGCAAGAAAATGTCAATTTTTGATAACATTCAATTGATAAAGTACTTGTTATTTCCTATACTTTTTAAATTGTTCCATATTTGGAATCTGCATTGTGTCACTTAAAGCTCACATGCACAGTGCCAGTGGAAGGGAGGACATCACACAACACAACATGGGATCATTGTGCAATATATACACCATAAAACAATATAATTATTCAGTCATGCTGCTACATCACCCTTAAAAATAAAGCGAGGAAAGTATCATATTTGCGATTGTGTGTATCATTATAATGTATATAAATCAACCGTGTAATATAAAATACTTGAAATTGGTACGTATGTTCATGCTGAATTGTCCCACCTGGGATAGTAATTTTTCTTGACTATTGTTTAAAGCGTATTGTAACCTTTTTTTTATTTATAATTCAGCGGTTGGTATAAATATTTAAAGGTTACTTCTCAAATCTCACTGGATTTTATATATTTGGGACAGAGTGCTGTATTGTACATTATGTTACTTTTATAATGCTTTTTGCTTGTTATATCTGTTTGAATATATTATGTATTTAATTTATTATGCATTGTGAGATGCAAGGTGATAAAGTCATTGTGTTTTCAGTTATTTCCATGTTCAGTATGTACGGTGTATGTATACCATTTATGGCTGACCAGCTCCTCTGATGAAACGCTCAAGCTCTCTGGTTTCCTTTCCTAATAATTGCATGATATAATTAATCTTCAATATAAATCAATAAAATGAGCTTCTTTTAAAATTTGTCATAAAGATAATTTTTTAAATCTATTTTGCAAACTTGTGTCATGTTATTCACATCCATAGAAATATAGGAACCCACCTATAAGCCTTGCATACTGCATTTCTATATATTGGCCATAGATGTTCCAGGTGGCGGGGGTTAGTTGCCTTCCCCTGACTTAGACATTACTACATATCACCCCCTGCACCCCTAGTTAGTGGTTGAGCTAGTGAATGTAGAGCCTTGGTGGAAAATAATTTGCTCCCACCCTTGCATCTTATCTTTCTCCAGTGGACCATGATTTGTCTGACCTTTCTGCTATGATCCGCCTCTTTTTGGGTGACCCTACATGGTATAGCTCACAAGTGTAAATTGAGATACACATGACAAGGTAGTGATCCAGTAGGGGAGTCTAGTATAAGTAGACATAATAAAATATAGTGAGTGCAATGCCAGGCAAACCAATAACTAAGAAATTGAAGAATTCAGGGTGGATCTCAGTTAATTTGCATACTGCCCAACAATTCTAGTGGCCAAAAAACATATTTTTTAGTTAACTATTCACTAAATATGTCAGCAGCTTGAACAGTGTACACATAGAAGTGCATGCTTGATATGTGCACAGGACTTCAGAATAGATGCAACCCATAAACCTCTCTTTTACTTGAAATATGGAATGAAGAGGGACATGGTCAGATTGTAATAAAGGGAGGTTAACTTCAAAAGAGGGTCTGGTAAGCATAAACTGTGCTTCCAAAACATAGTATGGAGGCACGCACTTGAGTTGTAGAGCCATGGCAGATGGCCTATGTCAGAACAAATTGGGAATACAATAAATTAACAAGTGGATATACAGGTAGAAGATATTACTGAATATATTTTTTCCATTGGGATTTTGGACTTAATTAGCTATTAATGTTTAGTGCAGTTGTCTGAAGGAGCCTTTGGAGCCAGGTTCACCATTAGATCATATTCAAAACCATAGTACACCCCTATAAAGACCCATGCTCTTTTATCTAGTCTGTCACTTGCTGTCCAAACATCATCTACACAACAAACCAAGTTGATTTTGCTTCAAAAAGATTTACATTTTGATACCAAACTGATGTGTGGGCCTGAGAAAACAAGACATGGGTTAATTATCTTCCTAGTCTGGATACATAGTCAATGTTTATCACCCAAAGGCTGAATAAATATTTAGTTTTCCCAAGCCAGTGAAAGTATAGTGATTCAACAAGAATATGCTTCCTAATCATCTGCTTCCTGAGATGACATTAAACCAGGAGGTACAGTTGTGACGATAGCAGAATCAGGCCCTTAAAGACTCCTATGCCCCTTTCACATGTATTATTTGTTCTTTCATTTAAACCACTGGAAATTAAAGTGCAGGATAGTAACGGGTGTAAAGTATAAAGGCAGAGATTATAAATTGTCAGTAGATGCTGACTATTTTTTGTTCTAATTTCTTATCTGAGTTTACTTGAGAAAATAAAAACAGTTGGATTATTAGGATTCAAAAAATGAAATATTATACATCTCACATTCTGATGCAATTAAATAAATAAATAACTACAAATTGAAATGTGCAACAGTTAAAATAACAACCAAAGTGAAAGTTCTTACAATTAGAATTACATTACTTCATACAAATGACTAAAAAAAAGTAAGGATAGAGTCAATACTCAGTTTCATGGATGGTTAAAATGACATGTGTTAAGTTTGTATTTGCTCAGATACTTTAATACTTCAGTACTATGGCTATCCAATTTAATAAAACACATCGAAAGATTTATAGAATGCAATATATAGGTCTATATGGGCTGGTAAAATAAAAAATAAATAGGCAAATATTAGCCTTACCCATAGAAAATGGGGAATTGGGATTCCTGAGTTGTTATGGTTATTATAAAGCCTATATAGTTTGATAGTACTCAGAGGAAGCTCAGAAGAGTATTTATTTATTTATTTTTAAACTTAGCTTTGCGGACCTTTAAAGTACTGTGAACTTACTTGATTGAACAAAACCAAACATAAATGGCTAGAATTGCCAAATATTAAGAAACATTATGATTATGGGATATATGTTGTAGGAAATGGGAAAACCACTAATCAATTCTTTTTTCCATTTTTAATAAACCTTCATTACCAAAGGCTTAAATAACATGGCATTTCAAAATTGGAGGAAACGTAGACTTAGGTGAGATATAAGAGACTTTAAAAGATTAAAGATGGTGCTACATTTGAGGACATGTGATATATTCATCTTTCTACAACTTAAAAACGTTATAACTTCTTTTAAAAAATAGTAGTTTTAAGAAAAAATATTATGAAAGGTTTAGTATCAAAAATACATAAATTCATATGTGACTAAGAAAAGATAAATAAATATCTATATGTGTGATGTCAGCCAGTGTAGGGGAAAACCCTGTAATAATGTACCGTGGTACCTACTTCTCTTTCTTCCCCTAAGCAGCCTAATGCAGCCTTCCCCATCGTAATCCCTTTCCTGGCCCAGCACAAGATGAACATGACACTTAATGGGCTTTGTTGTTTCCAGCCCGGCCTATCCTCTGTTTGGACTGTCTATGATTTGGCGACCCTCATCCCCAGTAAATATCCCTTATGTCTGTGTGTTTTAGACGTTATGTGACCAACAGCATGTTATACTGATTATATCTTGGTTAAAATTGCCTAATATTGGTATTTATATTGTTATATGAAGGCCCATTGTGAAAACCCTTCTGAATTATTAGTTTAGCTGGCCTTCCTATCTTAATTATGTTACCTGGTACCCCATTTAAAAGTGTATTCATGTGTCAGCTGTATTTCTGAGGGGTGGGAACGAGCTTTTTAATCACTTTTCTCCAGTCCAGCTACCAATAAATCCTGCATCTACTTTCCATAACTGCATTCCTGCTCTCCACAGATCCTGAACCAAGTCTCCTTCCAGGGGAATCTCTGAAACCAATACACAACTCTCAAAGGAGAGAACCTAACCTGTGGGATCCATTCACTGGCTGGCCCCTCCTCATGACAACATGTTCACTGGGAGAAGGATCTGGGTATACAGCTTATAGGTAAACAAGGGGAAAACTTGAAAAAAAGGCAAGGTCCTCCAATTTGTACTAGGCTTAAAGAAAACTCATATAAAGTTATGCATCGTGGTTTCTCACTCCGGCAGCATTAGTGTGGATGTGGGTCTATAGGTACATATATACATGAGGTGGAGCTGTCTAGTAGTAAAACAACATAATTAATAACAGGTCTTATAACAGGTTAATAACAGGTCTAAAATATATTTGTATCCACTATGGGCATTATTAGATTAGGTGAAATTGGCATTATATAAAGTCTGGACAATTGTAGTATTTTATATGTTTAATGCATCAAGAAGAGCATTAGCATGCAAGTGGCACTCAAATGACCAGACAAGCTTAGAAAAAGTTATTAGCATGTCTTAGAATTTTGTCTCAGAAATGGATTGAAATGGTATAGATAAATATCTAAAAAACTTGGGATATAAGGATGCTTTATGCAAAAACATTATTTACATAAAGAAGGAAATTATTTAGACGGAAAGCATTAGTCAACTAGTAGAGCATTTTTTATTTTACTGATATATTGAACTGTCATGGTAACATTTCATTTCGTTACATTTATTTTATTTATTGACTTATTCTATATATTTATTCTATACGTTTCTTTAATTCTGAGATGTATTTGATTAAAAGTCAATAAAATTGAATTTACAAAAAAAAAAAAAAAAATGAAGCCCCTCTACCCAGACACTTAAAAAAGCCT
This sequence comes from Discoglossus pictus, assembly GCA_027410445.1. Taxonomy (NCBI): domain Eukaryota; kingdom Metazoa; phylum Chordata; class Amphibia; order Anura; family Alytidae; genus Discoglossus; species Discoglossus pictus. The sequence continues at coordinate 383,627,634 of CM050163.1, forward strand.
TACAGTGTGAGAAGCATTTTTCTCCATTGCAGAAACAATAGTTAAGATCCATGTTACTTGGGTGCTAATCTTTTCTGCTTATTTAAAATAAAAACGAGCCCAACAAGACTCAAGTATTTAGATCTTGTGTATTTACCCTCTCACACAAATTTAATACACAAACCAACGGGGGAGGGCAGCCTAGAAGGACTTTTATTGAAACCTCATTAGTGTAACAATAACATCTAGGGGTACGTCTCAACCAGCTCTAGATCTAAAAGCACTGCTAAATACGGTGTGTTCCAAAAGTGCAGACCAAATCCAAATTCCATGATATCATGTAGAAACCAAACAGTTGCCATTTGCTTCACCAACAGTTTGTTGCCCTATGTAGAAATATACATATTCAATGTTGTCCTGCTGCAATTCAGCAAAAAGAAAAATCTGTAATTTCCCAACTTCCTTAAAGGGAATGAAGACTATTGTTTTTCCATTATAAGGAAATACAATAAGGTTTACTTAGTAAACAAAATAATTAAGATACAGAAAACATAAAAATAACTCACAAAACATCATGAACATGATATGACAGAAAAATATGAATTCTGAAAGGAACACTATGGTCATGTTTGTCTATGTTGCCTTTTGAATAGCAAAACTTGATAATGGGCAAAATGTTTTTAGAAAGTAAGAAATATTTTGCATTTATTCCCCTCACTCACTCTACCCAACACCAGTCTAGCTGGATATTTTTAGAGGATTTTCAATTGGCCCCTCTATCTTGGGGGGTCATTCTGTGGTCCCCTTATCCTGAAGCCCAACTTCCTAAACCCGATGATTAATCTTACTCTGAGAACCTGGAGATGGGCCAAACTTGAACATCAACTGGCCCAATCTTTCGCCCCTCTTACTTAACTATTTTCATCATCCACCATGCAAAACACCTTTTCGGCGGAATCGAAAGCTTTTTGGTCTGCGCTCAAACTAGGTGGGATCATGGTTCTTGGGTGACTGTATCATTCCCTCAGATCAAATGAGACAGGATTTTTATATTTCTAGACAAGAGTTATTTAATTATACAAAACTCAGACACTGGGTTTGTACAATATCCAATAAGTATGGGCCACCCAAAGCTTCTTGGTTATCAGTGATTTGTAAGTCCTTACCGCTATCCAAAGGGGTCCTAGTGTACCTATATTGACATTTTTAATACTCCATCCGACAAACAAAAACCTTCTTTTATGTTGAAATCGGAGTTGGACCTGAACCAAACATGGGACATAAACAAATGGACTAAGGCCTGTTTGAATCTTTCCAAGGGTTCAATTAGCTATAGCCTATTAGAAACCTCTATAAAGATTTTGCATAGGGCATTTATGACCCATGTATGGATGTACAAATTCTCTTCGAAAGCGCAATAACAATTGCTTTAGAGGATGTCAAATGCAGGCTGATTTTATACACGCATGGTGGTACAAGAAGTCTGGTCTAAGACTACCAAATTAATTGCGGAAATACTCAAGACTGCTCTGGAACTGGCTATTGAGACTTACTTGCTGTGCATTCACTTTGCTAATTTAGATAAACAGGGCAATAAATTGGCTCAATTAATCTTTCTGGCAGCTAAAAAAATCATTGCTTGGTCATGGAAAGATAGTCTTATTAGGTTTCAGGATAGTTTGGAGTATTTAAGGAATGCTAGTTCCCAAGGTATTTTCTACCTGAATAGACTTTTATGATATATAACATACTGGGAGAAAATATATACAATTGTTAAGATTAAATCTTTATTAATCTAGGGTCACAACGGCAAAATTAAGAACATAAAAAATCCTGGATTGGAACATAGAATTTAAAATAGGCTAATCTTGTGAGATAGATTACCACAAAATGTTTCTCTAGAGTTTACAATGGAGGGGTAATCTTATCTCTCCCACTGTAGGTTGTGTGTTCTTATTGCTGTCTAGCTTCTTAATTTTAATATTTATTTTCCTGCCTTTAACTATCATATAACTTACTTCACCTTTGGGCTCATGCTCTATAATAGAGTATATAATAGGCAACTTTTATCTTTGCAAACATCAGATATATATATATAAATTTATATTTCTGAGTCACATATAAATCTCAAAGTCTGCTAATCCACAAATGTGATAGAAATTGCTTCTAGTTACCAGCTGAAACAACATGATTGAATACTCTATATACGTATCGTCGCCTAAATATAGCTAGAAAAGGAATACACCGGTAGTTGCCATATAATATGGGACTGGCCTGCTTCAATGTATGAAATCTCTAAACCTGATCCGAGGCAAGAGATCTGCGAGGCAACATACAGCCATATTGGATAAGGACAGGAAGGGTAAACACTAGTGATGTCCCGAACAGTTCGCCAGAGAACTATTCACAGCGATTTTCGCATGTTCGCGTTCGCAACAAACGGCAAACATATGCGCTTTTCGGTCCGCCCCCTATTCTTTATCATTGAGGAAACTTTGACCCTGCACCTTACAGACAGCAGGCACATTCCAGCCAATCAGCAGCATACACTCCCTTCCAGAGCCTTCCATCTGTATGACAGCCTCCATTTTAGAATCATTCTGTAGCTGCATTCGTTGAGAGAGGAGATATATTCTACCTGCTGTTGATTTAATAGGGAAATAGATAGCCAGGCTGTGTGTTTAGCTTTAACTACACACCTGAAGGACTCCTTTGATATCTGCTGCAAGGACAGCAACCCAAAAAACCCTTTTTAGGGCTTGAACATCATTTATTTTATTTTATTATTTTTTTCTGCGGATTTAATAGGGAAATAGATAGCCAGGCTGTGTATTTAGCTTTAACTACACACCTGAAGGACTCCTTTGATATCTGCTGCAAGGACAGCAACCCAAAAAGACCTTTTTAGGGCTAGAACATCATTTATTTTATTTTATTATTTTTTTCTGCCGATTTAATAGGGAAGTAGATAGCCAGGCTGTGTATTTAGCTTTAACTACACACCTGAAGGACTCCTTTGATATCTGCTGCAAGGACAGCAACCCAAAAAGCCCTTTTTATTTTATTTTATTATTTTTTTCTGTGTAATCTAATTGCATATGCCTGCCTGCTAGCGTGTGTGTGAGGCCTATTGCATCTAGTCTGCCAACTTTTGCCAGTGCACAGCGACACTCATATCTAGTGCAACCGTAGTGTGCAGTGAAATAAAACAACCCTTTTTTTACTGTAATCGATTGAATATCAGTAGCCTGCCTAAAGGCGTGTGTGTGAGGCCTATTGCATCTAGTCTGCCAACTTTTGCCAGTGCACAGTGACACTCATATCTAGTGCAACCGTAGTGTGCAGTGAAATAAAACTACCCTTTTTTTTCTGTAATCGATTGAATATCAGTTGCCTGCCTACAGGCGTGTGTGTGAGGTCTATTGCATCTAGTCTGCCAACTTTTGCCAGTGCGCAGTGACACTCATATCTAGTCCCACCGTAGTGTGCAGTGAAATAAAACAACCCTTTTTTTACTGTAATCGATTGAATATCAGTAGCCTGCCTACCGGCGTGTGTGTGAGGCCTATTGCATCTAGTCTGCCAACTTTTGCCAGTGCGCAGTGACACATATCTAGTGCCACCGTAGTGTGCAGTGAAATAAAACAACCCTTTTTTTACTGTAATCGATTGAATATCAGTAGCCTGCCTACCGGCGTGTGTGTGAGGCCTATTGCATCTAGTCTGCCAACTTTTGCCAGTGTGCAGTGACACATATCTAGTGCCACCGTAGTGTGCAGTGAAATAAAACAACCCTTTTTTTACTGTAATCGATTGAATATCAGTAGCCTGCCTAAAGGCGTGTGTGTGAGGCCTATTGCATCTAGTCTGCCAACTTTTGCCAGTGCGCAGTGACACTCATATCTAGTGCCACCGTAGTGTGCAGTGAAATAAAACAACCCTTTTTTTACTGTAATTGACTGAATATCAGTAGCCTGCCTAAAGGCGTGTGTGTGAGGCCTATTGCATCTAGTCTGCCAACTTTTGCCAGTGCACAGTGACACTCATATCTAGTGCAACCGTAGTGTGCAGTGAAATAAAACAACCCTTTTTTTTACTGTAATCGATTGAATATCAGTAGCCTGCCTAAAGGCGTGTGTGTGAGGCCTATTGCATCTAGTCTGCCAACTTTTGCCAGTGCACAGTGACACTCATATCTAGTGCAACCGTAGTGTGCAGTGAAATAAAACAACCCTTTTTTTACTGTAATCGATTGAATATCAGTAGCCTGCCTAAAGGCGTGTGTGTGAGGCCTATTGCATCTAGTCTGCCAACTTTTGCCAGTGCACAGTGACACTCATATCTAGTGCAACCGTAGTGTGCAGTGAAATAAAACAACCCTTTTTTTACTGTAATCGATTGAATATCAGTAGCCTGCCTAAAGGCGTGTGTGTGAGGCCTATTGCATCTAGTCTGTAAAATTTTGCCAGTGCACAGTGACACTCATATCTAGTGCCACCGTAGTGTGCAGTGAAATAAAACAACCCTTTTTTTTACTGTAATCGATTGAATATCAGTAGCCTGCCTAAAGGCGTGTGTGTGAGGCCTATTGCATCTAGTCTGCCAACTTTTGCCAGTGCACAGTGACACTCATATCTAGTGCCACCGTAGTGTGCAGTGAAATAAAACAACCCTTTTTTTACTGTAATCGATTGAATATCAGTAGCCTGCCTAAAGGCGTGTGTGTGAGGCCTATTGCATCTAGTCTGCCAACTTTTGCCAGTGCACAGTGACACTCATATCTAGTGCAACCGTAGTGTGCAGTGAAATAAAACAACCCTTTTTTTACTGTAATCGATTGAATATCAGTAGCCTGCCTAAAGGCGTGTGTGTGAGGCCTATTGCATCTAGTCTGCCAACTTTTGCCAGTGCACAGTGACACTCATATCTAGTGCCACCGTAGTATGCAGTGAAATAAAACAACCCTTTTTTTACTGTAATCGATTGAATATCAGTAGCCTGCCTAAAGGCATGTGTGTGAGGCCTATTGCATCTAGTCTGCCAACTTTTGCCAGTGCACAGTGACACTCATATCTAGTGCCACCGTAGTGTGCAGTGAAATAAAACAACCCTTTTTTTACTGTAATCGATTGAATATCAGTAGCCTGCCTAAAGGCGTGTGTGTGAGGCCTATTGCATCTAGTCTGCCAACTTTTGCCAGTGCACAGTGACACTCATATCTAGTGCCACCGTAGTAGGCAGTGAAATAAAACAACCCTTTTTTTACTGTAATCGATTGAATATCAGTAGCCTGCCTAAAGGCATGTGTGTGAGGCCTATTGCATCTAGTCTGCCAACTTTTGCCAGTGCACAGTGACACTCATATCTAGTGCAACCATAGTGTGCAGTGAAATAAAACAACCCTTTTTTTTCTGTAATCGATTGAATATCAGTTGCCTGCCTACAGGCGTGTGTGTGAGGCCTATAGCATCTACTGTGTCAACTTTTGCCAGTGCACAGTGACATTCATATCTGGTGTCACAGTAGCTTGCACGCATAGTACCACTAATCGTAAAAAAAATGACAGGCAGAGGCAGGCCACCCCGCAGGGGCCGTCGTGGTGCTGTGATTCCCTTTGGCCCTAGAATAATGTCCAGTTTTCAGAGGCAACGTACCCTGAACTTGAACAGTTCTGAGGACATGGTTGACTGGCTAACACAGGACACCCAATCTTCTACAGCTTCCGCTCAGAACCTAGACGCACCATCCTCCTCCAGCTTAGCTTCGGGCACCTCTCCAGTTACCACTCACCCGCCTGCCGCCACCACCAACACTAGCACCACAGCCTCTTCACTTGATCCGTCAGCAGAGTTATTTACAGATCCGTTGGAAGAAATGAGTGATGCACAAACATTAGTGCCAGAGGATGTAGATAACAGGGATATGTCCCAGTCAGGCAGCATTACACACATGGACGTACGGTCTGATGATGATGATGATGATGTTGTGCCCGGTGCTGCTTCCTTTGTTGAGTTGTCAGATACAAGTGAAGCGGTTGATGATGATGATGCGTCCGTGGATGTCACGTGGGTGCCCGCTATAAGAGAAGAAAAACAGGAGGAAAGTTCAGATGGGGAGACAGAGAGGAGGAGGAGACGAGTTGGAAGCAGTGGGAGGTCGTCGAAAGTAGCTAGTGGCGAAAAGAAACTGAGTCGTGGGAAGTTCAACACCCACCTAGGTACAACTTCTTTGCGAAGGCACATGTTGTCACATCACAAACGCCTATGGGATCAACACATCAGTACAAGCAGCACACAAAGTCAAAGCCGCCATCCTCCTCCTGGTCCAGCAACTCAGTCACGTCAACCACTGCTGCCCTGCTTGCCCCCTCTCAACCATCCGCCACTCTGTGTCTCGCCCTGAGCAGTCCCTGCTCATCTGCCCACAGTCAGGTGTCTGTCAAGGACATGTTTGAGCGTAAGAAGCCAATGTCACAAAGTCACCCCCTTGCCCGGCAACTGACAGCTGGCTTGTCTGAACTCTTAGCCCGCCAACTTTTACCATACAAGCTGGTGGAGTCTGAGGCGTTCAAAAAATTTGTAGCTATTGGGACACCGCAGTGGAAGGTACCCGGACAAAATTTATTTTCACAAAAGGCAATCCCCAACCTGTACTCGATTGTGCAAAAGGAAGTAATGGCATCTCTGGCACACAGTGTTGGGGCAAGGGTCCATCTGACCACGGATACCTGGTCTGCAAAGCATGGTCAGGGCAGGTATATCACCTACACTGCGCATTGGGTAAACCTGGTGACGGCTGCCAAGCATGGAATACGTGGCTCTGCAGAGGAGTTGGTGACACCGCCACGACTTGCAAGCAGGCCTGCTGCCACCTCCTCTACTCCTCCTACTCCATCCTCTTCCATAACCTCCTCGGCTGAGTCCTCTTCTGCTGCTGCTATGTCTTGCTCCACATCAACGGCACCCCCCCAGCTCCACAGGTACTATTCCACATCCCGGATACGGCAGTGTCACGCCGTACTGGGGTTGACTTCCCTGAAAGCAGAGAGTCACACCGGACCAGCACTCCTGTCCGCCCTGAACGCACAGGTGGATCAGTGGCTGACTCCGCACCAACTGGAGATCGGCAAAGTGGTTTGTGACAACGGAAGAAATTTGTTGGCGGCATTGAATTTGGGCAAGTTGACACATGTGCCGTGCATGGCACATGTGTGTAATCTGATTGTACAACGCTTTGTGCATAAGCACCCAGGCTTACAGGACATCCTGAAGCAGGCCAGGAAGGTGTGTGCCCATTTCAGGCGTTCCTACACGGCCATGGCGCACTTTACAGATATCCAGCGTCGAAACAACATGCCAGCGAGGCGCTTGATTTTAGACAGCCCGACACGTTGGAATTCAACACTCCTAATGTTTGACCGCCTGCTCCAACAAGAAAAGGCCGTTAACAAGTATTTGTATGACCGGGGTGCTAGGACAGCCTCTGCGGAGCTGGGGATTTTTTTGCCACGTTACTGGACGCTCATGCGCAATGCCTGTAGGCTTATGCGTCCTTTTGAGGAGGTGACAAACCTGGTCAGTCACACCCAGGGCAACATCAGCGACATCATACCATTTGTTTTCTTCCTGGAGCGTGCCCTGCGAAGAGTGCTGGATCAGGCCGTAGATGAGCTTGAAGAGGAAGAGTTGTGGTCACCATCACCGCCAGAAACAGCCTTATCAGCATCGCTTGCTGGACCTGCGGCAACGCTGGAAAAGGATTGTGAGGAAAAGGAGTCAGAGGAGGAATGTGGCTTTGAGGAGGAGGAGGAAGACCAACCACAACAGGCTTCCCAGGGTGCTCCTTGTCACCTATCTGGTACCAGTGGTGTTGTACGTGGCTGGGGGGAAGAACATACCTTCAGTGAGATCACTGAGGACGAGGAACGGGACATGACTAGCTCGGCATCCAACCTTGTGCAAATGGCGTCTTTCATGCTGTCGTGCCTGTTGAGGGACCCTCGTATTAAAAGGATAAAGGAGCCATGAAGGATGAACGACCTGTACTGGGTGTCCACGCTACTAGATCCCCGGTATAAGCAGAAAGTGCCTGAAATGTTACCGAATTACCACAAGTCGGAAAGGATGCAGCACTACCAAAATAAATTATAAAGTATGCTTTACACAGCGTTTAAGGGTGATGTCACAGCACAAAGGCAATCTAACAGCGGAAGAGGTGAACATAATCCTCCTCCTCCCACGACCACGCCGGCAAGGAAAGGACGCTTTACAGACGTGTTGTTGATGGAGGACATGCAGAGTTTTTTAAGTCCTATGCATCGCCACAGCCCTTCGGGGTCCACCCTCAGAGAACGACTCGACCGTCAGGTAACAGACTACCTCGCCATAACTACAGATATCGACACTATGAGGAGCGATGAACCCCTTGACTACTGGGTGTGCACGCTTGCCCTGTGGCCTGAGCTATCCCAATTTGCCATAGAACTTCTGTCCTGCCCCCGCTTCAAGTGTCCTGTCAGAAAGGACCTTCAGTGCAGCAGGGGGTTTTGTCACTGATAATAGAAGTCGCCTAGGTCAAAGAAGTCTAGATTACCTCACCTTTATTAAGATGAATGAGGGATGGATCCCGAAGGGACTGACAGTGGGCGATACATTCGATTAAAAAAGGCCTGATAGATGAGCTGCCTTGAGCTAATAATGGTCCACACCAGTGGCGGCTGGTGAACTTTCAAGTTGGAGGGGCGCCAGGGCGAAACGTAGCCCCTCCCCTTTTTCAAACCACACCCCTTTTTATAACTCCTCCCCCTGACATCATAATGACCTTTATAAGCCCTGCCTAATGACCTTATACTTGCAACGCCCATTGAAATACATGATCAGCAATGCAACAATGTCAAGAAGTAAAGTAACAATGTGTTAAATTCATTGGTATACAATATAGATTGAAAAAACACATGTGACAAGACAACAGCAATATCATAATTGCACCTATACGCATTAACAGAAAAATTAAAGCAGTGACACTTACCATTCGTCGGCTCTTCTTCTCAGGGTATTCACGTTCAGTAAGTTGACCAACGAGTACAAACAAATCTGCTGCCACAGAGGGTTTGCACCTGGGGTTGAAAGAAAACAAGCAAATCAATCAGACCATTCAAGAACAAAACCATACTTTAAAAACCTTAAAAGACCAAGTGGAACCATATAGGCCCCAAACATACCTTAAAAGACCAAGTGTGACCATATAGGCCCCAACCGCACCTTAAAAACCTTAAATAACCAAGTGTGACCATATAGGCCCCAACCGCACCTTAAAAACCTTAAAAGACCAAGTGTGACCATATAGGCCCCAACCGCACCTTAAAAACCTTAAATAACCAAGTGTGACCATATAGGCCCCAACCGCACCTTAAAAATCTTAAAAGACCAAGTGTGACCATATAGGCCCCAACCGTCCCTTAAAAACCTTAAATAACCAAGTGTGACCATATAGGCCCCAACCGCACCTTAAAAACCTTAAATAACCAAGTGTGACCATATAGGCCCCAACCGCACCTTAAAAACCTTAAAAGACCAAGTGTGACCATATAGGCCCCAACGGCACCTTAAAAACCTTAAATAACCAATCAAAACCATATAGGCCCAAACTGTACATTAAAAAAAATAATAAAAAATACAAAAATAAAAAATATATATATATATCAATATATATATATATATATATATATATATATATATATATATCAATCAATATATTTGGGACATCGACATAATTCTAATCTTTTTGGCTCTATACACCACCACGATGGACTTGAAATGAAACGAACAAGATGTGCTTTAACTGCAGACTTTCAGCTTTAATTTGAGGGTATTTACATCCAAATCAGGTTAACGGTTTAGGAATTACAACAGTTTGTATATGTGCCTCCCACTTTTTAAGGGACCAAAAGTAATGGGACAGATTAACAGTCATAAAACAAACTTTCACTTTTTAATACTTGGTTGCAAATCCTTTGCAGTCAATTACAGCCTGAAGTCTGGAATGCATAGACATCACCAGACGCTGGGTTTCATCCCTGGTGATGCTCTGCCAGACCTCTATTGCAACTGTCTTCAGTTCCTGCTTGTTCTTGTGGCATTTTCCCTTCAGTTTTGTCTTCAGCAAGTGAAATGCATGCTCAATCGGATTCAGATCAGGTGATTGACTTGGCCATTGCATAACATTCCACTTCTTTCCCTTAAAAAACTCTTTGGTTGCTTTTGCAGTATGCTTCGGGTCATTGTCCATCTGCACTGTGAAGCGCCGTCCAATGAGTTCTGAAGCATTTGGCTGAATATGAGCAGATAATATTGCCCGAAACACTTCAGAATTCATTCTGCTGCTTTTGTCAGCAGTCACATCATCAATAAATACAAGAGAACCAGTTCCATTGGCAGGCATACATGCCCACGCCATGACACTACCACCACCATGCTTCACTGATGAGGTGGTATGCTTTGGATTATGAGCAGTTCCTTTCCGTCTCCATACTCTTCTCTTCCCATCACTCTGGTACAAGTTGATCTTAGTCTCATCTGTCCATAGGATGTTGTTCCAGAACAGTGAAGGCTTTTTTAGGTGTTGTTTGGAAAACTCTAATCTGGCCTTCCTGTTTTTGAGGCTCACCAATGGTTTACATCTTGTGGTGAACCCTCTGTATTTAATCTGGTGAAGTCTTCTCTTGATTGTTGACTTTGACACACATACACCTACCTCCTGGAGAGTGTTCTTGGTCTGGCCAACTGTTTTGAAGGGTGTTTTCTTCAACAGGGAAATAATTATTCGGTCATCCACCACAGTTGTCTTCCGGGTCTTTTGGTGTTGCTGAGCTCACCGGTGCGTTCTTTCTTTTTAAGTATGTTCCAAACAGTTGATTTGGCCACACCTAATGTTTTTGCTATCTCTCTGATGGGTTTGTTTTGTTTGTTCAGCCTAATGATGGCTTGCTTCACTGATAGTGACAGCTCTTTGGATCTCATATTGAGAGTTAACAGCAACAAATGCAAATAGCACACTTGAAATGAACACTGGAGCTTGTATCTGCTCTTTGTAAATGGGATAATGAGGGAATAACACACACCTGGCCATGGAACAGCTCAGCAGCCAATTGTCCCATTACTTTTGGTTCCTTAAAAAGTGGGAGACATATACAAACTGTTGTAATTCCTATACCGTTCACCTAATTTGGATGTAAATACCCTCAAATTAAAGTCTGCAGTTAAAGCATATCTTGTTAGTTTCATTTAAAATCCATTGTGGTGGTGTATAGAGCCAAAAAGTTTAGAATTGTGTCTATGTCCCAATATTTATGGACCTGACTGTATATCAATCAATATATATATCAATCAATATATAAATCAATCAATATATATATATATACATATATACACACACATAAAGCAATATACATAAAACAAAAAAATATATTAATTGATATTTATTAATTGATTAATTGATGTACTTTATTAATTATTTGATTATTGCTCATGTATTTTTATTAGACATTATTTATTATACATATTACAGTGCTATTTATTTGCTATACATGTTACAGTATATTATCCTGTAATATGTTTATCACATAAATAGCCCTGTAATATGTATAATACATACAGGGTCACACAAGTTCACACTAACCTTTTTTGCCCTTACAGGCTTCCATACCTGCTTTGCTAATTTTTTAAAGACTCTGATTGGTTGAAATCAATGTCAATCAAAATTTCAGCCAATCAGAGTCCTTCAAAAAATAGAATAAAAGGAGGAGCGTGGGAAAAAATAAATTAGTCGCCGGGGGAGCTCCTTGTAGGAGGAGCTTCATTAGATTGTTGTTGTTTTTTTTTTTAGAGCGTCGTTTTTTTTAGGTGGAGGACTCTTGCAATGGGCCAGAATGGATGGACAATGGCTTCAATCAAGATGAGGACAAGGGCTTCTATCAAGATTGAAGGACATGGGCTTCAATCAAAATTGATTGGAATGCCCGACTATCCAGGGCAGAAGGCCACCGCTGGAGGGGTCAATTTGACAGGTAAGTACTGTTGTTTCCTTTATTATTGTTTTTTTTTTTTTCCCCTTCCCTTATTTTTTTTTTATCTTTAAAAGTGACAGGCAATGTATTCTTTTTATTTGAACTGCAATGTTAAAGATACAATGCCTGTTACTTTGAAAAATGGAATAAAAATAGGGGGGGGGAGGGGGGTTGTGTTGTGTTTTTAATTGATTTGTAGGTGGCTTGGTAGTTGGGTCACTTAGTCAGGGTGGTAGGTAGGTGGCTTGGTAGTTGGGTCAGGGTGGTGTCACTGGGTCAGGGTGGTAGGTAGGTGGCTTGGCTTGGTACTACGATGCCACCTACCTGCCACCCTGACCCAGTGACCCCACCCTGCCCCAACTACCAAGTTGGCAGTTGGGTCACTTAGTCAGGGTGGTAGGTAGGTGGCTTGGTAGTTGGGTCAGGATGGGGTCACTGGGTCAGGGTGGTAGGTAGGTGGCTTGGCTTGGTACTACCAAGCCACCTACCTACCACCCTGACCCAGTGATTCCACCCTGACCCAACTACCAAGTTGGTAGTTGGGTCAGAGTAGGATCACTTAGTCAGGGTGGTAGGTAGGTTGCTTGGTAGTTGGGTTAGGGTGGGGTCACTGGATCAGGGTGGTAGGTAGGTGGCTTGGCTTGGTACTACCAAGCCACCTACCTATCACCCTGACCCAGTGATTCCACCCTGACCCAACTACCAAGTTGGTAGTTGGGTCAGGGTAGGGTCACTGGGTCAGGGTGGTAGGTAGGTGGCTTGGTACTAGTTAGGTAGGTTAAGGTGCCAAGGGCGGGTGATCAGGGGGTAGCACAGGCCCCATGGGGGTGATGGGGGGGTGGCACAGGCATTGTTGGCCTAGGTGGGTGGGTGGGTGACATGTAGGCATAGTGGGGTAACTGGGTGACCCTTTTTTTATTAGGGGGACTAGGGGCTTTGGCTGGGCAAGGCAGGGCACTGAGGGCAGTGTTTCTACTTACTTGTAGATGGGTTCTTTAGCACCAGGAGCGGGAAACAGAGGGGGCTGGCTTAGGAAGTCAGATTTTTATAGCAGGGCTGCCAGGGCACCTGTCAGTCAAACACTAACTCGGGTCTCTATTTGTTAGTGGGCGCCCTGGGCTAACGGTCTGGGTGGGCTTATGTGGGGATCATGGAAACTAGACAGCCTCTCAGCATTGATTGGATGATGCTGAAAGGCTGTCAGTCATTGAAATTGATACATTTTCACTGCCCATGCATAGCTTCTCCTTGGTGGCTGGGCGGCATTCATTAACGGTCATGACTCGCTCTCACAGTGTCAGGTTAGTGTAATATGATCACACAGTGCAGGGAAGCTAGTTACAATGGATAGCACACAGCAGTTAAGGTATACAAGGGGTTATCTTAAAGTGACAGTGTCCCAGGGAATATTTTGAATGAAAGCATACTTAAGAAAGAACACTTAAATGCTAATTTAAAGATAATATTTTATTGTTTTATGATTATTCCTAATTATTATTTTCTTTTTTTATTGCTGGGTCACTGAAAACTTTTGGGTGGGGGGCCGCCACTGGTCCACACGCTACTGTATTTTATCCCTGAATGCCGGATGACTTGCGTGACTTATCCGCCACCAACTAGGGTTCAAGACGCAATGTTTTAGGGCACTTTCTGCCTGGCAAACTAACATCAATTTTTCTGGTCGCTGCAACAATACCTAATTTTTGCATTTAAATTATTTTATTTTAGAAGGCGTACAGCATGTAATGAAAAATAAAGCATTTTTTAACAGTCTTGCATAACAGTTGTGCAAAAATACATATTTACAATAGAGATATTTTGTGAAAGTTAGCTGGCTATTCCTTCTTATTTTTACTTTTTAGGTTAATAATTTTTCTTATTTTTTACTGTGATTGCAATTTAAGAGATACCTAAAACATAGTAAAACAGACAATAGTAAAGAGTATATCTGCAGGAAACATCAAAGTCCTATTAGCTATCATCCCTCCAGCAGTATTAGCTTATTATTTACAATATCTAACCTGGGCAATTACCCTTGGGTTACCCTAGGGCAGGCTTCAGTAAGCGACCTCTCCTTTCCTGGGATGATTTTGCCGCCGGTTGCTTCTGAAGGGTCTCCAGGGCTCCCCCACTCCGGTCCTTCCCCCAGTGTCGCTTCAACCAGTAACAAATGTTTTATATTGGTAAAGAGACCCAATGATCCCCCTTGATAGAGGTTTATCTTTACAAATTTTGGAGAACCAATTTAAGACCGGTGTCCCCTGTTTCTGGGTCAGGGAGTGTGTGAAATGCCAGTAATTGTAATGTTCTGACAGTGGTAGCTCATGCTTGTCCCTCAGTTCCTCATAGGTGAGCATCTGGCCCTTTACTAACCAGTCTCCCAGTCTATCTAGTTTCCTTGACCTCCACCAGTGTTGTGATGTTGTGCTCATGTGTTTCAGGGCCTGAGGGTGGTCAAGAATTGGGGTCATTTGGGTGGATCCAGGGAACAAACCCGTGTGTTTCTTGGCCCATTTCCAGTATGATAGTGTCTGATTAGTGGGTTTGGCGAGTTTTTAAGGCTCTGAGGCAATTCTGATAGCCAAGCCACCTTGTCCCAGGTTAAGGGCCTTAAAGTGTGGTTCTCTAAATACACACAGGCCGGTTGATGACATATAGAATGTGCTATTGGGAGGAAAGATAGGTGACGGAACAGGTATTAAACTGATAGGAATTAATAGTACAACTTAATACACCACTCCTATCTGGTGGCACCTTAGATTGCACGTGTAGTGCTCCAAATTCGAAGTAGGAGATCCGACCAAGCATCTTTTTCCATCTCCCTGTTCCAAAAATCCATGCCATATACACGTCCCCTGATAGGTAACGTAACAGGTATTAAACTGATAGGAAGGAGTAGTACAACTTAATACACCTCTCCTATCTGGTGGCACCTTAGATTGCACGTGCAGTGCCCCAAATTCGAAGTAGGAGGTCCGACCAAGCATCTTTTTCCATCTCCCTGTTCCAAAAATCCTTGCCATATACACGTCCCCTGATAGGTAACGTAACAGGTATTAAACTGATAGGAATGAGTAGTACAACTTAATACACCTCTCCTATCTGGTGGCACCTTAGATTGCACGTGCAGTGCCCCAAATTCGAAGTAGGAGGTCCGACCAATCATCTTTTTCCATCTCCCTGTTCCAAAAATCCATGCCATATAACTGTCCCCTGATAGGTAACGTAACAGGTATTAAACTGATAGGAATGAGTAGTACAACTTAATACACCTCTCCTATCTGGTGGCACCTTAGATTGCACGTGCAGTGCCCCAAATTCGAAGTAGGAGGTCCGACCAAGCATCTTTTTCCATCTCCCTGTTCCAAAAATCCATGCCATATACATGTCCCCTGATAGGTAACGTAACAGGGATTAAACTGATAGAAATAGTACTACTTAACAGTACACACCTTATAATAACGCAGACAGAGGCAACGCGTATAATCTTCCATGCTGTGCAGTGGAAGCCCCCAGACTCTGACCTGTGTATAATATTCCATGCTGGGCAGTGGAAGCCCCCAGACTCTGACCTGTGTATAATATTCCATGCTGGGCAGTGGAAGCCCCCAGACTCTGACCTGTGTATAATATTCCATGATGGGCAGTGGAAGCCCCCAGACTCTGACCTGTGTATAATATTCCATGCTGGGCAGTGGAAGCCCCCATACTTTGACCTGTGTATAATATTCCATGCTGGGCAGTGGAAGCCCCCAGACTCTGACCTGTGTATAATATTCCATGCTGGGCAGTGGAAGCCCCCAGACTTTGACCTGTGTATAATATTCCATGCTGGGCAGTGGAAGCCCCCAGACTCTGACCTGTGTATAATATTCCATGCTGGGCAGTGGAAGCCCCCAGACTCTGACCTGTGTATAATATTCCATGCTGGGCAGTGGAAGCCCCCAGACTCTGACCTGTGTATAATATTCCATGCTGGGCAGTGGAAGCCCCCAGACTCTGGGAGTCTGAAAAAGAGTCAGAGGAGGAAGGCTTTGAGGAGGTGGAAGACCAAACACAGCAGGCGTCCCAGGGGGCTTGTTGTCCCCTTTCGGGGACCCTTGGTGGCTGGGTGAAGGAAGAGACCTTCAATGACATCAGTGAGGACAAGGAGCGGGACATGGCTAGCTTGGTATCCAGCCTTGTGCAAATGCGGAGTTTGCGGTTGTGCAAAGGGACTGTTTGCGGTTGTTTGCGGTGCATTAAACGGGGAGATTGGTCTGTTACTGTGAAGCGGGTGTAACCCTTACACTACCTGATCGATACAACATCATACCTGATGTTTTAAAGCATGTTATTCCAAACAATTTAGGAATGTTAGGTGATTCATGCCCTTTATGGCTTAAAACCAGACTCTGCATCAACTATGTAATTTTCCGTGGGAGTTTTGCCATGGATCCCCCTCCGGCATGCCACAGTCCAGGTGTTAGTCCCATTGAAACAACTTTCCCATCACTATTGTGGCCAGAAAGAGTCCCTGTGGGTTTTGAAATTCGCCTGCCCATTGAAGTCTATGGCGGTTCGCCGATGTTCGTCCGTTTGCGAACATTTGATGGAATTCGCGTCCGTGGTTCGCGAACCGAAAATTTTATGTTTGCGACATCACTAGTAAACACACATGCCACACACAATCCTACAGCACTACTATGGAAAGAGACGCTAGCATGCCTCTTGCATAAGGGCGGATGCTACGTCATCTAAAGCCGACGCGTTTCGACGTCATGAGACGTCTTTCTCAAGGATAAACCCAGACAAGCAGTGCAAGCCTTTTTTAAACTATGCCGTAACCACAGCAACTTGATCATAACATTAGGACATGCGCAGTAGAGCCTATGTTGCCACCTAAGGCTCAAAAAATATATGGGAGACTCTATACAGCGGGTGCCGTTTCCAATTGTCAGGGAGATGGCACTATATAGTAAATCTTGCTGAATTAAGTAAATTGTGTATATTTAAATATTTACACTATTAATCTGAAATTTGTAATATGCTAAGAGAGACAGAAGGTCTTATAATGCTATTGAATCTCAAAAATTGGAAAGAAAATCTCCCCCGATGCCTGCTTTAATACTCTAATCTGTACTAAGATATAGGTTATATATATTTTGTTCCATATAATATTCTACATTATGTACGTGATTAAATATAATGTCATACTGTAGGAAAGATTATGCCATTATGCATGACAAAAAATCGTTGTCTGAATTGAATAGACTAGACAGTGTCTAGGAGATCTATATAATATCTCCTAATTCATAAGATCATACTATATACTTGTGAAACCTTATAGTTTATAGTGAAAATAAAAGGAAAAAGGAGGGGGCACAAGACCCTAATGCTCCATTAACTTAATTGAAAACATAATAAGTGACAACCTAAAAAGAAAAATAAATATAAATATGAAAATGATAAAAATTAATTTATTGTGCTTATGCCTTCTTAAAGTGAATCAGTGCTATTTTAATCTGTGCATTAATGAAACCCTTTTCTGCTTATAAATATAACATAATAGTGATTGTATATAGCATACAATTATTTAGCCCGATAGGTCACTTATTACTAGAACTAAGCCCCGGGAAAAGTTTTTAATAATATATATTTCTCTGAAATGTGCAATCTCAGTTGGGAAACCATTATAAGTGATACGTGATGAAAAGTGCTACTACATCTAGATGAACAAGTCACCTAGATGTAAATATTCAATTCGATTATATATATATGATCCTTTCACCATCATCCTAACAGTGTACTGGACATTTTTAAGAAGTGATCGTTCTAACCAGAGGAGAAGAATATATATTAGAAAATTGATTTTTTGATATGGACGAAATCCTTTTCCAATGAGTGTCTATTCGCCGGTTACAGCATAGTTTAAAAAGGGCTTGCACGGCTTGTCTGGGTTTGTCCTTGAGAAAGACGTCTGATGATGTTGAAACCTGTTGGCTTTAGATGACGTAGCATCCGCCCTTATGCAAGGGGCACGCTAGCGTCTCTTTCCATAGTAGTGCTGTAGGATTGTGTGTGGCATGTGTGTTTACCCTTCCTGTCCTTATCCAATTTGGCTGTATGTTGTTGTACCTGAGTGGCGATTCTCATGTAGGATCAGGAAGATCTCTTGCTTCGGATCAGGTTTAGAGATTTCATACATTGAAGCAGGCCAGTCCCATATTATATGGCAACTAGCGGTGTATTCCTTTTCTAGCTATATTTAGGCGATGATACGTATATAGAGTATTCAATCATGTTGTTTCAGCTGGTACTGGCTGATCATAATAACTAGAAGCAATTTCTATCACATTGGTGGATTAGCAGACTTTGAGATTTATATGTGACTCAGAAATATAAATTTATATATATATCTGATGTTTGCAAAGATAAAAGTTGCCTATTATATACTCTATTATAGAGCATGAGCCAAAAGGTGAAGTAAGTTATATCATAATTAAAGGCAGGAAAATAAAGATTAAAATTAAGAAGCTAGACAGCTTCTAATTAATAAGAACACACAACCTACAGTGGGAGAGATAAGATTACCCCTCCATTGTGAGCTCTAGAGAAACATCTTGTGGTAATCTATCTCACAAGATTAGCCTATTTTAAATTCTATGTTCCAATCCAGGATTTGTTATGTTCTTAATTTTGCCATTGTGACCCTAGATTAATAAAGATTTAATTTTAACAATTGTATATATTTTCTCCCAGTATGTTATATATCATAAAGGTTTCAGGATATAATTAAAAAAATTAACTACGTATGTATAAATGAAATGATGACCCATATTTTATTTGACTTGTACCCTGTCTTTCTGAGTGTATGGGAGCCCTGGATTTCTTCTCCGGAATGTGTGTCTGGGGGGTATTGAAGTTAGGGAGCTTTTGAAAGCCTTTTGCTCTTTATGGAGGGGAGTCAGGCCGGAAGCAGATGGGAACAGACGGACCGGGACGTGGAGTCGAAATGCTCATATGCCTCTATGGGGATTCATCTTAAAGGTACTACTGGGGAGGAGATATGTTA
The DNA here is from genome assembly GCA_027410445.1 of Discoglossus pictus. Lineage (NCBI taxonomy): Eukaryota > Metazoa > Chordata > Amphibia > Anura > Alytidae > Discoglossus > Discoglossus pictus. The sequence goes on from CM050163.1 coordinate 383,646,731, forward strand.
CCATGGACCTCCCCCCTCCCCCTTTATTTTCTATGTTATTTAGCCTGCTTTTTTTCTCTACTTTTTGATTAGAGCAATTTTGAAAATGATTTGTCAATTGAAATGTGAAATCTTATATAGTTTATTGCTTAAGGGTAAAAATTTCACAAAAAAATAGAAAATGAGGACTGTATTCAGACTTTTTAACTTAAATTACATAATTTTGCTTCTATATGAGGATTATAGATCTCACATGTCTTCCTTGATATTTTTACCAACTGTTATTTGTGATTTCTATACTTATCGTTGTAAATTTCTTTATGTGTGTCCTTAATAAAGAACATTGGAAAAAAAAGAAAGTAAGAAATAATATAATAAAAAAAAACAGACCACCATTGCATTTTTCACTTTTACATGCAAGTATTCTTTACTGCACGCTTACATTTTCTTTACTGTATCTGTTTCTTGCTGCATTTAATCTCAACAGGGTGTGTCCTTAATGTGCAGTCAATGAGAGCACTGGCAGATGTAGATGACATATTCCTATTGTAGAGACAGACACACAAGCTGTGGCAGAGTGAATCAGGCTGCGCTTGAAAGGAATTCAGTGAGTTGGCAGTAGGAGAAAAAATGGGGAAGATAAATGAGATAAGGTACAAAGGAATAATTTAGCCCCTGGAAACAGAATGGGAGAAGGGGGCTTTTAACCTGGCTAGGGGAGGGTTAGAAAAGTTTGAGAGGGGGGGGGAATACGGGGAGGTAATAAAAGGAGCTGCTTCCCGCCCTTTCCCCTCACAAGTGTCCAGACAGCATGGTTTGCCCAGCAAGTGTCCAGACAGCATGGTTTGCCCAGCAGCAGGATGGCACAGATGGCCGAAGAGCTGGTCAAACAAATCCAGGTGGCTGAGCATGGCCATCAATGGCTGCAGGTCCTGGTGGCAGCGATTGGACCCCCGGCAGAAGCGAGAGGCAGGAGAAGTGAACAAGAAAGAGGACGACCAGTGAGATGTGCCAGGCCTCCGCATAGACTCAGCCCATCGGAAGGTACCCTGGTGAGAAGGCCAGCCGGAACCCCCAGAAGGCGCCTAATGGATGAAGAGGCAGGAGGAGCAAGAATGGGGGATGACAGTCGGCTGAAGGAGAGGAGTGAGGAGGTCGGGCGACAGAGAGGCCTCCGTACCGGCGGTGGTGCGGCACGGGAGCATGGAGGAGGAGTTGGAGGCGTCGGGACCCAGGCGGAGGCAAGAGGGAGCAGGAGTCCAGGGACCACTGGCTGCGGAGCTGGTGAGACAGAGATCACTGCGCGCATGAAGGCCTGGCCGTGCAGATGGACAGGAGCACCGCAGACAGGAGGTGGTAAGGGGACTGCCACTCCTGTCGGAGAGAGATCTCGAAGGAGCCCTAGGAGCAGCGGGAAGGAGGACTGAAGAGTGGGACGAGGATTACCATAACGGAACGGGCTAAGGAGGAGGAGGGACGTGCGGGGAGCCAGAAGGGCCCAGGAGGGAAGGAGAGGGTAGAGCGCAGGATGAAGGAAGGACAGATATGGATGAAAGGGAGGGCCAGAGAGGTGAAGAGGAGTCTGGAGACCAGTCAGGGGGGCCTGTAGGTGATAGCAGCAACAGTGGGAGGCAAAAAAAAAGGAGCTAGGGAACACAGAGAAACAAGATAAAGCCAAGCAGGCGAAGAAAAGCAGGGTGTCATGATCCTCCTGACCATCATTTTTGGGACTCAAGTGATCCGGTGGTGTGGTCTGTTTATAGTTATGTAATGTTAATTAATGTATGTTATGTTATGATAATTACCGTATGTTATGTTGCTTGCCTACATGTGATTGATGTGTGATTCTGTATGCTGCATGTTTGGTTCATTAAGTGTTAAATATTTTAGAATGTTGTGTTGTCAGGCGGTAACTGTCAGAGTTAGGCAGTTGAGAGTTCAGTTACATGGAAAGAGATGTAACGGAGATACTGCTGTGGTGGATGTCTTAGATAAGATATATGTCCCTAAAGAAAAGGAAGGTGACATATCTGGAAGACATCAACAGTAAAGAAAATGAAGGTGACATCTTGAGGACATATACTCCTAAAGAAAAGGGAGGTAATATGGCTGTGCGACTGAAGTGGATGTTGTGAGGCCTTGCAGATGAGGCCTTGTCGGTGGTAATTTATACAGAGTCCAGAGGATACACAGACTGTTGCGAGGAAAAGTCGGCTCTGATATGAAGTGTCTACAGCAATAAAAGCAGTTCCTGATGTTTTTATAAAACTGAGCCTGCATTCTTATTTTAAATACTGCATCTTATTGAAGAGACATCAGCTGTCTGGTGAAGAGATATAAAGAACTTGGTGTATCTGCTGGGTAGGTTTGGCCATAACATCCTTATCAAGCCAGACTTAAGAAAGCAGTTAACCACACAGGGGCACAGGAAGAAGCGGCGCAGCGGGCAGGCGCAGCAGAGGTTTAAAAAGGGAGACAGACAGGGGGACAGAAAAAAGAACCACAGGAGGCAGAGAGGTTGCAGCAAATAGACAATTAATGTAGTCAGCTGGAAGAGGCAGTGGAGCAGGTGGAAGTAAGGAGGGGGTGACAACATGGAGGTCAGCAGTGAGGCAACAAGGGGCAGAAAGTTGGACAAGGTATGAAGGGAGCAAGAGAGAGCAGCAGGGACTGCAGTGTTTGCTCTGCTTACAATTTCCGTGATCCAGGTGAAGGTACATAAACAGGAGTACAGCACGACCAGTTCCAGGGCAGGCTGGAAGGTCAGAGGGGCCACCAGTCAGGAGTGGGAGACGACCGCACAGGGACAGAAGGAGATCTGATGGTTCCTCCCAGCAGCGGTCAGTAACGCCGGTGGATAGGAGAGCAAAAAGAAGGGATCCAGATGTCAGAGAGAGAGGTGGTGGTAAGGAGAGACACACAACCTATGTTTATGATTACAGAGGGACCATGTCAGGTGTTGAATTTTTAGGAATCCAAATTGATACAGTGGCTATGGAGTGTAGGCTTCCTCTCAATAAGGTTGAGGATTTGGGGGCGCCTGTTTGTGAAAATTTGGGTGCTAGAAAAGTTATACTTAAGGTTATTCAGTCACTTATGGGAAGGCTCAAATTTGCTTGTAGGATTATCTCGATGGGGCGGATATTCTCAAGGAGGTTATCATTGGCTACAGCAGGAGTTCAGCAGCCCCATCATCACATTAGGATAAGGGCCGAATTCAAGCAAGGTTTAAGGATCTGGAATTTGTTTTTGCAGCACTTTAATGGGTGGACGCTAATTTTAGAAGACCCAGTGTTAAATGAAAGTTTAGAGCTATTTACGGATGCGGCCGGGGCTATTGGCTTTGGTGCATATTTTAAAGGGAAATGGTGTGCCAAACAATGCCCTGAGGATTTGTTTGGGCGTGGTTTAACAAAAAATTTGACTTTTCTAGAATTATTCCCCATAGTTGTAGCGTTTACATTGTGGGGAGATACTCTGAGAAATAAGCATGTACTATTCCACTGTGACAATCTTAGTGTGATTCAGGCGATTTACTCAATCACTGCCTCTTCTCCTCCAGTAGTCAGGCTGCTGAGGCATTTGGTATTGGAATGCTTACAGCTCAACATTTTGTTCAGGGCTTCTCATATAGCGGGAAAAAAGAATGTACTACCAGATGCACTGTCGAGAGCTAACTGGGAGAAATTTAAGGAACTGGCTCCAACGGCAGAATCAATTCCAACAAACTTTCCTGAAACAACTGTGGAGTTTGGGTTATTGAAGGCTGGGACAAGGGTAATGGGTATAGGGGTTGTGACTGCCCGTGTGCATGCATTGTGTTGGTTTATAATTCTGTGATTAAACATTTTTTTAAATGTTATATGGTTGTATTTCTTTTCTTTCAGGGCCTCCGTTGCAGTTATGGATTCTGGGGCATTCATACATATATTGGGCTAGAAGGTTGGCTGCAATTAAGGATAATTGTTGCCAGTTGGGGTTCCCCGAGGAGGCAGTTTTAGTGAAGTGGTTTGGCTTTCGGGGGATGAAATGGGATCAGGTGGTGGAGAGTGTGGTTGGGTATGCAAGGTTTCCTCCCCCCAGTAATACTGGTATTACACGTGGGTGGTAAGGATTTGGGTTATATGCCATGAAGGAGCTCATCCGTCTCATGAAAAAGGATATTGTGAGGCTTAGTGATTTGTTTCCAGGTTTAATAGTAGTTTGGTCTCAGATTGTGCCCAGAGTAAAGTGGTGAAGCGCTATCGACCATAAACGTTTGAATGGGACAGGACGCAGGGTTAATAAAATAATGTCATCCTTTGTTAGAAGGATGGGGGGATACATTATAAGGCACAAGGATTTGGAGGGCCCAGCGGCGTGGCAGTATTACTTGAAGGATGGGGTCCATCTCAATGACATAGGGTTACCATTGTTTATTTCACTTTAAGAAAGGATATTAGTCAGGCCATGGAGGCAGTCGGTGGTGCTTAGACCATTGGTCTTGCGGGTGATGGGGATGCTGCATCACCTTAGGTTGGAGCTCATTAGCTGGTAAGGTATCCAGTGTTGGTAGATTCCAGTCTCTTGTTCACGAGTTTCTATTAAGCCTCTAGCTGGGGTGAGCTCCTTTAATAAGTGGTGTGCAGCTACCTCTTGTTATATCCTGTTTATGTTTTGTTAAATAAAAGCTGTGGCCTGGTAATACCCAAAATGTATTTATGTGTCTGTAATTAGTGGGTTAGTAAGGGTTAACTATTTTGGGATAGTAACGGACCATGTCAAAATTATGGAGTTCTAATAGACCCAGTGATGCACAAGCTCCACATAGAAAACCTATTTACACTACAAGACAATCGATCATCAGCAGCCAAACCCATGTGCACTGGAATGTTATCTCCGTAAAAGTATTCCTTTATTAAAGAAGTGTTTTACATTCTGTGAGTTTTTGTTTTAAATGTTCAGTAGGTTAAATATTCTTTGCCATGAAGGATACCATCTTAAAAGGACCATGTAATGCTTCCTCACAAGAAATCAACAAAAGTGTATAGTAAATAGAGAAAGCAGCAAATCAAACCAAGTGCGTGCAAGATGTAATCACACCTTAGAGCTATATCATAAGGAAGTCAAGTTTGAATCATTCTTGCCAATTATACTTCACATGTTCACAATTAGTCAGTGACGGTTATTGAGAAACCAGTTCTGGGTATGGCTGTTGACTGGAATGTGATAAGAGGATTATGGTCAGGGCTGGTGCTGCAGGTGCATTACACTTAGTTCTGCTCTTCTGACCATCCACCACATTTCTTCCAAGTAAATGCTAGCTTATGACTTCCTGATAAGGCAGTATACTCCTTACAATGTGAAAACTCAATAATCTCAATCACAGGTCACAGGTAATAAAGATTTTTACAATTCAAGTCCAGTATTTAAAGACAATAATGGGATGAGACTTTTTTTTTTTTTTTTTTAACAAATACAGCCTTTAATGTCATAATGATGATATGCAATTTTGTTTTACGGTGGGTGTCAATCATGGGTATAGGAGCCTAAAAAAGTCTGGGGGTGGAATACTGAATATAGTTTAAAAACAACTGCCTCTACACACACATTGAAAAATCGGGGCGGTGGAGTTCCTACACCCCTGGTGTCAATGCTTTATTTGCTTTCATTTTAATTCAAAGTACTGCAACATTGTGTCAGTTTCAACATTAGTATTCTTACTAGCGACTTGCCCGTCAAAGATGACAGCAATAACATTTGAAGGCTGGCAATGCTATTTGCCTCACAATGCGAGTCTATGGCCCCTCTGAGCACCTTCGGCGCTCACTGCGAGCCTCTTCCCCCATGTACTAATGCTGTTTGCCACACAATGCGGGGCTCTGCCCCCTCTGAGCACCTTCAGCACTCATTGCGAGCCTCTCCCCCTATGTAATTTATAGGCCTCGCGATTGAGCACCTTCGGTGCTCATTGCAAACCTCTCCCCTTTGTCTGTGTAATTTAGGGGCCTCGCGATGAGTGTTACTGCCTTGGGTTAAATGTAACTGGCTTGGGTTAAGTGTTACTGCCTTCGGGCTCGTTTTTCATCCTGTTACATTTTTTCTGCCAACATTTGTTTTCTTGCCTAAACCATTTTCGATTGTGTAAAAACTGCAAATATGCCTCAAATTAACTTGCAACCTCACAGGCTCCCTGGCTCTTCCCTTGTGCTGTGTGTGTGCGTTAATTTTGAGGCATATTTGGTGTTTTTTGTTGGTTTTTCGAGTTCCGTGGTCCGGCCGTTAAATTCGTAATTTAGTGCGAGGTCCGCAGTTGCATGTACAGACAGTTGCATGTACATTGTAGCCTAAGGCTAAGTCCTATGGGCCTTTGGCACTCATCCCGAGGGCCCGCAATTGAGGGCCACAGTTGGGGGCCGCACTATGCGAGGTCTGCAAGGCGTGATGACAACTCGCAGTACGGCAACTATTATAGTTGAATACCCTTTATTTGTAATGCGCCAACATATTCTGTACTGCTATACAGGGTCTACATAAACAGCAAAAACTTAACACATTGCAAAGAATGGAGGGCCTTGTTTTTTTTAAATCAGACATACATAGTGCTTGTTTCTATAACTGATTAAAGATTGCTGCATCCATGGCCCCACCCCAGGTGAGACAATATAGGTAAGTCTCCTTTGAAGCAAAACAATAATAAATTAAAGGATGCATGTTTTACTTTCAAAAAATATTGTGCACTATTGTAAATTCATAGGCCATTTAAGTAATTTCCTGCTACCAGATATTGAGCAGTGTCTAAGCATTTTGCTTACAAACCCTACTATTTCTCTATTCACCAAGGACTAGGTACAGAAGCAGATAGGCACTTTAGTTACCTGTACCTGAACTGTAGGAACTGTAGTTACTTAGTCCATTTAGTTCAACCGTTTTGGATCTCCACTGATCTTTGTAATAAGTGGATTAATTGTTGAAGTTATCCAGGGAAGACAAACAGAAAAAAAAACAGTGAAACATTGTCAATTACCCATTAAGGGAAAAAATAAAATACCTTCATGATGCAAGATACTGGATTCCTCCCTGGATCAATACTCCTTCTCTGGTTATCATGGATAACCCTGAATGTCCTTTTTATTAAAAAATATATCCAATACCTTTTTAAAGTTATCTACTGAATCCGTTATCACCACCTTCTTTGGTAGAGAATTCCACATATTAACCACTATTACTGTGAATAACCCTTTCCTTTCTTTAAGGTGGAATCTTTTTTTCTTCTAAACTAAAGGTATGTCCCCTTGTCAGTTGAAAACCGTTTGGCAGAAAAAGTTAATTTCAACACCTTTTTTCTAAAGAATATAATACATGATAATATGTTAATTGCCTTTGCAGCTGCTGCTTGGCATTGAGCACTGCTACCCACAGTGCCTTGCAAAAATATTCACCCCCTTGACTTTTTTACTTATTTTGTCACATTACAGTCTGTGTGGTACGTGCCGCATAGTATGTGTTTCAGTTTTGCGAGTCACTGTAGTATTGTTGCGTCTGTAGCCTCGTTTTCGTCTTTTTAAAAGGTTGCACAAAAAACAGCATAGCAGAAAAATTCACCATAACAGATACAATAGACCAAAACAATGAAATATGCTATTCATTACAAAAACATTCAAATCAAATAACATTTTACTTTTTCTTTTTCAACAGACACTGCGTGAAGAGCATCGGACGAAGACTTACAACAGCGGACCAAGAAAGATTTTGTTGGAAATCCCACTTCAAACAAGTAAAAAAACAGAAAACTAAATAAACTCTGCATCCATGTCAACAGAAAACCCCCCCAAAAAAACAATAACACAGAATAATTATAACCTTTACCAAAATATTAGTGACACATTTGTCATTTACCTATTATGTTTAATAGGTCATTTACCTATAATGTTTAACATTAAACCCAAATTTCAATCTACACAAAAAAAAAAAAAAAAAAAAAGAAACCCGCATATGCCAAAAAAGTGTCAAAACACACACTGCATAATATTTATCATTCTCAATTACCAGTCGTAATGTACAATATTAAGCATAAAACCAAAACACACACATAAAATAGAATACTGCAACAAATAGAACTAACACCCCCCCAAAAAAAAAAGTTTTCATTGCCCGAACATATAAGTCTTTAAATAAAATATCAAAATACTATTATGACAATCCCCTGTAGTAAAAATTACAAAGACTAATTTTTGCCCTCTACTATGCCTGTAAGTCAAAAGTACAACAAAAAAATAAATTACCCCAAAAAAATATATATACATTTTAATTAACACTAGACACCTACTACATGTAGAAGAAGGTATAGTGTCATTTCATTGAGTGTACTATTCATGTAAGGCAAAAATTACAACCTACGACAAAGAAAGTAAGACCAAAAAAATAAAAAACACTTATTTAACAATTCAAAGAAAGTACCGCTACAATGAACTACAAGCACATATAAACAAACTGTTGATAATAAAAAATGTAAAAAACAAACTTAACATCTCAAACTAAACTAATTATACATTATTTTCTTTTACAGATTAACATGGCTACTAACGAGAGCAAACAAGAAAAGACAAGACGTCAAACTAGAGAATGACAAGAGAGATGGGCCAACCAGCATACACCAGAGGAGAAGGAAATTAGACGAGAAAAAGAACGCAAAAGAATTGCAAGCAAAAGACTATCAGCTCCAAAAATTAAAGATACACCAAAAAAAGCTGCTAAGCAATAAAGCATTTAGAACCTGTTCCTCAAACATCAGATGACATTTTACCTGAAAAAATCAAAGATATACCAAAAAAGCCACCAAAAAAACAAAGCATTTAGAACCTGTTCCTGGAACATCACATGACATTTCACCTGATGAATTTGAAAATCAAACTGATATATGCTTTGCAAATTGTCTTTTACTCAAGTCTTTACCAGTAGAGGTTCATAATTGTGGGGACATGAATACTCAATGTCAGTTTTGTGAGGCTTATCATTTTAAACAGGAGAGACCCAGAGATGGCCAATTTATTAGTTGCTGTCAAAAAGGCAAATTCAAACTTCCAGAAAGAAAATAATTTCCAATCTATTTACAAAACATTATGACTGAACCTACTTTTCCAAACTACAAAATTTTTAAGACAAACATAAGATCCTACAATAGTGCCATATCCTTTGCATCTATGGGGGCAACATTAGCTGATAATGTACCAGGACATGGTGCTTACTGTTTTAAAGTCCAAGGCCAAATTTATCATCGTACTTCCCATTTACATCCAGAGGAAGGAGAGCAAAGAAAATTTGCTCAACTATATGTCCTAGATACAATGGAAGCTGTTGACCAACGTATGCAGCTGGAAGAAAATAAAAAATGCTTACCCAGTGTTTTTATAGAGCTAGATAACATTATGGACAATAACCCCTACACTAAAGCGTATAAAAAATTTGCAGAAGTAGAAAATGAACAACAACTTCATGCACAAAGACATCAATTACCAATGCCAAAGGTCAATATGGTGCTTAAAAGAGACAGACATACTGATAAACGTTGTTATAACTTGCCAACATCAAATGAGGTTGCAATGGTGTTTCAAAATGATGAAGGAGAACCATCATTTCAAAGCGACATTAGAATATATCCCAGAAATGAGGAGCAACCATTCATTAATATGAGTATCTTAAGTCCAAATTTAGATCCAATGACATATCCCATTTTTTTCCCACACGGAGAAGCAGGTTGGCAACCAAAATTAACACTTCACTGTTACCCAAATGCTAAAGCCAGAATCCGAAATAATGTTTCTATGCTTGAATTTAAAGTAGCTCAAATTGCCATTCGAAATACATTTAATCCAATTTTATGTGGTGGAAAACTAACACAACAATGGATTATTGATTCCTATTTGCAAGTTGAGGCCAATAATTTAAACTTTATAAAATATCAACAAGATAAACTATGTGTAGAACAATATTCTGGACTCATGGACTATGTTGCTGAGGTGGCTACAAGCAAAGACATGACAGCTGGCAAAGCCATAATTTTACCATCTTCCTTTCAAGGATCTCCTTGAAATATGAGAGAAAGATACAATGATGCTATGGCTATTGTCACCAAATTTGGCAAACCCGATTTATTTCTTACATTTACATGTAATCCCCAATGGCCAGAAATTACACAAAATGTACTTCTTGGCCAAAGTCCTTCCGATAGACCAGATTTAGTATCCAGAGTTTTTAAGCTTAAATTAAATGAATTAATACGTGACATCACTATAAGTCGCTTATTTGGCAAATGTCTTGCTTATGTATATACCATTGAATTTAAAAAAAGAGGACTTTCACATGCACATCTTCTGATAATACTTCAAGAAAAAGATAAATTAGATACTACTGACAAAGTGGATGCAGTCATTGTTGCTGAACTACCAGATCCAGAACTATATTGTAGACTTTATGAGATTGTTACTCATCGCATGATTCATGGACCCTGTGGTGAGCTTAATCCACAATCACCATGTATGGAAAATAATAAATGTTCCAAAGATTTTCCAAAAGATTATAGAGACAAAACCTATGCCAATTGTAATGGCTATCCACTTTATAAAAGAAGAGAAGGAGATAGTGCCTTTATTCGTAGCAAAAAAATTGACAATAGATATGTAGTACCTTACAATCCACATTTACTGATGAAGTATAACGAACACATTAATGTAGAAGCCTGCACTTCCATCAAATCCATTAAATATGTGTACAAATATATTTACAAAGGCTATGATGCAGCTACTGTAGTCGTCAAAAGTGCAGACAACCCTGAAAGCAGTGAGTTAGTACATGATGAACTTGCATCTCATGTAGATGCTTGCTGTGTAAGTGCACCAGAAGATATGTGGCGCCTTTTAAAATTTGAAATGCATGATAGATCACATGCAGTATATAGATTAGCAGTACATTTGCCACAAAGACATTTAGTGTATTTCCATGCTGGAAATGAAATGAATGCATTGGCCCAAAGTGAAGATCGTCACACTACACTAACTGCATGGTTTGAATTAAATTCCACAGATTCAGAAGCAACACAATTGTTATATTTTGAAATTCCATATTACTATGTTTTTGTGAATGATTAGGGAGACCTAGAAAAAGCAGAGGAAATAAAATAATCCCAAGAATTTACACAGTCAGTCCAAGAGCTCTTGAACGTTTTTGCTTACGAATATTACTTTTAAATGTTCCTGGAGCACAAAGTTTTGAACACTTAAGAACTGTTAATGACATAGTATATGAATCCTTCCATTTAGCTGCAAGACATAGAAACTTACTAGCTGATGATACAGAATGGGAAAGATGTTTAGAAGAAGCAGCACTATGTCAAATGCCACGGCAGATGAGAGAACAATTTGCATTTATTTGTATCTTCTAAAATGCTCCAAATGCATTAGCTTTGTGGGACACATGTAAAAGTAATATGTCTGAAGACTTTATGCAACGATACAATGCACCTATTGCACACTTAAAAGCGTTAATGGAAATCTAAGAAGTATTTTTAACTTATGGATTAAGTTGTGAAAGTTTTAATTTGCCTGATCCAGGTCTTATAGATGACATAAACTTTGAAGACTATGACATTCAACTACAAGTAGAAAGAACAGAATAAAGACTTGCAACTTTAAATACGTTACAATTGCAAGCATTTAATGCCATTAAAAATTAAATAGATGAGGACATGGTCACAGAGCGTTATTTCTAACTTAATGGACCTGGCAGATCTGGAAAAACTTATCTATATAATTTATTAATGAGTTCTGTACGAGCACAAGGTCAAATAGCACTGCCGTTTGCCACTACTGGAATTGCTGCACTTTTGTTAGAAGGTGGAAGAACTGTACATATTGGGTTTAAACTGCCAGTGCCTATTTTAGAAACCTCTGTGTCAGATATTCGCATGACATCGTTACAAGCAAAAAAATTGAAAAAAAGTAAATTAATTTTAATAGATGAGGCCACAATGATGTCATGCTATGCCCTCCAATGTATTGACCGTTTGCTTCGTGAAGTCATGGATAATACTTTTCCATTTGGTGGAAAGGTAATGTTGTTAGGTGGCGATTTTAGACAAACATTACCTGTTGTTGTACATGGAAATCAAACTGACATTATCGAAACCTGTATCGAAACATTTTACCCATCTTCAACTGCAACAAAACATGAGATCAGAAGGCCAAACTGATTTCAATGATTGGCTTATTAAAATTGTAGAAGGCAGAACAGACAAAATACCAAATTTACCTGACGACACTGTGCAGATCCCACCTCATATGATTTGTCACCAGGATATTATATCGGCTATATTTGAAGGTAGCATAAATAACCAGGAATATTCAGAGCTTGCCAACCAAGTCATACTAATGTGTAAAAATAAGGATGCATTAATCCTCAATAATGAAATCTTTAAAAAAATTATTGCACCACAAAGAAATTATCACAGTGCTGATTCTGTACTTGCTGATGACAATGAAAGTCAAGCAAACTTTTCCACTGAATTCATAAACTCACTAACTCTCCTTCTGGAATGCCACCACATATTTTGCAGCTAAAGAAAGGTGCAATTGTCATGTTACTGCGAAATATGAACCCCAAAAAAGGCCTATGCAATGGGACAAAATTAATTGTTCAACAATTAAAGGACCATTTCATAGATGCTGAAATTTTAACTGGTACCCATAAAGGAGAGAGAGTTTTCATACCAAGAATAGATTTAGCACCAAGTGAAAGTAGTCTCCCTTTTATACTTCAAAGAAGACAATTTCACATTATTATGGCATTTACCATGACCATTAATAAATCACAAGGTCAAACGTTCAAATCTGTGGGTATTTTCTTGGAAGAACCAGTATTTGCACATGGTCAATTGTATGTTGCGTTATCACGGTGCAAAAATCCACAGGCTATTAAAGTTTACATTGAAAAGAATGAAAGTCAAGGTGATTTCTTAGAAGATGGACGTTTTTTTACTAAAAACATTGTCTACTATGAAGTACTTTAACTTTTCATTAAAGAAATAAAAGCCATGCAAAACAAATTTAAAAGCAAATGCAAAAATATAAAAAAACACAATATAACCACCACATTTTTAAAACAAATACACATAAATGTCCGTTCCCATCAAAAGGTCATTATTACGCAACAGAAATTACATTTACAAAAACAATATTTTCCTGTTAAACTACATTAAATTGTCAAACACATACAGAACAGTGCTTACACAGCGTGCAACAAGTTTAAGTTCTTGCGTTCTCTTTTTAGAGAACCACTTTTCCAGAGACCAAACTATATGTGCGATTTAAAACAATTACTATAGCAACAAACAAAGGTCAACCATTCAAAAATACAAAACAATAAACAATTCAGTCATAATTAATGGAAGTACTGTTTATGGATGATTAGCCTCACAAAACACTTGCCTTCCATTATTTTCACAAATTATGTTAAAATGTTAATTAACTATGTTACTGTTTATAATGGTACACGTTTGAAAATATTTTTTCAAGTTACTTACTTAGATAAGAAAGTTCAAGTTTGAAAAAATATACTTTCAAGTTCTTTACTTAGACATATTACAAAGTTCATGTTAAGAGCTCAACCACGTTTTAAGTCACAATGTAAATGTTGTCTTTTATGTTAAACATTAATCCAGTAATCTGATCGCCAGTTAATAGGGTAAGGAAGGAATTCATTTTTTCCCCTCTCTGATACAATTCGCTACGTTTCAAAGAGGATTTTTACTGTTTGCCTTCCTCTGGATTCAATGTATATTTAAGTTAACAATTCTTCAGATAGAACATGTATGTTAAAAAACCATTACCTCAAGTTTACAATACTGATTAATTTCAAGTTCAACTGTTCTTACATTGAAATGGTAATACTTTTACTACAAAATGCTTTAACAGTTAATGTTCAACAAAAGAACATTTTACAATAATAAACATGTTTAATATTACAATAGTACTTATTTCATCATAACTAAAACCATACAAGTGTCAAATACGTATATTAATAACTAAACAACTTTCCAAACATACACATCTCATTGCCGTCACTTTTTGACGGGAAAGTCGCTAATACAGGGATATTCTTGAGCAAAACCTGTAACACTCTGTGCGTAATTTGAGGCTAGGATGGAGGTTCACCTTCCAGTAGGACAATGACCCCAAACACACTGCTAAAGCAACACTTGAATGGTTTAAGGGGAAACCTGTAAATGTGTTGGAATGGCCTAGTCAAAGCCAAGACCGCAATCCAATAGAAAATCTGTGGTCAGACTTAAAGATTGCTGTTCACAAGTGCAAACCAACTTGAAGGAGCTGGAGCAGTTTGGACAAAAATCTCAGTGGTAAGATGTGGCAAGCTCATAGAGACTTATCCAAAGCAACTTGGGGCTGTGATTGCTGCAAAAGGTGTCTCAACAAATTATTGACTTTAAGGTGGTGAATAGTTGTGCACATTGACCTTTTCTGTTATTTTGTCCATTTGTTGTTTGCTTCACAATAAAAAAAAAAACATCTTCAAAGTTGGGGCATGTTTTGATAATTAAATTATGCAAATCCTCAAACAATCCACGTTAATTCCGGGTTGTGAGGCAACAAAACACGAAAAATGCCACGGAGGTGGATACTTTTGCAAGGCACTGTAGCTACATGCACTAGACATTTGCATAGCTAGATGTACTGGAGGTTTGTATAGCTAGATATACTAGAGGTTTGTATAGCTAGATATACTAGAGCTTTGTATAGCTAGATGTACTAGAGTTTTGCATAGCTAGATGTACCTGATGTTTGTATAGCTAGATGTACTAGAGGTTTGAATAGGTAGATGTACTTGAGGTTTGTATAGCTAGATGTACTAGAGGTTTGTATAGCTAGATATACTAGAGCTTTGTATAGCTAGATGTACTAGAGTTTTGCATAGCTAGATGTACCTGATGTTTGTATAGCTAGATGTACTAGAGGTTTGCATAGGTAGATGTACTTGAGGTTTGTATAGCTAGATGTACTAGAGGTTTGTATAGCTAGATATACTAGAGCTTTGTATAGCTAGATATACTAGAGCTTTGTATAGCTAGATGTACTAGAGTTTTGCATAGCTAGATGTACCTGATGTTTGTATAGCTAGATGTACTAGAGGTTTGTATAGCTAGATGTACTAGAGGCTTGTATAGCTAGATGTGCTTGAGGTTTGTATAGCTAGATGTACTAGAGATTTGCATAGCTAGCTGTAAGAAAGGGTTATATACCTACATGTACTAGAGGATTGTATAGCTAGATGTACTAGAGGTTTGCATGGCTATATGTACAAGATGTACTAGAGATTTACATAGCTAGATGTACTAGTGGTTTGTATGGATAGATGTACTAGATGTACTAGAGGTTTGCATGGATAGATGTACTAGAGATTTGCATGGCTAAATGTACTAGAGGATTGCATGGATAGATGTACTAGATGTACTAGAGATTTGCATAGCTACACGCACTAAAGGTTTGCATGGCTAGATGTACTAGATCTACTAGAGTTTTGCATGGCTACATGTACTAGATGATTGTATAGCTAGATGTACTAGAGATTTGTATAGCTAGATGTACTAGAGGTGTGTATAGCTAGATGAACTAGATGATTGTAGAACTTGATGTACTATATGATTGTATAGCTAGAAGTAGTAGGTTGTATAGGTAGATGTACTAGATGATTGCATAGCTAAATGTACTAGATAATTGTATAGCTAGATGTACGGGAGGTTTGCATAGCTAAATGTACTAGATGATTGTATAGCTAGATGTACCAGAGGTTTGCATAGCTAGATGTATTAGAGGTTTATATAGGGAGATGTACTAGATGATTGTATAGCTACATGTAGTAGAGGTTTGCATGGCTAGATGTACTAGATGATTGCATGGTTAGATGTACTAGAGGTTTTCAAAGCTAGATTACTATAGGTTGATATAGCTAGATGTACTAGAGGTTTATATAGCTAGATGTACTAGAGGTTTGTATAGCTAGATGTACTAGATGAATAGATGTACTAGATGATTGCATGGCTAGATGTAGTAGATGATTGTATATCTAGATGTACTAGAGGTTTGTATAGCTAGATATTCCAGATGATTGCATAGCTAGATGTACTGGAGGATTGCATAGCTAGATGTAATCAATGTTTGCAGAGCTAGATGTAGTAGAGGTTTGCATAGCTAGATGTACTAGATGATTGCATGGCTAGATGTAGTAGATGATTGTATATCTAGATGTACTAGAGGTTTGTATAGCTAGATATTCCAGATGATTGCATAGCTAGATGTACTGGAGGATTGCATAGCTAGATGTAATCAATGTTTGCAGAGCTAGATGTACTAGAGGTTTGCATAGCTAGATGTACTAGATCTTTGCATAGCTAGATGTACTGGAGGTTTGCATAGCTAGATGTACTAGAGGTTTGCATAGCTAGATGTACTCAATGTTTGCATAGCTAGATTTTAGACAAACATTACCTGTTGTACATGGAAATCGAACTGACATTATCGAAACCTGTATAAAGTCAAGCACACTATGGAAACATTTTACCCATCTTCAACTGCAACAAAACATGAGATAAAAAGGCCAAACTGATTTCAATGATTGGCTTATTAAAATTGGAGAAGGCAGAACAGAAAAAATACCAAATTTACCTGACGACACTGTGCAGATCCCACCTCATATGATTTGTCACCAGGATATTATATCGACTATATTTGAAGGTAGCATAAATAACCAGGAATATTCAGAGCTTGCCAACCAAGTCATACTAATGTGTAAAAATAAGGATGCATTAATCCTCAATAATGAAATCTTTAAAAAAAATAATGCACCACAAAGAAATTATCACAGTTCTTATTCTGTACTTGCTGATGAAAATGAAAGTCAGGCAAACTTTTCCACTGAATTCATAAACTCACTAACTCTCCTTCTGGAATGCCACCACATATTTTGCAGCTAAAGAAAGGTGCAATTGTCATGTTGCTGCGAAATATAACCCCAAAAAAGGCCTATGCAATGGGACAAGATTAATTGTTCAACAATTAAAGGACCATTTCATAGATGCTGAAATTTTAACTGGTACCCATAAAGGAGAGAGAGTTTTCATACCAAGAATAGATTTAGCACCAAGTGAAAGTAGTCTCCCTTTTATACTTCAAAGAAGACAATTTCCCATCATTATGGCATTTGCCATGGCCATTAATAAATCACAAGGACAAACGTTCAAATCTGTGGGTATTTTCTTAGAACAACCAGTATTTGCATATGGCCAATTGTACGTTGCCATTGAAGTTTACATTGAAAAGAATGAAAGTCAAGGTGGTTTATTAGAAGATGGACGTATTTTTACTAAAAACATAGTCTACTATGAAGTACAACAAGCTTGCATAGCTAAATGTACTAGATAATTGTATAGCTAGATGTACGGGAGGTTTATATAGGAAGATGTACTAGATGATTGTATAGCTACATGTAGTAGAGGTTTGCATGGCTAGATGGACTAGATGATTGCATGGCTAGATGTACTAGAGGTTTGCAAAGCTAGATTACTGGTTTATATAGCTAGATGTACTAGAGGTTTATATAGCTAGATGTACTAGAGGTTTGTATAGCTAGATGTACTAGATGAATAGATTACTAGATGTACTATATGATTGCATGGCTAGATGTAGTAGAGGTTTGTATAGCTAGATATTCCAGATAATTGCATAGCTAGATGTAATCAATGTTTGTATAGTTAGATGTAGTAGAGGTTTGCATAGCTAGTTGTACTGGAGGTTTGCATAGCTAGATGTACTAGACGTTTGCATAGCTAGATGTACTAGATGATTGCATGGCTAGATGTAGTAGATGATTGTATAGCTAGATGTACTAGAGGTTTGTATAGCTAGATATTCCAGATGATTGCATAGCTAGATGTACTAGAGGTTTGCATAGCTAAATGTATTAGAGGTTTGCATAGCTAAATGTACTAGATTATTGTATAGCTAGATGTACTAGAGGTTTGCATAGCTAGATATACCAGATGTCCGCATAGCTAGATGTACTAGATGATTGTATAGCTAGATGTACTAGATGTTTGTATAGCTAGATGTACTGGAGGTTTACATAGCTACAGTAGATGTACTCAATGTTGGTATAGCTAAATGTGCTAGATGATTGTATAACTATATGTACTAGACTAGATGATTGTATAACTAGATGTATTAGATGTCTGAATAGCTAGATGTACTAGATGTTTGCATAGCTAGATGTACTAGAAGTTTACATAGGTAGATGTACTAGAAGTTTACATAGGTAGATGTACTAGAGGTTTGTATAGCTAGATGTACTAGAGGTTTGTATAGCTAGATGTATTAGAGGTTTATATAGGGAGATGTACTAGATGATTGTATAGCTACATGTAGTAGAGGTTTGCATTGCAAGATTACTATATGTTGATATAGCTAGATGTACTAGAGGTTTATATAGCTAGATCTTCCAGAGGTTTTTTTATAGTTAGATGTACTAGAGGGTTGCATAGCTAATTGTACTAGATGTTTGCACAGCTAGATGTACTGGAGGTTTCCATAGCTAGATGTACTAGATGATTGTATAGGTAGATGTACTAGAGGTTTGTATAGCTTGATGCACTAAAGGTTTGTATAGCTAGATGTACTAGAGGTTTGTATAGCTAAATGTGCTAGATGATTGTATAGCTAGATGTAAGAGATGATTGTATAGCTAGATGTACTAGATGATTGTATAGCTAGATGTACTAGAGGTTTGCATAGCTAGATGTACTGGAGGTTTGCATAGCTACATGTACTAGATGTTTGCATAGCTAGATGTCCTGGAGGTATGCATAGCTAGATGTACTTGATGTTTTCATAGCTAAAAGTACTAGATGTTTGCATAGCTAGATGTACTGGAGGTTTGCATAGCTAGATGTACTAGATGTTTGCATAGCTAGATGTACTGGAGGTTTGCATAAGTAGATGTACTCAATGTTTACATAGCTAGATGTACTAGATGTTTGCATAGCCAGATGTACTCGATGTTTGCATAGCTAGATGTACTAGAGGTTTGTATAGCTAGATGTATTAGAGGTTTATATAGGGAGATGTACTAGATGATTGTATAGCTACATGTAGTAGAGGTTTGCACAGCAAGATTACTATATGTTGATATAGCTAGATGTACTAGAGGTTTATATAGCTAGATCTTCCAGAGGTTTTTTATAGCTAGATGTACTAGATGATGGCATGGCTAGATGTAATAGATGATTATATAGCTAGATGTACTAGAGATTTGTATAGCTAGATGTACTAGAGGTTTGTATAGTTAGATGTACTAGAGGGTTGCATGGCTAATTGTACTAGATGTTTGCACAGCTAGATGTACTGGAGGTTTCCATAGCTAGATGTACTAGATGATTGTATAGGTAGATGTACTAGAGGTTTGTATAGCTTGATGCACTAAAGGTTTGTATAGCTAGATGTACTATAGGTTTGTATAGCTAAATGTGCTAGATGATTGTATAGCTAGATGTACTAGATGATTGTATAGCTAGATGTACTAGAGGTTTGCATAGCTAGATGTACTGGAGGTTTGCATAGCTAGATGTACTAGATGTTTGCATAGCTAGATGTACTGGAGGTTTGCAAAGCTAGATGTACTGGAGGTATGTATAGCTAGATGTACTCAATGTTTGCATCGCTAGATGTACTAGATGATTGTATAGCTAGATGTACTGGAGGTTTGTATAGCTAAAAGTACTAGAGGTTTGTATAGCTAGATGTATTAGATGATTGTATAGCTAGATGTACTACAGGTATGCATAGCTAGATGTACTGGAGGTATGCATCGCCAGATGTACTAGATGATTGTATATCTAGATGTACTAGAGGTTTGTATAGCTAGATGTACTTGTGGTTTATATAGCTAGATGTACTAGAGGTTTATAAAGCTAGATGTACTAGATGAATGGATTACTAGATGTAGTGGACGATTGCATGGCTAGATGTAGTAGATGATTGTATAGTTAGATGTTCTAAAGGTTTGCTTAGCTAGATGTATTAGAGGTTTCCATAGCTTGATGTACTATATGATTGTATATCTAGATGTACTAGAGGTTTGTATAGCTAGAAGTTCTACATTGTATAACTAAATGTACTAGAGGTTTACATGGCTAGATTCACTAGATGATTGTACAGCTAGATGTTCTAGATGTTTGTATATCTAGATGTACTAGAGGTTTGTATAGGTAGATGTGCTAGAGGTTTGCATAGCTAGATGTACTAGATGATTGTATAACTAGATGTACTAGAGGTTTGCATAGCTAGATGTACTAGATGTTTGCATAGCTAGATGTACTGGAGGTTTGCAAAGCTAGATGTACTGGAGGTATGTATAGCTAGATGTACTCAATGTTTGCATCGCTAGATGTACTAGATGATTGTATAGCTAGATGTACTGGAGGTTTGTATAGCTAAAAGTACTAGAGGTTTGTATAGCTAGATGTATTAGATGATTGTATAGCTAGATGTACTACAGGTATGCATAGCTAGATGTACTGGAGGTATGCATAGCTAGATGTACTCAATGTTTGCATCGCCAGATGTACTAGATGATTGTATATCTAGATGTACTAGAGGTTTGTATAGCTAGAAGTTCTACATTGTATAACTAAATGTACTAGAGGTTTACATGGCTAGATTCACTAGATGATTGTACAGCTAGATGTTCTAGATGTGTGTATATCTAGATGTACTAGAGGTTTGTATAGGTAGATGTGCTAGAGGTTTGCATAGCTAGATGTACTAGATGATTGTATAACTAGATGTACTAGAGGTTTGCATAGCTAGATGTGCTAGTGCTTTATTTAGCTAGATGTACTAGAGGTGTATATAGCTAGATGTACTAGAAGTTTATATAGGTAGATGTACTAGAGGTTTGCATAGCTAGATGTACTAAATGATTGTATAACTAGATGTACTAGAGGTTTTTATAACTAGATGTACTAGAGGTTTGCATAGCTAGATGTACTAAATGTTTGCATAGCTAGATGTACTGGATGATTGTATAGCTAGATGTACTAGAGGTTTACATGGCTAGATGTACTAAATGATTGCATGTCTAATTGTACTATAGGTTTACATGGCTAGATTCACTAGATGTTTGCATAGCTAGATGTACTAGATGAATGTATAGCTAGATGTACTGGAGGATTGCATAGCTAGATGTACTAGATGATTGTACAGCTAGATGTTCTAGATGTTTGTATATCTAGATGTACTAGAGGTTTGCATAGCTAGATGTACTAGATGATTGTATAGCAAGATGTACTAGATTGTATAGCTAAATCTACTAGAGGTTTGCATAGCTAGATGTACTTGATGATTGCATAGCTAGATGTACTAGAGGTTTGCATAGCTAGATGTACTGGATGTTTGCATAGCTAGATGTACTGGATGTTTGCATAGCTAGATGTACTAGAGGTTTGCATTGCTAAATGTACTAGAGGTTTGCATTGCTAGATATACTTGATGATTGTATAGCTAGATGTACTAGAGGTCTGCATGGCTAGACATACTAGATGATTGCATGGCTTGATGTACTAGAGGTATGCATGGCTAGATGTACTAGATGATTGTATAGCTAGATGTACTAGAGGTCTGCATAGCTAGATATACTAGATGATTGTATAGCTAGATGTACTAGAGGTTTGCATAGCTAGATATACTAGATGATTGTATAGATAGATGTACTAGAGGTTTGCATAGCTAGATATACTAGATGATTGTATAGCTAGGATGTACTAGAGGTTTGCATAGCTAGATATACTAGATGATTGTATAGCTAGATGTACTAGAGGTCTGCATGGCTAGACGTACTAGATCAGGGGTCACCAAACTCGGTCCTGGAGGGCCGCACCCAGGCCTGGATTTGAGGATTTTGTTTCTGTGCACAGGTGAGTCAATCAGGATGACTGAAGAAGAAATAGTCTCACCTGTTTGCAGCAAGGATATCCACAAATCCAGGCTTGGGTGCGGCCCTCCAGGACCAAGTTTGGTGACCCCTGTACTAGATGATTGCATGGCTAGATGTACTAGAGGTTTGTATGTCTAAATGTAGTATATGATTGTATAGCTAGATGTACTAGAGGTTTGTATAGCTAGAAGTACTAAATTGTATAACTAAATGTACTAGAGGTTTACATAGCTAGATGTACTAGAGGTGTGCATGGCTAGATGTACTAGATGTTTGCATGGCTAAATTAACTAGATATTTGCATAGCTAGATTTAATAGATGAATGTTTAGCTAGATGTATTAGAGGTCTGAATAGCTAGATGTACTAGATGATTCTATATATAGATGTACTGGAGGTTTGCATAGCTAGATGTACTAGATGATTGTATAGCAAGATGTACTAGATTGTATAGCTAAATCTACTAGAGGTTTGCATAGCTAGATGTACTTGATGATTGCATAGCTAGATGTACTAGAGGTTTGTATAGCTAGATGTACCGGAGGTCTGCAAAGCTAGATGTACTAAAGGTTTGTATAGCTAGATGCACTAGAGGTTTGCATAGCCAAATGTACTAGAGGTTTGTATAGCTAGATGTACTAGAGGTTTGCATAGCTAGATGTACTCGAGGTTTGCATAGCTAGATGTACTGGATGTTTGCATAGCTAGATGTACTCGAGGTTTGTATAGCTAAATGTACTAGAGGTTTCCATAGCTAGATGTACTTGATAATTGTATAGCTAGATATACTAGAGGTCTGCATGGCTAGATGTACTAGATGATTGCATGGCCAGATGTACTAGAGGTTTGCATGGCTAGATGTACTAGATGATTGCATAGCTAGATGTACTAGAGGTTTGTATAGCTAGATGTACTAGATGATTGCGTAGCTAGATGTACTGGAGGGTTGCATGGCTAGATGAACTAGATGATTGTATAGCTAGATATACTAGAGTTTTGCATGGCTAGATGTACTAGATGATTGCATGGCTAGATGTACTGGAGGTTTGCATTTCTAGATGTACAAAAGGTTTGTATAGCTAGATGTACTAGAGGTTTGTATGGCTACTGTAAATGTGCTAGATGATTGTATAACTATATGTACTAGAGGTTTGGAAAGCTAGATGTGCTAGATGTATGGATTACTGGATGTACTAGATGATTGCATGGCTAGATGTACTAGAGGTTTACATAGCTAGATGTACTAGATGGTTGTATAGCTAGATGTACTAGATGAAGGTACCGTATAGCTAGATGTACTAGAGGTTTGTATAGCTAGATGTATTAGAGGTTTGTATAGCTAGATGTACAAGATGATTGTAGAACTAGATGTACTATATGTTTGTATAGCTAGATGTACTAGATGATTGTACAGCTAGATGTACTAGAGGTTTCTATAGCTAGATGTACTAGCTGATTGTATAGCTAGATGTACTAGAGGTTTGCATAGTTAGATGTACTAGATGATTGTAGAACTGGATGTACTATATATTTGTATAGCTAGGTGTACTAGAAGTTTGTATAGCTAGAAGTAGTAGATTGTGTAGCTAAATGTACTAGATAACTGTATAGCTAGATGTACCAGAGGTTTGCATAGCTAGATATACTAGATGATTGTATAGTTAGATGTACTAGATGTTTGTATAGCTACATGTAGTAGAAGTTTGCATTGGCTAGATATACTAGAGGTTCGCATAGCTAGATTACTATAGGTTGATATAGCTAGATGTACTAGAGGTTTATATAGATAGATGTACCAGATGATTGCATAGCTAGATGTACTGAAGGTTTGCATAGCTAAATATACTCAATGTTTGTATATCTAGATGTACTAGAGGTTTGCATTGCTAGATGTACTGGAGGTTTGCATAGCTAAATATACTCAATGTTTGTATATCTAGATGTACTAGAGGTTTGCATAGCTAGATGTACTGAAGGTTTTCATAGCTAGATGTACTAGATGTTTGCATAGCTAGATGTACTAGAGAACTGTATAGCTAGATATACTAGGGGTTTGTATAGCTAGATCTACTAGTTGAATGTATTACTAGATATACTAGAGATTTGTATAGCTACATGTACTAGATGTTTGCATAGCTAGATGTACTAAAGGATTTTATAACTAGATGTACTAGAGGTTTGCATAGCTAGAGGTACTAAAGGATTTTATAACTAGATGTACTAGAGGTTTGCATCGCTAAATGTACTAGAGGTTTGCATAGCTAGATGTACTAGAGGTTTGCATAGCTAAATGTACTAGAGATTTGCATAGCTAGATGTACTAGAGGTTTGCATAGCTAGATGTACTAGAGGATTAGATAGCTAGATGTACTAGAGGATTGTATAGATTGATGTACTAGAGGTTTGCATAGCTAGATGTACTAGACGATTGTATAGCTAGATATACTAGTTGTTTGCATGACTAGATGTACTAAAGGTTTGTATATTTAGATGTAATAGATGACTGCATATCTAGATGTACTAGAGGTTTGTATAGCAAGATGTACTAGAGGATTGTAAATCTAAATGTACTAGAGGATTGTATAGTTAGATGTACTAGATTATTGCATAGCTAGATTCACTAGATGTTTGCATAGCTTAATGTACTAGAGGATTGTATAGCCAGGTGTACTAGAGGTTTGCATATCTAGATGTACTAGAGGTTTGTATAGCTATTTGTACTAAAGGTTTGTATAGCTATATGTACTAGATGATTGCATAGCTAGATGTACTAAAGGTTTGCATAGCTAGATGTACTAGAGGATTATATAGCTAGATGTACTAGAGGATTGTATAGCTAGATGTACTAGAGGTTTGCAGAGCTAGATGTACTAGAGGTTTGCATAGCTAGATGTACTAGAGGTTTGCATAGCTAGATGTACTAGAGGATTATATAGCTAGATGTACTAGAGGATTGTATAGCTAGATGTACTAGAGGTTTGCAGAGCTAGATGTACTAGAGGTTTGCAGAGCTAGATGTACTAGAGGATTATATAGCTAGATGTACTAGAGGATTGTATAGCTAGATGTACTAGAGGTTTGCAGAGCTAGATGTACTAGAGGTTTGCAGATCTAGTTGTACTAGAGGATTGCATAGCTATATGTACTAGATGATTGCATAGCTAGATGTACTAGAGGTTTGCATAGCTATATGTACTAGAGATTTGCATAGCTTGATTTACTAGAGGTTTATATAGCTAAATGTACTAGAGGATTGTATAGCTAGATGTACTAGTTTATTGCATAGCTAGATGTACTAGAGGTTTAGATTGCTAGATGTACTAGATTATTGTATAGCTCGATGTACTAGAGGTTTGTATAGCTAGATATACTAGAGGATTGCAGATCTAGATGTACTAGAGGTTTGCATAGCTAGATGTACTAGAGGTTTGTATAGCTAGATATACTAGAGGATTGCAGATCTAGATGTACTAGAGGTTTGCAGAGCTAGATGTACTAGAGGATTATATAGCTAGATGTACTAGAGGATTGTATAGCTAGATGTACTAGAGGTTTGCAGAGCTAGATGTACTAGAGGTTTGCAGATCTAGTTGTACTAGAGGATTGCATAGCTATATGTACTAGATGATTGCATAGCTAGATGTACTAGAGGTTTGCATAGCTATATGTACTAGAGATTTGCATAGCTTGATTTACTAGAGGTTTATATAGCTAAATGTACTAGAGGATTGTATAGCTAGATGTACTAGTTTATTGCATAGCTAGATGTACTAGAGGTTTAGATTGCTAGATGTACTAGATTATTGTATAGCTCGATGTACTAGAGGTTTGTATAGCTAGATATACTAGCTGTTTGTAAGGCAAGATGTGCTAGATGATTGCATAGCTAGGTGTACTAGAGGTTTGCATAGGTAGATGTACTAGAGGTTTGTATAGCTAGATATACTAGGTGTTTGCATAGCTCGATGTAGTGGATGATTGTATAGGTAGATGTACTCGTGGTTTGAATAACTAGATGTACTAGAGGTTTGCAGAGCTAGATGTACTAGAGGATTGCAGATCTAGATGTACTAGAGGTTTGCATAGCTAGATGTACTAGAGGTTTATATAGCTAGATGTACTAGAGGATTGTAAAGCTAAATGTACTAGAGGATTATATAGCTAGATATAGTAGTTGTTTGTATAGCAAGATGTGCTAGATGATTGCATAGCTAGATGTACTAGATGATTATATAGCTAGATGTACTAGAGATTTGTATAGCTAGATGTACTAGATGTTTGCGTAGCTAGATGTACTAGAGATTTGTATAGCTAGATGTACTAGAGGTTTAGATCACTAGATGTGCTAGATTATTGTATAGCTAGATGTACTAGAGGTTTGCATAGCTAGATTTACTAGAGGTTTGCATAGCTAGATGTACTAGAGGTTTGTATAGCTAGATGTACTAGAGGTTTGCATAGCTAGATTTACTAGAGGTTTGCATAGCTAGATGTACTAGAGGTTTGCATAGCTTGATGTACTAGATGTTTGCATAGCTAGATGTACTAGAGGTTTGTATAGCTAGATGTACTGAAGGTTTGTATAGCTAGATGTACTAAATGATTCTATAGCTAGGTGTACTAGAGGTTTGTATAGCTAGATGTACTGGATGATTGCATAGGTAGATGTACGGGAGGTTTGCATAGCTAGATTACTATAGGTTTATATAGCTAGATGTACTAGAGGTTTGCATAGCTAGATGTAATAGAGGTTTGCATAGCTAGATGAACTAGAGGATTATATAGCTAGATGTACTAGATGTACTAAATGTTTGCATAGCTAGATGTACTAGAGTATTGTATAGCTAGGTGTACTAGAGGTTTGTATAGCTAGATGTACTAGATGACTGCATAGGTAGATGTACGGGAGGTTTGCATAGCTAGATTACTATAGGTTTATATAGCTAGATGTACTAGAGGTTTGCGTAGCTAGATGGACTTGAGGTTTGCATTGCTACATTTAATAGAGGTTTGCATAGCTAGATGTACTAGATGACTGCATAGCTAAATGCACTAAATGTTTGCATAGCTAGATGTACTAGATTATAGTATAGCTAGGTGTACTAGAGGTTTGCAACGCTAGATGTACTAGATGTTTGCATATCTAGAAGTGCTAGAGGATTGTATAGCTAGATATACCAGTTGTTTGTAAGGCAAGATGTGCTAGATGATTGCATAGCTAGATGCGCTTGAGGACTGCATAACTAGATGTACTAGAGGATTATATAGCTAGATATACTAGAGGTTTGCATAGCTTGATGTACTAGAGGTTTGCATAGCTAGATGTACTAGAGGTTTGCATAGCTAGATGTACTAGAGGTTTGCATAGCTAGATGTACTAGAGGTTTGTATAGCTAGATGTACTAGATGTTTGTATTGTTAGATGTACTAGATTATTGCATAGCTAGATGTACTAGAGGTTTAGATCACTAAATGTGCTAAATTATTGTATAGCTTGATGTACTAGAGGTTTGCATAGCTAGATCTACTAGAGGTTTGTATAGCTAGATGTACTAGATGTTTGCATAGCTAGGTGTACTAAAGGTTTGCAACGCTAGAAGTACTAGATGTTTGCATATCTAGAAGTACTAGATGTTTGCATATCTAGAAGTACTAGAGGTTTGCATAGCTAGATGTACTAGAGGTTTGCATAGCTAGATGTACTAGAGGTTTGCATAGCTAGATGTACTAGAGGTTTGCATAGCTAGATGTACTAAATGTTTGCATATCTAGAAGTACTAGAGGTTTGTATAGCTAGATGTACTAAAGGTTTGCAACGCTAGAAGTACTAGATGTTTGCATATCTAGAAGTACTAGATGTTTGCATATCTAGAAGTACTAGAGGTTTGTATAGCTAGATGTACTAGATGTTTGCATAGCTAGATGTACTAGAGGTTTGCATAGCTAGATGTACTAGATGTTTGCATATCTAGAAGTACTAGATGTTTGCATAGCTAGGTGTACTAGATGTTTGCAATGCTAGAAATACTAGAGGTTTGCAATGCTAGAAATACTAGAGGTTTGCATATCTAGAAGTACAGCATAGCTGTATAGCTAGATATACCAGTTGTTTTTAAGGCAAGATGTGCTAGATGATTGCATGGCTAGATGCGCTTGAGGACTGCATTACTAGATGTACTAGAGGTTTGCGTAGCTCGATGTACTAGAGTTTTGCGTAGCTCGATGTACTAGAGTTTTGCGTAGCTCGATGTACTAGAGTTTTGCGTAGCTCGATGTACTAGAGTTTTGCGTAGCTCGATGTACTAGAGTTTTGCGTAGCTCGATGTACTAGAGTTTTGCGTAGCTCGATGTACTAGAGTTTTGCGTAGCTCGATGTACTAGAGATTTGCGTAGCTCGATGTACTAGAGATTTGCGTAGCTCGATGTACTAGAGATTTGCGTAGCTCGATGTACTAGAGATTTGCGTAGCTCGATGTACTAGAGATTTGCGTAGCTCGATGTACTAGAGATTTGCGTAGCTCGATGTACTAGAGATTTGCGTAGCTCGATGTACTAGAGATTTGCGTAGCTCGATGTACTAGAGATTTGCGTAGCTCGATGTACTAGAGGTTTGTATAGCTAGATGTACTAGAGGATTCTATAGCTAGATGCACTAGAGGTTTGCATAGCTAGATGTACTAGAGGATTGTATATTTAGATGTACTAGATTGCATATCTAGATGTAGTAGAGGATTGCATAGCTAGATGTACTAGAGGATTGTATATTTAGATGTACTAGATTGCATATCTAGATGTACTACAGGATGTAGTAGAGGATTTCATAGCTAGATGTACTAGAGGATTGTATATTTAGATGTACTGGATTGCATATCTAGATGTACTTCAGGATTGCATAGCTAGATGTACTAGAGGTTTGTTTAGTAAGATGTACTAGATGTTTGCATAGCTAGATGTTCTAGAGGATTGTATAGCTAGATATACTAGTTGTTTGCATGGCTAGATGTACTAGAGGTTTGTATATTTAGATGTACTAGATGATTGCATATCTAGATGTACTAGAGGATTGTATAGCTACATGTACTAGAGGATTGTATAGCTACATGTACTTGATTGCATAGCTAGATGTACTAGATGTTAGCATAGCTAGATGTTCTAGAGGATTGTATAGTTAGATATACTAGTTGTTTGCATGGCTAGATGTACTAGAGGTTTGTATAGCTAGATGTACTAGATTATTGCATAGCTAGATGAACTAGAGGTTTAGATCACTAGATGTACTAGAGGTTTGTATAGCTAGATGTACTAGATTATTGCATAGCTAGATGAACTAGAGGTTTAGATCACTAGATGTACTAGAGGTTTGTATAGCTAGATATACTCGTTGTTTGTAAGGCAAGATGTGCTACATGTTTGCATAACTTGATGTACTAGAGGATTGTATAGCTAGGTGTACTGGATGATTGTATAGCTAGATGAACTAGAGGTTTGCATAGCTAGATGAACTAGAGGTTTGCATAGCTAGATGAACTAGAGGTTTGCATAGCTAGATGAACTAGAGGTTTGCATAGCTAGATGTACTCGAGGTTTGCATAGCTAGATGTACTTGAGGTTTGCATAGCTAGATGTACTCGAGGTTTGCATAGCTAGATGTACTAGAGGTTTGCATAGCTAGATGTACTAGAGGTTTGCATAGCTAGATGTACTAGAGGTTTGCATAGCTAGATGTACTAGAGGTTTGTATAGCTAGATATACTAGAGCTTTGTATAGCTAGATGTACTAGAGTTTTGCATAGCTAGATGTACCTGATGTTTGTATAGCTAGATGTACTAGAGGTTTGCATAGGTAGATGTACTTGAGGTTTGTATAGCTAGATGTACTAGAGGTTTGTATAGCTAGATATACTAGAGCTTTGTATAGCTAGATATACTAGAGCTTTGTATAGCTAGATGTACTAGAGTTTTGCATAGCTAGATGTACCTGATGTTTGTATAGCTAGATGTACTAGAGGTTTGTATAGCTAGATGTACTAGAGGCTTGTATAGCTAGATGTGCTTGAGGTTTGTATAGCTAGATGTACTAGAGATTTGCATAGCTAGCTGTAAGAAAGGGTTATATACCTACATGTACTAGAGGATTGTATAGCTAGATGTACTAGAGGTTTGCATGGCTATATGTACAAGATGTACTAGAGATTTACATAGCTAGATGTACTAGTGGTTTGTATGGATAGATGTACTAGATGTACTAGAGGTTTGCATGGATAGATGTACTAGAGATTTGCATGGCTAAATGTACTAGAGGATTGCATGGATAGATGTACTAGATGTACTAGAGATTTGCATAGCTACACGCACTAAAGGTTTGCATGGCTAGATGTACTAGATCTACTAGAGTTTTGCATGGCTACATGTACTAGATGATTGTATAGCTAGATGTACTAGAGATTTGTATAGCTAGATGTACTAGAGGTGTGTATAGCTAGATGAACTAGATGATTGTAGAACTTGATGTACTATATGATTGTATAGCTAGAAGTAGTAGGTTGTATAGGTAGATGTACTAGATGATTGCATAGCTAAATGTACTAGATAATTGTATAGCTAGATGTACGGGAGGTTTGCATAGCTAAATGTACTAGATGATTGTATAGCTAGATGTACCAGAGGTTTGCATAGCTAGATGTATTAGAGGTTTATATAGGGAGATGTACTAGATGATTGTATAGCTACATGTAGTAGAGGTTTGCATGGCTAGATGTACTAGATGATTGCATGGTTAGATGTACTAGAGGTTTTCAAAGCTAGATTACTATAGGTTGATATAGTTAGATGTACTAGAGGTTTATATAGCTAGATGTACTAGAGGTTTGTATAGCTAGATGTACTAGATGAATAGATGTACTAGATGATTGCATGGCTAGATGTAGTAGATGATTGTATATCTAGATGTACTAGAGGTTTGTATAGCTAGATATTCCAGATGATTGCATAGCTAGATGTACTGGAGGATTGCATAGCTAGATGTAATCAATGTTTGCAGAGCTAGATGTAGTAGAGGTTTGCATAGCTAGATGTACTAGATGATTGCATGGCTAGATGTAGTAGATGATTGTATATCTAGATGTACTAGAGGTTTGTATAGCTAGATATTCCAGATGATTGCATAGCTAGATGTACTGGAGGATTGCATAGCTAGATGTAATCAATGTTTGCAGAGCTAGATGTACTAGAGGTTTGCATAGCTAGATGTACTAGATCTTTGCATAGCTAGATGTACTGGAGGTTTGCATAGCTAGATGTACTAGAGGTTTGCATAGCTAGATGTACTCAATGTTTGCATAGCTAGATTTTAGACAAACATTACCTGTTGTACATGGAAATCGAACTGACATTATCGAAACCTGTATAAAGTCAAGCACACTATGGAAACATTTTACCCATCTTCAACTGCAACAAAACATGAGATAAAAAGGCCAAACTGATTTCAATGATTGGCTTATTAAAATTGGAGAAGGCAGAACAGAAAAAATACCAAATTTACCTGACGACACTGTGCAGATCCCACCTCATATGATTTGTCACCAGGATATTATATCGACTATATTTGAAGGTAGCATAAATAACCAGGAATATTCAGAGCTTGCCAACCAAGTCATACTAATGTGTAAAAATAAGGATGCATTAATCCTCAATAATGAAATCTTTAAAAAAAATAATGCACCACAAAGAAATTATCACAGTTCTTATTCTGTACTTGCTGATGAAAATGAAAGTCAGGCAAACTTTTCCACTGAATTCATAAACTCACTAACTCTCCTTCTGGAATGCCACCACATATTTTGCAGCTAAAGAAAGGTGCAATTGTCATGTTGCTGCGAAATATAACCCCAAAAAAGGCCTATGCAATGGGACAAGATTAATTGTTCAACAATTAAAGGACCATTTCATAGATGCTGAAATTTTAACTGGTACCCATAAAGGAGAGAGAGTTTTCATACCAAGAATAGATTTAGCACCAAGTGAAAGTAGTCTCCCTTTTATACTTCAAAGAAGACAATTTCCCATCATTATGGCATTTGCCATGGCCATTAATAAATCACAAGGACAAACGTTCAAATCTGTGGGTATTTTCTTAGAACAACCAGTATTTGCATATGGCCAATTGTACGTTGCCATTGAAGTTTACATTGAAAAGAATGAAAGTCAAGGTGGTTTATTAGAAGATGGACGTATTTTTACTAAAAACATAGTCTACTATGAAGTACAACAAGCTTGCATAGCTAAATGTACTAGATAATTGTATAGCTAGATGTACGGGAGGTTTATATAGGAAGATGTACTAGATGATTGTATAGCTACATGTAGTAGAGGTTTGCATGGCTAGATGGACTAGATGATTGCATGGCTAGATGTACTAGAGGTTTGCAAAGCTAGATTACTGGTTTATATAGCTAGATGTACTAGAGGTTTATATAGCTAGATGTACTAGAGGTTTGTATAGCTAGATGTACTAGATGAATAGATTACTAGATGTACTATATGATTGCATGGCTAGATGTAGTAGAGGTTTGTATAGCTAGATATTCCAGATAATTGCATAGCTAGATGTAATCAATGTTTGTATAGTTAGATGTAGTAGAGGTTTGCATAGCTAGTTGTACTGGAGGTTTGCATAGCTAGATGTACTAGACGTTTGCATAGCTAGATGTACTAGATGATTGCATGGCTAGATGTAGTAGATGATTGTATAGCTAGATGTACTAGAGGTTTGTATAGCTAGATATTCCAGATGATTGCATAGCTAGATGTACTAGAGGTTTGCATAGCTAAATGTATTAGAGGTTTGCATAGCTAAATGTACTAGATTATTGTATAGCTAGATGTACTAGAGGTTTGCATAGCTAGATATACCAGATGTCCGCATAGCTAGATGTACTAGATGATTGTATAGCTAGATGTACTAGATGTTTGTATAGCTAGATGTACTGGAGGTTTACATAGCTACAGTAGATGTACTCAATGTTGGTATAGCTAAATGTGCTAGATGATTGTATAACTATATGTACTAGACTAGATGATTGTATAACTAGATGTATTAGATGTCTGAATAGCTAGATGTACTAGATGTTTGCATAGCTAGATGTACTAGAAGTTTACATAGGTAGATGTACTAGAAGTTTACATAGGTAGATGTACTAGAGGTTTGTATAGCTAGATGTACTAGAGGTTTGTATAGCTAGATGTATTAGAGGTTTATATAGGGAGATGTACTAGATGATTGTATAGCTACATGTAGTAGAGGTTTGCATTGCAAGATTACTATATGTTGATATAGCTAGATGTACTAGAGGTTTATATAGCTAGATCTTCCAGAGGTTTTTTTATAGTTA
Source organism: Discoglossus pictus (assembly GCA_027410445.1). Lineage (NCBI taxonomy): Eukaryota > Metazoa > Chordata > Amphibia > Anura > Alytidae > Discoglossus > Discoglossus pictus. The sequence continues at coordinate 383,680,131 of CM050163.1, forward strand.
GATGTACTAGAGGGTTGCATAGCTAATTGTACTAGATGTTTGCACAGCTAGATGTACTGGAGGTTTCCATAGCTAGATGTACTAGATGATTGTATAGGTAGATGTACTAGAGGTTTGTATAGCTTGATGCACTAAAGGTTTGTATAGCTAGATGTACTAGAGGTTTGTATAGCTAAATGTGCTAGATGATTGTATAGCTAGATGTAAGAGATGATTGTATAGCTAGATGTACTAGATGATTGTATAGCTAGATGTACTAGAGGTTTGCATAGCTAGATGTACTGGAGGTTTGCATAGCTACATGTACTAGATGTTTGCATAGCTAGATGTCCTGGAGGTATGCATAGCTAGATGTACTTGATGTTTTCATAGCTAAAAGTACTAGATGTTTGCATAGCTAGATGTACTGGAGGTTTGCATAGCTAGATGTACTAGATGTTTGCATAGCTAGATGTACTGGAGGTTTGCATAAGTAGATGTACTCAATGTTTACATAGCTAGATGTACTAGATGTTTGCATAGCCAGATGTACTCGATGTTTGCATAGCTAGATGTACTAGAGGTTTGTATAGCTAGATGTATTAGAGGTTTATATAGGGAGATGTACTAGATGATTGTATAGCTACATGTAGTAGAGGTTTGCACAGCAAGATTACTATATGTTGATATAGCTAGATGTACTAGAGGTTTATATAGCTAGATCTTCCAGAGGTTTTTTATAGCTAGATGTACTAGATGATGGCATGGCTAGATGTAATAGATGATTATATAGCTAGATGTACTAGAGATTTGTATAGCTAGATGTACTAGAGGTTTGTATAGTTAGATGTACTAGAGGGTTGCATGGCTAATTGTACTAGATGTTTGCACAGCTAGATGTACTGGAGGTTTCCATAGCTAGATGTACTAGATGATTGTATAGGTAGATGTACTAGAGGTTTGTATAGCTTGATGCACTAAAGGTTTGTATAGCTAGATGTACTATAGGTTTGTATAGCTAAATGTGCTAGATGATTGTATAGCTAGATGTACTAGATGATTGTATAGCTAGATGTACTAGAGGTTTGCATAGCTAGATGTACTGGAGGTTTGCATAGCTAGATGTACTAGATGTTTGCATAGCTAGATGTACTGGAGGTTTGCAAAGCTAGATGTACTGGAGGTATGTATAGCTAGATGTACTCAATGTTTGCATCGCTAGATGTACTAGATGATTGTATAGCTAGATGTACTGGAGGTTTGTATAGCTAAAAGTACTAGAGGTTTGTATAGCTAGATGTATTAGATGATTGTATAGCTAGATGTACTACAGGTATGCATAGCTAGATGTACTGGAGGTATGCATCGCCAGATGTACTAGATGATTGTATATCTAGATGTACTAGAGGTTTGTATAGCTAGATGTACTTGTGGTTTATATAGCTAGATGTACTAGAGGTTTATAAAGCTAGATGTACTAGATGAATGGATTACTAGATGTAGTGGACGATTGCATGGCTAGATGTAGTAGATGATTGTATAGTTAGATGTTCTAAAGGTTTGCTTAGCTAGATGTATTAGAGGTTTCCATAGCTTGATGTACTATATGATTGTATATCTAGATGTACTAGAGGTTTGTATAGCTAGAAGTTCTACATTGTATAACTAAATGTACTAGAGGTTTACATGGCTAGATTCACTAGATGATTGTACAGCTAGATGTTCTAGATGTTTGTATATCTAGATGTACTAGAGGTTTGTATAGGTAGATGTGCTAGAGGTTTGCATAGCTAGATGTACTAGATGATTGTATAACTAGATGTACTAGAGGTTTGCATAGCTAGATGTACTAGATGTTTGCATAGCTAGATGTACTGGAGGTTTGCAAAGCTAGATGTACTGGAGGTATGTATAGCTAGATGTACTCAATGTTTGCATCGCTAGATGTACTAGATGATTGTATAGCTAGATGTACTGGAGGTTTGTATAGCTAAAAGTACTAGAGGTTTGTATAGCTAGATGTATTAGATGATTGTATAGCTAGATGTACTACAGGTATGCATAGCTAGATGTACTGGAGGTATGCATAGCTAGATGTACTCAATGTTTGCATCGCCAGATGTACTAGATGATTGTATATCTAGATGTACTAGAGGTTTGTATAGCTAGAAGTTCTACATTGTATAACTAAATGTACTAGAGGTTTACATGGCTAGATTCACTAGATGATTGTACAGCTAGATGTTCTAGATGTGTGTATATCTAGATGTACTAGAGGTTTGTATAGGTAGATGTGCTAGAGGTTTGCATAGCTAGATGTACTAGATGATTGTATAACTAGATGTACTAGAGGTTTGCATAGCTAGATGTGCTAGTGCTTTATTTAGCTAGATGTACTAGAGGTGTATATAGCTAGATGTACTAGAAGTTTATATAGGTAGATGTACTAGAGGTTTGCATAGCTAGATGTACTAAATGATTGTATAACTAGATGTACTAGAGGTTTTTATAACTAGATGTACTAGAGGTTTGCATAGCTAGATGTACTAAATGTTTGCATAGCTAGATGTACTGGATGATTGTATAGCTAGATGTACTAGAGGTTTACATGGCTAGATGTACTAAATGATTGCATGTCTAATTGTACTATAGGTTTACATGGCTAGATTCACTAGATGTTTGCATAGCTAGATGTACTAGATGAATGTATAGCTAGATGTACTGGAGGATTGCATAGCTAGATGTACTAGATGATTGTACAGCTAGATGTTCTAGATGTTTGTATATCTAGATGTACTAGAGGTTTGCATAGCTAGATGTACTAGATGATTGTATAGCAAGATGTACTAGATTGTATAGCTAAATCTACTAGAGGTTTGCATAGCTAGATGTACTTGATGATTGCATAGCTAGATGTACTAGAGGTTTGCATAGCTAGATGTACTGGATGTTTGCATAGCTAGATGTACTGGATGTTTGCATAGCTAGATGTACTAGAGGTTTGCATTGCTAAATGTACTAGAGGTTTGCATTGCTAGATATACTTGATGATTGTATAGCTAGATGTACTAGAGGTCTGCATGGCTAGACATACTAGATGATTGCATGGCTTGATGTACTAGAGGTATGCATGGCTAGATGTACTAGATGATTGTATAGCTAGATGTACTAGAGGTCTGCATAGCTAGATATACTAGATGATTGTATAGCTAGATGTACTAGAGGTTTGCATAGCTAGATATACTAGATGATTGTATAGCTAGATGTACTAGAGGTTTGCATAGCTAGATATACTAGATGATTGTATAGCTAGGATGTACTAGAGGTTTGCATAGCTAGATATACTAGATGATTGTATAGCTAGATGTACTAGAGGTCTGCATGGCTAGACGTACTAGATCAGGGGTCACCAAACTCGGTCCTGGAGGGCCGCACCCAGGCCTGGATTTGAGGATTTTGTTTCTGTGCACAGGTGAGTCAATCAGGATGACTGAAGAAGAAATAGTCTCACCTGTTTGCAGCAAGGATATCCACAAATCCAGGCTTGGGTGCGGCCCTCCAGGACCAAGTTTGGTGACCCCTGTACTAGATGATTGCATGGCTAGATGTACTAGAGGTTTGTATGTCTAAATGTAGTATATGATTGTATAGCTAGATGTACTAGAGGTTTGTATAGCTAGAAGTACTAAATTGTATAACTAAATGTACTAGAGGTTTACATAGCTAGATGTACTAGAGGTGTGCATGGCTAGATGTACTAGATGTTTGCATGGCTAAATTAACTAGATATTTGCATAGCTAGATTTAATAGATGAATGTTTAGCTAGATGTATTAGAGGTCTGAATAGCTAGATGTACTAGATGATTCTATATATAGATGTACTGGAGGTTTGCATAGCTAGATGTACTAGATGATTGTATAGCAAGATGTACTAGATTGTATAGCTAAATCTACTAGAGGTTTGCATAGCTAGATGTACTTGATGATTGCATAGCTAGATGTACTAGAGGTTTGTATAGCTAGATGTACCGGAGGTCTGCAAAGCTAGATGTACTAAAGGTTTGTATAGCTAGATGCACTAGAGGTTTGCATAGCCAAATGTACTAGAGGTTTGTATAGCTAGATGTACTAGAGGTTTGCATAGCTAGATGTACTCGAGGTTTGCATAGCTAGATGTACTGGATGTTTGCATAGCTAGATGTACTCGAGGTTTGTATAGCTAAATGTACTAGAGGTTTCCATAGCTAGATGTACTTGATAATTGTATAGCTAGATATACTAGAGGTCTGCATGGCTAGATGTACTAGATGATTGCATGGCCAGATGTACTAGAGGTTTGCATGGCTAGATGTACTAGATGATTGCATAGCTAGATGTACTAGAGGTTTGTATAGCTAGATGTACTAGATGATTGCGTAGCTAGATGTACTGGAGGGTTGCATGGCTAGATGAACTAGATGATTGTATGGCTAGATATACTAGAGTTTTGCATGGCTAGATGTACTAGATGATTGCATGGCTAGATGTACTGGAGGTTTGCATTTCTAGATGTACAAAAGGTTTGTATAGCTAGATGTACTAGAGGTTTGTATGGCTACTGTAAATGTGCTAGATGATTGTATAACTATATGTACTAGAGGTTTGGAAAGCTAGATGTGCTAGATGTATGGATTACTGGATGTACTAGATGATTGCATGGCTAGATGTACTAGAGGTTTACATAGCTAGATGTACTAGATGGTTGTATAGCTAGATGTACTAGATGAAGGTACCGTATAGCTAGATGTACTAGAGGTTTGTATAGCTAGATGTATTAGAGGTTTGTATAGCTAGATGTACAAGATGATTGTAGAACTAGATGTACTATATGTTTGTATAGCTAGATGTACTAGATGATTGTACAGCTAGATGTACTAGAGGTTTCTATAGCTAGATGTACTAGCTGATTGTATAGCTAGATGTACTAGAGGTTTGCATAGTTAGATGTACTAGATGATTGTAGAACTGGATGTACTATATATTTGTATAGCTAGGTGTACTAGAAGTTTGTATAGCTAGAAGTAGTAGATTGTGTAGCTAAATGTACTAGATAACTGTATAGCTAGATGTACCAGAGGTTTGCATAGCTAGATATACTAGATGATTGTATAGTTAGATGTACTAGATGTTTGTATAGCTACATGTAGTAGAAGTTTGCATTGGCTAGATATACTAGAGGTTCGCATAGCTAGATTACTATAGGTTGATATAGCTAGATGTACTAGAGGTTTATATAGATAGATGTACCAGATGATTGCATAGCTAGATGTACTGAAGGTTTGCATAGCTAAATATACTCAATGTTTGTATATCTAGATGTACTAGAGGTTTGCATTGCTAGATGTACTGGAGGTTTGCATAGCTAAATATACTCAATGTTTGTATATCTAGATGTACTAGAGGTTTGCATAGCTAGATGTACTGAAGGTTTTCATAGCTAGATGTACTAGATGTTTGCATAGCTAGATGTACTAGAGAACTGTATAGCTAGATATACTAGGGGTTTGTATAGCTAGATCTACTAGTTGAATGTATTACTAGATATACTAGAGATTTGTATAGCTACATGTACTAGATGTTTGCATAGCTAGATGTACTAAAGGATTTTATAACTAGATGTACTAGAGGTTTGCATAGCTAGAGGTACTAAAGGATTTTATAACTAGATGTACTAGAGGTTTGCATCGCTAAATGTACTAGAGGTTTGCATAGCTAGATGTACTAGAGGTTTGCATAGCTAAATGTACTAGAGATTTGCATAGCTAGATGTACTAGAGGTTTGCATAGCTAGATGTACTAGAGGATTAGATAGCTAGATGTACTAGAGGATTGTATAGATTGATGTACTAGAGGTTTGCATAGCTAGATGTACTAGACGATTGTATAGCTAGATATACTAGTTGTTTGCATGACTAGATGTACTAAAGGTTTGTATATTTAGATGTAATAGATGACTGCATATCTAGATGTACTAGAGGTTTGTATAGCAAGATGTACTAGAGGATTGTAAATCTAAATGTACTAGAGGATTGTATAGTTAGATGTACTAGATTATTGCATAGCTAGATTCACTAGATGTTTGCATAGCTTAATGTACTAGAGGATTGTATAGCCAGGTGTACTAGAGGTTTGCATATCTAGATGTACTAGAGGTTTGTATAGCTATTTGTACTAAAGGTTTGTATAGCTATATGTACTAGATGATTGCATAGCTAGATGTACTAAAGGTTTGCATAGCTAGATGTACTAGAGGATTATATAGCTAGATGTACTAGAGGATTGTATAGCTAGATGTACTAGAGGTTTGCAGAGCTAGATGTACTAGAGGTTTGCAGAGCTAGATGTACTAGAGGATTATATAGCTAGATGTACTAGAGGATTGTATAGCTAGATGTACTAGAGGTTTGCAGAGCTAGATGTACTAGAGGTTTGCAGATCTAGTTGTACTAGAGGATTGCATAGCTATATGTACTAGATGATTGCATAGCTAGATGTACTAGAGGTTTGCATAGCTATATGTACTAGAGATTTGCATAGCTTGATTTACTAGAGGTTTATATAGCTAAATGTACTAGAGGATTGTATAGCTAGATGTACTAGTTTATTGCATAGCTAGATGTACTAGAGGTTTAGATTGCTAGATGTACTAGATTATTGTATAGCTCGATGTACTAGAGGTTTGTATAGCTAGATATACTAGAGGATTGCAGATCTAGATGTACTAGAGGTTTGCATAGCTAGATGTACTAGAGGTTTGTATAGCTAGATATACTAGAGGATTGCAGATCTAGATGTACTAGAGGTTTGCAGAGCTAGATGTACTAGAGGATTATATAGCTAGATGTACTAGAGGATTGTATAGCTAGATGTACTAGAGGTTTGCAGAGCTAGATGTACTAGAGGTTTGCAGATCTAGTTGTACTAGAGGATTGCATAGCTATATGTACTAGATGATTGCATAGCTAGATGTACTAGAGGTTTGCATAGCTATATGTACTAGAGATTTGCATAGCTTGATTTACTAGAGGTTTATATAGCTAAATGTACTAGAGGATTGTATAGCTAGATGTACTAGTTTATTGCATAGCTAGATGTACTAGAGGTTTAGATTGCTAGATGTACTAGATTATTGTATAGCTCGATGTACTAGAGGTTTGTATAGCTAGATATACTAGCTGTTTGTAAGGCAAGATGTGCTAGATGATTGCATAGCTAGGTGTACTAGAGGTTTGCATAGGTAGATGTACTAGAGGTTTGTATAGCTAGATATACTAGGTGTTTGCATAGCTCGATGTAGTGGATGATTGTATAGGTAGATGTACTCGTGGTTTGAATAACTAGATGTACTAGAGGTTTGCAGAGCTAGATGTACTAGAGGATTGCAGATCTAGATGTACTAGAGGTTTGCATAGCTAGATGTACTAGAGGTTTGCAGAGCTAGATGTACTAGAGGATTGCAGATCTAGATGTACTAGAGGTTTGCATAGCTAGATGTACTAGAGGTTTATATAGCTAGATGTACTAGAGGATTGTAAAGCTAAATGTACTAGAGGATTATATAGCTAGATATAGTAGTTGTTTGTATAGCAAGATGTGCTAGATGATTGCATAGCTAGATGTACTAGATGATTATATAGCTAGATGTACTAGAGATTTGTATAGCTAGATGTACTAGATGTTTGCGTAGCTAGATGTACTAGAGATTTGTATAGCTAGATGTACTAGAGGTTTAGATCACTAGATGTGCTAGATTATTGTATAGCTAGATGTACTAGAGGTTTGCATAGCTAGATTTACTAGAGGTTTGCATAGCTAGATGTACTAGAGGTTTGTATAGCTAGATGTACTAGAGGTTTGCATAGCTAGATTTACTAGAGGTTTGCATAGCTAGATGTACTAGAGGTTTGCATAGCTTGATGTACTAGATGTTTGCATAGCTAGATGTACTAGAGGTTTGTATAGCTAGATGTACTGAAGGTTTGTATAGCTAGATGTACTAAATGATTCTATAGCTAGGTGTACTAGAGGTTTGTATAGCTAGATGTACTGGATGATTGCATAGGTAGATGTACGGGAGGTTTGCATAGCTAGATTACTATAGGTTTATATAGCTAGATGTACTAGAGGTTTGCATAGCTAGATGTAATAGAGGTTTGCATAGCTAGATGAACTAGAGGATTATATAGCTAGATGTACTAGATGTACTAAATGTTTGCATAGCTAGATGTACTAGAGTATTGTATAGCTAGGTGTACTAGAGGTTTGTATAGCTAGATGTACTAGATGACTGCATAGGTAGATGTACGGGAGGTTTGCATAGCTAGATTACTATAGGTTTATATAGCTAGATGTACTAGAGGTTTGCGTAGCTAGATGGACTTGAGGTTTGCATTGCTACATTTAATAGAGGTTTGCATAGCTAGATGTACTAGATGACTGCATAGCTAAATGCACTAAATGTTTGCATAGCTAGATGTACTAGATTATAGTATAGCTAGGTGTACTAGAGGTTTGCAACGCTAGATGTACTAGATGTTTGCATATCTAGAAGTGCTAGAGGATTGTATAGCTAGATATACCAGTTGTTTGTAAGGCAAGATGTGCTAGATGATTGCATAGCTAGATGCGCTTGAGGACTGCATAACTAGATGTACTAGAGGATTATATAGCTAGATATACTAGAGGTTTGCATAGCTTGATGTACTAGAGGTTTGCATAGCTAGATGTACTAGAGGTTTGCATAGCTAGATGTACTAGAGGTTTGCATAGCTAGATGTACTAGAGGTTTGTATAGCTAGATGTACTAGATGTTTGTATTGTTAGATGTACTAGATTATTGCATAGCTAGATGTACTAGAGGTTTAGATCACTAAATGTGCTAAATTATTGTATAGCTTGATGTACTAGAGGTTTGCATAGCTAGATCTACTAGAGGTTTGTATAGCTAGATGTACTAGATGTTTGCATAGCTAGGTGTACTAAAGGTTTGCAACGCTAGAAGTACTAGATGTTTGCATATCTAGAAGTACTAGATGTTTGCATATCTAGAAGTACTAGAGGTTTGCATAGCTAGATGTACTAGAGGTTTGCATAGCTAGATGTACTAGAGGTTTGCATAGCTAGATGTACTAGAGGTTTGCATAGCTAGATGTACTAAATGTTTGCATATCTAGAAGTACTAGAGGTTTGTATAGCTAGATGTACTAAAGGTTTGCAACGCTAGAAGTACTAGATGTTTGCATATCTAGAAGTACTAGATGTTTGCATATCTAGAAGTACTAGAGGTTTGTATAGCTAGATGTACTAGATGTTTGCATAGCTAGATGTACTAGAGGTTTGCATAGCTAGATGTACTAGATGTTTGCATATCTAGAAGTACTAGATGTTTGCATAGCTAGGTGTACTAGATGTTTGCAATGCTAGAAATACTAGAGGTTTGCAATGCTAGAAATACTAGAGGTTTGCATATCTAGAAGTACAGCATAGCTGTATAGCTAGATATACCAGTTGTTTTTAAGGCAAGATGTGCTAGATGATTGCATGGCTAGATGCGCTTGAGGACTGCATTACTAGATGTACTAGAGGTTTGCGTAGCTCGATGTACTAGAGTTTTGCGTAGCTCGATGTACTAGAGTTTTGCGTAGCTCGATGTACTAGAGTTTTGCGTAGCTCGATGTACTAGAGTTTTGCGTAGCTCGATGTACTAGAGATTTGCGTAGCTCGATGTACTAGAGATTTGCGTAGCTCGATGTACTAGAGATTTGCGTAGCTCGATGTACTAGAGATTTGCGTAGCTCGATGTACTAGAGATTTGCGTAGCTCGATGTACTAGAGATTTGCGTAGCTCGATGTACTAGAGATTTGCGTAGCTCGATGTACTAGAGATTTGCGTAGCTCGATGTACTAGAGGTTTGTATAGCTAGATGCACTAGAGGATTCTATAGCTAGATGCACTAGAGGTTTGCATAGCTAGATGTACTAGAGGATTGTATATTTAGATGTACTAGATTGCATATCTAGATGTAGTAGAGGATTGCATAGCTAGATGTACTAGAGGATTGTATATTTAGATGTACTAGATTGCATATCTAGATGTACTACAGGATGTAGTAGAGGATTTCATAGCTAGATGTACTAGAGGATTGTATATTTAGATGTACTGGATTGCATATCTAGATGTACTTCAGGATTGCATAGCTAGATGTACTAGAGGTTTGTTTAGTAAGATGTACTAGATGTTTGCATAGCTAGATGTTCTAGAGGATTGTATAGCTAGATATACTAGTTGTTTGCATGGCTAGATGTACTAGAGGTTTGTATATTTAGATGTACTAGATGATTGCATATCTAGATGTACTAGAGGATTGTATAGCTACATGTACTAGAGGATTGTATAGCTACATGTACTTGATTGCATAGCTAGATGTACTAGATGTTAGCATAGCTAGATGTTCTAGAGGATTGTATAGTTAGATATACTAGTTGTTTGCATGGCTAGATGTACTAGAGGTTTGTATAGCTAGATGTACTAGATTATTGCATAGCTAGATGAACTAGAGGTTTAGATCACTAGATGTACTAGAGGTTTGTATAGCTAGATGTACTAGATTATTGCATAGCTAGATGAACTAGAGGTTTAGATCACTAGATGTACTAGAGGTTTGTATAGCTAGATATACTCGTTGTTTGTAAGGCAAGATGTGCTACATGTTTGCATAACTTGATGTACTAGAGGATTGTATAGCTAGGTGTACTGGATGATTGTATAGCTAGATGAACTAGAGGTTTGCATAGCTAGATGAACTAGAGGTTTGCATAGCTAGATGAACTAGAGGTTTGCATAGCTAGATGAACTAGAGGTTTGCATAGCTAGATGTACTCGAGGTTTGCATAGCTAGATGTACTCGAGGTTTGCATAGCTAGATGTACTCGAGGTTTGCATAGCTAGATGTACTAGAGGTTTGCATAGCTAGATGTACTAGAGGTTTGCATAGCTAGATGTACTAGAGGTTTGCATAGCTAGATGTACTAGAGGTTTGCATAGCTAGATGTACTAGAGGTGTGTATCGAAGGAAGCACAAGATGATTGTATAGCTAAGTGTACTAATCGATTGTATGGCTAGATGTACTAAATACATGATTGCATGGCTAGGTGTACTGGAGGTTTGTATAGGTCAGGGGTGGGGGAAACCATTTGATCCGGCCCTTCCATCCCTCCACAGGCTTCAGAAGTTGTTAAGGAGAGGGGGGAGAGAGAGAGAGGGGGAGAGAGGAGGGGGGGGAGAGAGAGAGAGAGAGAGAGAGAGGGGGGAGAGAGGAGAGAGAAGAGAGAGAGAGTGTGTGTGTGTGTGTATGAGTTAATTAAATGTGTGACCAAATTTAGCAGGCTGATTTTTAAGTTAAAAAAGTTTGTATGGCCCGCAATTGATTTTATAAATATCCAAATGGCCCTTGGCAGAACAAAATGTTCCCCACCCCTGGTATAGCTAGATATACTAGATGATTGTATAGCTAGATGTACTGGAGGTTTGTATAGCTAGATGTACTAGATGATTGCATGGCTAGATGTACTGGAGGATTGCATGGCTAGATGTACTGGAGGATTGCATAGCTAGATGTACTAGATGATTGTATAGCTAGATGTACTAGATGATTGCATACAGTGGATATAAAAAGTCTACACACCCCTCTTAAAATGTCAGGTTTCTGTGCTGTAAAAAAATGAGACAAAGATAAATCATTTCAGAACTTTTTCCACCTTAAATGTGACCTATAAACTGTACAACTCAATTGAAAAACAAACCGAAATATTTTAGGTGGAGGGAAGATAAATAAAATATAAAAATAATGTGGCTGCACACCCTCTTATAACTGGGGATGTAGCGGTGTTCAGAATTAAGCAATCACTTTCCAAATAGTGTTAAATAGGAGTCAGCATATACCTGCCATCATTTCAAGTGCCTCTGATTAACCCCAAATAAAGTTCAGCTGCTCCAGTTGGTCTTTCCTGAAATGTTCTTAGTCGCATCCCACAGCAAAAGCCATGGTCCATAGAGAGCTTCCAAAGCATCAGAGGGATCTCGTTGTTAAAAGGTATCAGTCAGGAGAAGGGTACAAAAGAATTTACAAGGCATTAGATATACCATGGAACACAGTGAAGACAGTCATCATCAAGTGGAGAAAATATGGCACAACAGTGACATTACCAAGAACTGGAGCTCCCTCCAAAATTGATGAAAAGACGAGAAGAAAACTGCTCTGGGAGGCTACCAAGAGGCCTACAGCAACATTAAAGGAGCTGCAGGAATATCTGGCAAGTACTGGCTGTGTGGTACATGTGACAACAATCTCTTGTATTCTTCATATGTCTGGGCTATGGGGTAGAGTGGCAAGACAAAAGCCTTTTCTTATGAAGAAAAACATCCAAGCCAGGCTACATTTTGCAAAAACACATCTGAAGTCTCCCAAAAGCATGTGGGAAAAGGTGTTATGATCTAATGAAACCAAGGTTGAACTTTTTGGCCATAATTCCAAAAGACATGTTTGGCGCAAAAACAACACTGCACATCACCAAAAGAACACCGTACCCACAGTGAAGCATGGTGGTGGCAGCATCATGCTTTGGGGCTATTTTTCTTCGGGTTGAACTGGGGCCTTAGTTAAGATAGAGGGAATTATGAACAGTTCCAAATACCAGTCAATAGTGGCACAAAACCTTCAGGCTTCTGCTAGAAAGCTGAACATGAAGAGGAACTTCATCTTTCAGCATGACGACCCAAACCATACATCCAAATCAACAAAGGAATGGATTCACCAGAAGAAGATTAAAGTTTTGGAATGGCCCAGCCAGAGCCCAGACCTTAATCCGATTGAAAATCTGTGGGGTGATCTGAAGAGGGCTGTGCACAGGAGATGCCCTCGCAATCTGACAGATTTGGAGTGTTTTTGAAAGAAGAGTGGGCAAATCTTGCCAAGTCAAAATGTGCCATGCTGATAGACTCATACCCAAAAAGACTGAGTGCTGTAATAAAATCAAAAGGTGCTTCAACAAAGTATTAGTTTAAGGGTGTGCATACTTATGCAACCATATTATTTTATTTTTATATTTTTTCTTCCCTCTACCTAAAAGATTTCAGTTTGTTTTTTAATTGAGTTGTACAGTTTATAGGTCACATTAAAGGTGGGAAAAGTTCTGAAATGATTTATCTTTGTCTAATTTTTTTACAGCACAGAAACCGGACATTTTAACAGGGGTGTGTAGACTTTTTATATCCACTGTAGCTAGATGTGCTAGATGATTGCATGGCTAGATGTATTGGAGGTTTGTATCGCTCAGGGGTGGGGAACCTCTGGCCATATGAGGCACCTGAAACCATTTGATCCGGCCCTTCCATCCCTGCACAGGCTTCAGAAGTTGTTAAGGAGAGGGAGAGAGAGAGAGAGGGAGAGAGAATGAATGAGTTAATTAAATGTGTGACCAAATATAGCAGGCTGATTTTTAAGTTAAAGAAGTTTGTATGGCCCACAATTGATTTTATAAATCTCCAAATGGCCCTTGGCAGAAAAAAAAATGTCCCCACCCCTGGTATAGCTAGATGTACCGGATGTTTGCATAGCTAGATGTACCGGATGTTTGCATAGCTAGATGTACCGGAGGTTTGCATAGCTAGATGTACCGGAGGTTTGCACAGCTAGATGTACCAACCAACAAGACTCAGTATTTCAAAACATGCGGTGTAGAAACAGACATATTGTCTGGTACATAAAGTACCTATAGGAAACCTGTTTGTATGAGCTGAGGGCGTAGACTTTTTGGGGGTCTATTTGGAAGGTTTCCGTGGGAGAAAACAGTGCTTTTATGCACTTGTTAATAAAATGACATTTAGATATACAAGTAAGCAGTTCGTTTATTTAATATTAAAAATAGTGAACCTTCCATATCTGAAACACAGTGACAGGATAAGCAATACTGGAATTGTTAGGAGTGGTGTGCATCTAATAAACAAGTTAGATAGATATATGATCTCAATGTTTTTAATTATACAGTTGTATATTGTGTGGTATAAATGTAACCAGTAACAAAAATAACCCAGTAGAATGAGCACTGATATTATGGTGTTACTTAAGGAGGACGATATAATGGTTTAGTTTCAGAAATGTTAAGTCATGATTATCAGTATAAAACACTAACAACTGCAGATTATCTTTACCCTTAGGCAGAAGCACCCCTTTTCCAGAAAGCTGCAGTTAGTGCAGTGAACCCCCAGGCAGTGCCAGTAAAGCTCTACAGTAAATAAGCAGCTGCAATACACTCTGGTGCAGTCTTGGAAGGGTGGGGGTACCAATATCTGCATTAGATGCATCATAAAACATCAACTGCTTTTAATAAAAACAAACATTTTATTTATCCTTTTTTCTACTCAGATGTTTTATCAAGACTCAAGATCTCTAGACCAGAGAACCTCCACACAAGGGCCACATTTTAAAAAGATAGGGATGATGCATGGTTTCTCACCTGAGCTTATACACCAATTAAATTAAACTGGCTTATTAGAGGTCATGGAAGGCTGGAGTTGAATAAATACGGTTTGTTATTTAGTCATGCCTAACTCTCCTTGACCCAGCACGCCAGTCACAATTGTTGTCTGTTTGTGCTCATTCATAAATTTATCCTGGCAAAGATACTGGAGTGGGTTACCAGTTTCTTCTCCAGTGGATCACAATTGGTCTGATCTCTTTGCTATGACCTACTCATCTTGGGTGACCCTACATGGTGTAGCTCACCACTTCATTTAGGTAAGCAAGCTCCTTCATCATAACAGGGTAGCAGTCCAGAAGGGGAAATACTTTTATACTGGTAATTAAAAGGGACCCTTCTGGCTAGTGCTGCATATAAAGGCCTTTCTCTACCTGTGACTAATGTTTTTTGTAAAGTAGGTGGGAATGTTAGACAGAAAGACCCAGCTCATTGTAACTGTGAATAGATTTTTGCTTGTCTGCCCTTCAAGCTGAAATACTTGGGTGGAAGTCTTATACAGTGCTTGGTCTAATCACTTATTTGTTTGCTTACATGGTTTACAATCAAAAGCAATGTTATAAAAAAAAAAAAAACCTTAACATACAAATCAGTTCTTACACCTTACTGTCCCTCTGCATCACATATCAGGTCATGATGAGAGTATAAAATAACTGACATCTTGTTACTTTCCTACCCACTCTTTCACACAAAAACACATACCGCCTTATTAAATTGCGATTCGGCATATTGAATAGGGCTCTGAATAACCACAGAGCATTTTTTTTTTTTTTACAGAAGTTTTTAGTTGGTTATCTTCTATCCAAAAGCAAGGTCTTCAGTAACTGAAAAGTTTTAATAAGGCTGACAATATATGCTCTTTTAGATGCATGGTAGAAGATGTGGTATTACACGGTCACTTTAAGCTGGAAAAGTAAATCGCAAGAGCCAAAAACATCTGGGCTTCACTCCTCTTACAGGCTTCTACACATACATTATATATATATATATAAAATAAAACAAGAGCATAAAAAACACCAGAGCAGCATAAAATATTTTAAAATATGGATATAGACTTGAGTTTTATTTTTTTATACAGGTGGAAGACAAAAAAAAAAAAACAACAACTTTGTGTTGTCACGCCATGGGCCTCATTTAATTGCGATTTTGCCAGTCGAATAGGGTTCTAAATAAGCACACAGCATATTTTTTTTAAAGAAGTTTTTAGTTAGTGATAACCTTGCTTTTGGATAGATGTTTACTAACTGAAAACTTCTTTAAAAAAAAAACATATGTTATGTGCTTATTTAGACCCCTATTCAATTGGTCAAATCGCAATTGAATGAGGGCCCATGTCAGTATCGTACAAGTAAGGTTTAAAAGCACCAAAGATTTGTATTTATAGTACGGGTTATATATATAACTGGGCTTGATAATGCACAGGTTTTACAAAGTTTGAAATGAATATGTAAATTAATGTATTAAAAATATGTTCTTTCATGGCAGCAGACTCTTTATGGCTTCTTACCATGGTTAGTCATTAGTGAAGCTAAAAGACTGCCACTGTGAATAGTCACTTGACAATATATAGGAAAACAAGCGCCTCGGGCTACAGGCAGTAATCTTTGCTTGTGCAACTGGGTTTCCCATCTTCAGAATCGGCTAACACATTTTTCACAGCGCCTGGTTTGTCAGACTTTACAAATCTATGAAGTTTTTCTCTATAGTGGTTCTTTAAAAGATCAGTGTACGAAAATGTTTTATGTAAAGTTATTCTTTAATAAGTAAACAAGATTTAAGCCTCGGATGGGCCCTGAAGGCATCCATTGATGTAACCAACCTGGGTCTGTGAGGGAAAACCCAGTTATCTAAACCATAACCATCTAACATCTCCCTGTTCCCCACCGATAGATTTATAAGAAATGTTATTTACATAATTTTTCTCTATGCAAAGTCTTTATGTCTGTAGCTTACACGGGTGTTATTTGCTACATACTTAAACCAGAGCTGTTTTTTTTTCCCCTTAAACTACAGTGGTCCATTAAATATTATTTTTTTTTACTAAAGATTATATCAATGCCAAATAAAAGTGTAAGAATTGAGCAGTTTCTGAACCAAGTACCTAAATTGCACTTTACTCTATCTGCACCATAATTTTATTTTTTTGTCTTTAAACTTTAAGTACTAGCCCAGCAGTGGTTTTACATTACAGAAAATTAATTTCAGTTATGTATACAATTAAATTCTCTTAGATTTCAGAATATCTGTACCTGAAGTTTTTTCCTCTAGAACTGACCATTTTCTCCAACCACTGGACCCAGCAATGCTGAATCACTGCAAACCCCACTGTCCATACAGTGTTATCTCCATTACCTTTCCTCACAGATCAGAATATAATCAGAGTGATCTCAGACCGTAAACCTAACCCACTTTATTGTACCAGGATGATTTAATTAGCCCATTTCCTTGAACAGTCTCAAGGCACATTGAATTGGCTCGGCTATTTTCCCAAGTTTGGGCCTACAGACTCACTTCAGCACCGAACAAATCTAATCAGACACAATATAAAACTAACGCAGATTTTTATTCTTCTCTGATAATCCACTTCATTTATAATAATAAAAAAAAATATATAAACAAAAAAAATAGGTTTAAACAAGATGCCGCTTGTGGCACTCACTCAGGGATGGAACCCTTTTCCTGCCAGCAATACATTTCTGCCATTCTGGCAGCCAAAGGGTTAACGGGGTAAAGAGGCATGGGAACCCTCATTGCACAAATGCTCCAGATGTGGAGTCCAGCAGCGACAATTTCTTGCAAATCTAAACCCGGAAAGTGTGGAATTACAGTTTAAGTAGAGACTGGAAGAAAAGAGCGGGAAATAGATTTACCGACCAGAGGGCGCTGGAGGGCTGCAGATTTCATTTGGCAGCAGCGAGCTAAACCCCATGTCCTGCAGAGCTGCATGTTTAGTAAACCTTGGGGAGGGGTCTGCAGGGCATTACTCCTCTAGCTTGTTGGCTGAAGAGCATTGCACCGCTAATCCCTTCCATAATGGATTGCTTTCAGCCAGTAAGGGAGGGGTCAGCAGACTGTGGTCAGCGTCTACCTCCTCGGTCTCTCACAGGTGTGCTTCGACTGCGGCTCCGGCTGTGTCTTTTCGGATCCCTCCGCTCTCTCTCACGAGGACGCTCTCTGCTGTGCTCTCTCCTCTTCTCTGCTTCACGTGCTCTCTCCCGATTCCTCTCCGCTTCCTTCTCCCTCTCCTTTGCTCGTTCTTTTCTTTCCTCCTCTTCCTGCTCCTCTTTCTCCTTCCGACGCTTTTCTCGCTCTTTTGCTCGCTCCTCTCTCTCTGCAACTTTCTTTAAAATCTGCAGTGGAGTGAAGAGAGTGGTTAAGAATGTAAACTTACCACCTATTCTTTGTGTCCCTTACATGAGCACGTCAATCATCCCAAACCTCATCAAGCCTGTTCTGGTAGTACCCTCCCACTGCCACTACCCCAGGAAGTTATAAGCATTACCTGATCATCTGTGAGTGGCAGCCAATATATACAAGGGGCAGCTTTGGTTTTATGAAACAAGTCATCCAAGAGTTTTGCTGGAGGCTCTTCCTGCACTTTTTCTGAAAACAAAAGAATAAATAAATTAGCAGAAGAAAAAAAAAAAAAAAAAAAAAAAAAAAAAAAAAGGAAATGGCAAAGTACTAGAGCAGGAGTTTAACCCCCCCCCCAAAAAAAAAACCTGGGCATGAAAACCAGGTATATGAAGGACTGGACGGTCTGGCATCTTTCAGTAAAACATTACACTCTATAATGCTTCTTACTCTTTAATTAAAAAGGTCAAAGAAGTTAACACATTATCCTGTTAACGTAAGACAAGGCTAAAGCTTTGCACTATAAACTACTATAACTGCCTAAGTGAAGTTACAGGTGCAGTGGCAGCAAGTTCACTGATCATACCACCACAGTCTATAAAGATATTTTATAAACTTTAACAATAGGCCATAACAAGTGTGGATAACTGTGAGGCAGAGGAGTTATACATTCCTGATTTAAAATGAAAACATGCAGTAGCTTGGATGAGGAAACCTGTCAAGGATGTGTGAAGGGTAAAGGAGAAAAGGCATCAATGAAAAGTTGTAAGAATATTTTGCCACTGTTGCTCCTTTGTCCTTTTTTCAAAGTGTGAAAAACTGATAGTTACCTTTCTTCTCATTCTTCTTCTCCTTGGACTTTGCATGTTCTTTGCGCCGACGATCTCTGGACCGTGATCTGGGATCCTCCCGTATTTTGTCTCTGTCCCATTCTCTCTCTGAACGTGTGCGCTCTCGCCTCTCCATTTCTCTCTCCCTCTCTGCCCATTGCTCCCGCACCCCCCCTCGCTCATGTTCCCTATGCTCACTCCTGGGTGGAGGTACATGTGGGTGTGGGTGTGGGGGTTCTTCTTGTTTGGGCTCTGGAGGCCGCTCCACCAAGAGCCCCCTGTGGAAGTCCAGCTGAAAGAGGAGAAAAGGATAACCAATAGGCTTGGAATAATCTGTTCTTCATATTTTGGGCATGCAGTCTTTCTGTGCAGACAACTTAAAATAAAATATTGCATCCATTACCTCAAAGACTAATTGTTAATTAAGGCAATATTTTCTCACTAACAAAGATTAGAATCTTTGATTGTGGGTGTATCAGAAAGACTGACTGGCAGCTAAAATAATGCGAACTTCAAACTCCATCGTGTCAGTCAAGACAGACTAGTAGTTCAGAAGGTTTAAGGTGTGTAAAAACAATCTTTTGTTTAGTCGTACCTCATCTTGCTCAGCAAAATCCACAGACAGGAATTTGGGGTTGGACTGCGGCCACTTGACACCATGCAGAGAGTTCCTTGTAGAAACTGCTTCTTCTACTGTGGCGTACTGTGGGAGTATCAAACGGAGAAAAGTGAGTGGACACCAAGAATGAATGAGAAGACTTCCAAGAACAGGTGACATGTGGGGTAGGCTTTCCTTGTAGGGGGAAAGAGGCCAATACAAGAAAGATTGGATTCAGAGAATGTTTTGAAGCCCTGTCTCACCGTAACATAGCAATGAGATTTAATCTTGTCTATCCAGAAATGCTCTTCCTGTAGTGTCCCTGTGCGAGACAGCAATTCCTTAAGTTGTCCCAGGGTGAAAGGTCGAACCTTAAAGAAAAATAATTGAAAGATGACACAATGTCACAGGAATATTCTTACCAGGCATAGTTAATAAACAAAAAAGTATGCATAATTAACTATACTCAGAATAGGGTGTTCTGATAAAAAGATTTAGAACTAGCATTTTACAAATTATGATAGACTATCAAATCCTTATCCTCATATACCCATTATTGTGTAAAACTATCAACTCATTCATAAGAAGATCTGACCCAATCAGACAAAGCAAGCAATATTTCCCAAGAACTTCTAGTCCCTACCAACTGGAGACATTTCCTTGGAATACATTTTCTAGAAAAAATTAGTTCTTACTGAAGCTTTTACTGAGCTGGCTGCCATCCAGTTTAAGCTACTATTTCTGAAATATCCTTACTTTCTTGCTTTAGGGATATAAGCAAACTTATTAACATTGCATTGGAAGAGCTGGAATATGCAGACTCACCAAATTACAGACGTGCACAATACAGCTGACTTTTCGTCTCGGAGGTGAGGGAAGCTGAGATGCAGTACGCACAGGGTCATCAATAGTAATGGACACACCGGTCTTTTGTTGACTGATAGAACGTCTCAGTAGGGTATCACCCAATGTTACTAGAAATCAGAAAGGGTAATGAGTCCGTAAAAAAGCATGTGAAGGTTAGAGGGGAACGTGAGACACAAACTTATTCCCAGAGTAGACCAACAAAGATTTACTTAGGACCTGCTCACCTCTGACTTCTGCTCGAGGTGGACTCTCTGCCGGAGGCTTCTTGACTTCCTGCTCAGAGGGTGGATCAACCTCTACCTCCATGGGAGCAGGTTCTGGTTCTGGAACAGTAGCTTCTTCCGACTCCTCCTCTTCCTCCCCTTGACCATTTTCCTGTACTTCCGCAGGCACCACCTATACATTTGGGAAGATAACGGCATTACTTTCAATGCAGGGCCTGGAGGTATGATCCAGAAACAAGAGATGGTTGTTGCTAGGGCTGCTGTACAGACCCCCTGTATTAACATGTGTTGCAGTGTAAGAGAAACTCACTTGTGTGACAGTTCTGCAGATTTTCAGGCCTTTATCATGGGAGTTTTCATCTCCATTCCTCTCACTTTCATCTTCTGAGATGCGAGTGTCATCAGCGTGAAGATCCACGACCGCTTCCTGCTTAATCTCCTTGATCTCTGGGATCAGACTCTAATGAGTAGGAAAGGATCCATTGAAAACTAAATAATACACTTAGACAATACATTATTCATTATATCCACCTTACTTGCATAGACACAAACAAAATACATACAGATTTGAAAAAAAAAAAAAAAAAAAAAAGACAACCTTTTCAGGCCCAGTACTACACACAACAGTTTTCCCCTATGCTCCAAAATCTGTTCTCTCCAAGGTGTAGCAAAATAGATGCAGGAAATGATCGGCTTCAGAAGTGGCAATATCACCAATAGGACCACTAGCACAATATTGATAACCTGCTATCCAGTATCAAGATAAACACAGTAGCCTAAAAAAGGCTCAAGAATTAAATAGTCTCTTAATGGAACACCCTAACATTTCAGATTCTGCGCTAAAGCTTTAGAACAGCGCTGAAGGATGGCCAAACTATATAGGCTGAAATGGATTTCACTAGAACAATTTTCTATATTTCACTGGGATCTCAGAAACCTTCCTACATTCACTTGTATTTTGATGTCAGTCAAAAACAAAACCACTCTACTAACAAGCACACTTAAACTCACATGATCTTTCCTAAAATATAAGTGCCCCATAAAATGTGCTAGAAGTTTTATAATGTATGTAAGGAAAAGCTTGACAACTCCCAGGAGCAAAATGAGCCCTGGCTCCAAAAATGGTACAGCTAGCTCCTTTTTAGCTATTATACATATATTTCTATATATAAAAATCGGGACCCTCCTACAAATGTTTGGCTGGATCCCAAGTTTCAGATATTAATTTAAAAGGCATCATTGAGATCTTTATAGAAAAGATTCCCAATTTTGTCAGTACAAAAATGTGACCTTTAGTTCAAAACTCAGTATGGGACAGGTACACAAACAGAACATGCTCTACATGGTCTCTTACCTTCAATGAATCTGTGGAGATACTAATCGAAGGTTTTTTCTGGGTGGTTGCAGTGCTGGCCCCCCATCGCCTGCGTCTAGCCGGGTGAGCCCCCTCACTGTCGCTGTTTGTGGTTGGAGCTGCCGGAGGTTGACTGGAACCTTTAGTGGCCGCTAATGAGAAGAGAAAAAAAAATGTTATATTGACAAAGATAGCACAGTGCAACTATTTTCCCATCTCTGTAACACTTGCAAAGCTGCGATTATTTACTTCCAATAATCCATTAACAGATATGAATATAGGAGAGTAAGGATTTGCACAACTTCTGCTGTGTCACAGACAGACTGAAATATTGCTGACAAAAGAAATGACAGCCCACAGAAATATTTTGAAATGCATTCAGAATGCTGCCATCCTGTCAGGAGACGTTCAAGCCACGGCTATTGCAGCAGAACCTTACGTTCTGTGCAGTTATAAGCTTCATTTAAGAAAGAAAAATAAATGAATAAATGAATCAATAAATAAATAAAGCTGCTATATACAAATATGGGGAGAGAAATAAACACCCACCTATTCATTCATTAAATCATAATGTTTAAATATTCCCTCTGACTACATTATTTTCTAGAGGACTTAAATCTTTTCATCCATAATAGACACATTTATAATGCTTATTTTCAACAATACCACTAACCTACGCGAATATAGAGAAAATGTATGTCTTACTTACATATAACAGAAATCTTCCTCTTGAAAGTTCTTGGTGGTGTTGTACTCTAGAAAAGGGAAAACAGGGGCAGAGGAAGAAACAGGAGGGAAGGGGGTTGAAGGTGAGACACCCCGGGAAGAGAAGACATTTGTTAGACAAATACAAATTAGAAAGAACAAAATAAGTGAAGAGAAATGGAGAAGCCAAAAAGAAAAAAGAAGAAAGCAGCAAAATGAAACCCTCCCTTCATGTGAGACAGCAGCAGAGAGCAGATGAGGAAAGTCTGTGCTGCTTTCAGTTTAACATGCAGACAGACTTAAAATGATGCAGCAAAGGCCCCATTTAGTGCAAAAATGAAATGTGCAAACATAGATATATATATAATTGATTGTTAAAGAAACGAGAAGTGAGATAATTGAGCATGAAGGTTAAGTATTTTTAATGTATCAATTTATAAGAGACTTCCCTCGCTCTAATTATTTATCCAGGGCCATTACTTAATGGCCACATTGGGGGTGATAAAGAGAATGCCCAGTCATAGGGACTTAATTGCTACAAGTCTTATTATTCTAAACTATACCAGCTAGACATTCTCTTGCTTCCCAACCTTCCTATGAGCATTAATTGCTAACACTATATAAAAAGGGAATGAAAACTTATGGATCATTTATAGTTAATGTGAGCTTAAAAATACCCAACCTTCAAGCACAGTTGCCCAAGACTTCAATTAAAAATGTTATATATATATATATATTTTTTTTTTTTTTTTTAATGCGTACTTTCATTTTTGCAATGACTAGGCACTTTGAGCAACTGTAAACTACTTTTAATATCGATTCATCATACATGATAGGGTTTATTATTCAGGACTATTTAACTGGGCATAAAGGTTAAGGCTACTTCTCGATACTTGAAATTACCACTATTTCTGCTTAGTACTTTCTGACCTTACACACTGGCTATGCTTGGATATTCTGAACTAATCAGTTGCCACTCTGCTGTATGTTATGCATCTACACAAGTGATCTAAGGGCTAGACATATTTTAATATCTATAGAGGTTCTTATACCCCATTGAAAAAAATAAAAATAAATAAACACTAGTACTACAGTCACAAGCTACCTTTTCTCACATGAAGAATAGAAAATGAGAGATAGGAAAATAATATTAAAGCTGCCTCTCGGTAAAAACAAAAAAAGTAGAGAATAAAATAACCCAACAGGCTAAGGAGAGAGATGGAAATAGATAAAAATAAACCAACGATTAATCAGTGGAGTGACGAAGTGTCCTGGTACCCCTTGTGTCTCTCCCACGCGGCTCGGGAGTGGCCAGCTGGCGCTGTGATGCGCACCCCTTCACTTATTTTGGAATTGGTTGGGTCGTGTATTTTTGGAGGGTGAGATGGGAAGTGGTGAGCGGTGAGGAGGGTGGGTGAGTGGGGGGCCGCCCCGTTACAATCATCAGCTCTGATGTCATAAACAGTCTGTATGGTGAAAGTCCAAACAAGCAGGGACACACAGTACACCCTTCAGCTACTGCTCCCAGAAGTTCACCATGTAGCTTGGGGGTTACAGAATATTGTAGACTCCAAACATGAGGTCTGTAGTAAGTCTGAGCATTGCAGGAATGTAAGGGCAGAGTTTTCACCTCCTGCCATTGCTTGTGGTAAATTCAAACAAAACGTGAAGACATAAAGAGCTTTGAACCAATCTAGATCTCTCAGGTCTTCTCTTGATATAATTATTATAACTTTCTGTTATCAATTCAGAGTCCTCAGCAGAAGTTTCTCGAACAGGAAGCTTCAGAACTGTTTTTTTTGCAATTTAAGTAGAAGTTTGTGAAGAGCAGTGTTTCCCTGCCGAAAGCTTTAGTCTCAGACAAGAGCAAGTCTCTACCTTTCAAAACAATGTTGTAATGGGTTCAATGTGTCCCTCTGCTTTCAATCAATCTGTGGATGCAGCATTCTTAGGCTCGGTCAATACACTTTACAAAGGAAAAGGAATATATTGGTGTTGAGTTCATAGTGGTGAACTTTGCTTAAGCTGCAAGCTGTTTGTGCACCCCAAGGACATGATTATGGAAGTAGTGAGGCAAGATGCTTCTTCATATACAGGAGTGCTAGTGATCCTGATATCAGTACCTAGTCACGGTTCTCATGCTCTTTAACTGGAGTAGGACAGTCTTGTTCTCATATAGCATCTCAAAACTGATTAGATTATTCACACTGGTAAAAGCTTTTGCTTTGAGTAAAGTCCAGAAATGTGGTCTCTGTTCCAGTATAGAGTGTCACTTGGCAAGACTTGACAGAATGCCACAGAGTGCACACTCTTTTTGGTTTCTGTGTGGAGCAGCCAGGAGGGTGAGGATGCCCAACCAGCCCTCCTTTCTTTCTGCACACGTCTGTCCGGCACCCTCGGGGCTACCTGGGTATAGCTGGGCTCTGACTGGGTGGTGCTGTGCCTGGCAGTCCAGCAGGGTTTTGGTGGAGGCGCTGGGACAGATGTCTTTACGGAGGAAGGAACGGCACACACACTTATACAGGCTTCGCTGGTGGACAAGGGAGGTGGGAGAGAGCAGGGAGCACCTTATAACACCATCTCCCCTCCCACTTAACCCCCCCAAAATGGGACCAAACCCCTCTAAGAAACCACCCACAAGGATTGTTCCTAAACCCCACTAGAAAATGAGGGACTGAAACAGGGCCTAACCCAGGGCAATTTGGGCCATATGAAAAAGCTTGGTGAGGAGGACCAGGCAGAGATTAAACTCCTTCCAACAGTACTTGCATTTCATGTGCAGGATCACACCCACCAGAGATTCAGGCAGTGTTATTCAAAACAAAAGCCATACATATTGTAATTTAGCTTAGATTACTGCAGTTCCCCAATAAGGAGACAATATAGGCCTGCAAAGTAATTGCATGTAATTAATAGAATATTGGCAGTATATATATATATATATATATATACACACAGCAATTTAATAGAATGGACAATCCAACAAAGGCAGTAAGACCCTCCATTAGATGGTGCAGTCCTATGTAATTGGGATGGGTTGGAGATCTTGTACAGGTAATGTAGTCCCCTCCCTGCCTGATCAGTCCTCGGGAGATCATATGGTGCGAGGCGCACGCTTACCTCTTTCTTGTCATCCCCCTCTGAACGTTCCTCAGCGGGTTGTGGAGGAGCAGCCTCTTGGGGCTCACCCTCGGCCTGATTTTCTACTGCCTCCATCACCACGTCCTCTGTATCTGGTGCACTGTAAGGAAATAAACTTCATGTTACTGGGCCTGTGGAGGGCACAAAGTATGTACGTCATAAGTCTCAAAATGAAAACAGAGCCAACATATCTTCACTTAAACTGTGGAGATTCAAGTGTAGGCAGACTAACTACCCCTAAATAAAGATTAACTACAAAGGATTACAAAAGTGCATTGGTCCAATACTAATTTTGAGCTCTCTCGCTTGCATACAACCCTGTCGCTCCAACTCCCACACACGCCAACAGATACTTTCTCCCTATAACCGATCAATGTCCAGTAACCAGCAGGCAGGGAGATGGCAAGCCTGGCAGTGCCCAGGGAATAGTAAAGAGAGGGTAGGTAGTGCCCACATAGCCAATCAGGTATGTGCTTGTGATAGCAGGCTCTAGAG
Organism: Discoglossus pictus; assembly: GCA_027410445.1. NCBI lineage: Eukaryota > Metazoa > Chordata > Amphibia > Anura > Alytidae > Discoglossus > Discoglossus pictus. Next base: position 383,706,254 of record CM050163.1, read on the forward strand.
GCTTCAGTCCCAGGATATTAGTTTATTCCCCACACCATAATCATCATCTTCATCACATTTTATTCACTTTCGGCCTCTCCACAACTTAACTACAGATCCCTCGCACAGTGTTTCCTCTCCACACGTATCAGTGCCAGCACACAAGTCCCTCCCATCTGCACAGTACGATGAGAATACAGAAGCATCAAGAGCAGTCATAGCAAGCAGCAGCAACATTACATGAGAACACCAGCCCCAGCACACACACACTGCGGCAGCACTACCACCAGCCCCCCTCCTGATTATCACATGGCTGCCTAACAAAAGGCAGCTTCCACACCGATAGGAGACAGGAAGGACACAAGATGGCCTAACCCTCACAAAGACCGACACAATCCCCCTTACCAGTCTTTGTTTTCTGATAACATTTCCCTGGTAGCCGGCTGAAAGGAAAGGGGGAGGGGAGGAGGAGAGGACCCTTTGGAGGTCGAATGGAGCGGGAGAGAAGGGAAGGGGGGAAGGAGTGGGAGCAGAGGAAAGGAAAGAGGGGAAGAGAAGCTGATAGAGGAGAGGGGAATGCTGGGGCTCTGGCCTGGTCTTCCTGGTAAACGCAGCGATCACTCAGTCTCCGGCAGGGGAGCCACACTCAGACATGCTCTGCAGCCATCTTGGTAAATTACCCAGCAGGCCCCAGTGCAGGGAGGAGGGAGGAAGACTCCCAGAGGGGGAGGGGCGGCCAGACAAGACAAGCTACGCAGAACTGCTCAGGTTACACACACTGGAGGACTGTCCAGATTAACACCGTCACTACCACAGGGCAATACAACCATTAACACTTCCTTTACAGAGGAATATCTACATACAGCCATTGCAGTACTAAAGCAGACAATTATAATACATACTGGTTTCTATATAAATCATCATTATTATTATATGCATTGATACATTACAGTATTGGGCCTACTGACCCCTGTGTTACTACATACATTGCTTCACACTCATGTCACTTTATACCTAAACCGAGCCAAAACGGTTATGGACAGGGCAGTAACACATTATTGTAGCTGTGGAGTACAGGACCCTGGTATAGATAGGGTTAAACAATTACACTCTAGGTGTGGTAGTAGCAATTCATATGTACAAAGGGACAGTTGGCCTTGTCCCACCCTCAGGAGTGGGGGAGGGGTCCTTATCCTCAGGGATTCTTATCTCAATAGGTTTGACCCTTAAAGGGATTCTCTAAAAATAGTTGATTCCGGATCTACATCATTTCCCTGTCGGCACTCACTGGGTTAATCACTGCTCAGTCATACAGATTGACCCATCTGTGTTGAAGCTGGGAATCTCTTAAAGGGACACTGTAGATCCAGATTTACTATCAACTAATTAAAAGACATGATAATGGGCAAAAATCATAGAATGTAATTTCATAGCCTTTCATTTTCTGCAAGGATTCATTATTCTGAGCTACTTAGGGAAAGACACCTCTGATCTGCACTATACATGGATCGGAAACACACAACATTCACTGTAAATGCTGGTCAGTACAGTAATGAAATACCATTACAATACACATTTTTTAAAAGCTAAATGAAACAAAGAAATATATGGCATGGCAGATAAGAACCAAAATGGCCAAACTGGTCCTTCCATTATATCTACTTAAAAGTTTGGCCTAAATAAGCCTCATGAGGGCCTAGGTGTATTCTAGGCATGTTTACATTCCTTAGCTGTGTGTTACTACCACTTCCACATAAAGGCGGTTCCACTTATTGACTACTTTCTCACATTACCTATGTCATGCACCTTCAGATGTCAAATCCTAAACCTTACTTGTAAAATGGCATCTTCTACTTGTTATCAGACATTTCTCCAAGATGTTGGTTGTATTGTGGTAAATAGATTTTACTATATACCCATTAATGTAGTTGTTTTGCATGGTTGGAGAAATAGCAAAATAACTTACAATACGAATATTGCCTAGTGAATACAGCTCAACCCATCAAGTCTGCCTATTGATTTTATAAGGCCATATTGTTGGTATTATTGAAAGGCATAAATAGCACCATTACATCTAGTTTACTATGTGTATACACAATACTCACTTTTACTTCACTGTGCCTCCATACAGCCTCAGAACATGACCTCTTGCTATAGCACCTTGTTTGTAGAATTATGCCCAACACAACATTTGACCAGCATGCATTTAAAAAGACTTTAAAAACTTTACTTAAGTGTATTTGAAAAGTAAACAACTGAACATATAATTCCTCAGCGGACTGTATTTGGAATAATGCTAAGACTTCCCTCTGACACTCACTGCACCATATGAGTTAGGGAGCTCTATGGAAAATTCATTTACTCGCTCTTGATTGGCTCATATATGAGATTAGAGGTAGGTCCTATACAGAGCTTGCAAGCTGCACCCAGTTATACAAATACACTTAAAGCCAGTTCTATTACAAGCATGCTGTCCCATGTTCCTTGAAGGAGTATATTCTTCCAAGTCCAGCAGCACAGAGTCCTTTAAAGGGCCACCATGACCAATATAATTAAACTTGATAATGGTTAAAATGTTTTAGAAAGCAAAAACAAAAAAACACACAGTATTTACATTTGTAATGTTCATATGCAGTTAATGTCTATGTCCAGATTCAAAAACTAACAATTGAACTGCACACTTTCTTGATACAATATTCCAGGGGCAGGGCAAGTTCAGTCTGGGGTGGCCACAGAAAGGCCTGGATTTGAGGATATCCCTACTATGTACAGGCGATACTATAGCTTCTTCAGTCATCCTGATTGACTCACCTGTGCACAGAAAGGAAATGTTCAAATCCAGCCCTGTGTGGGGCCCTCCAGGACAAATCTTACCCACCCCTGGTTTAGATTATAATTAAGTCTAGAAGTTATATTCTGCAGCAAAAGTATGTCTTTGCAATGTATCATTCCTCTCATTGCTATGTGGGCTACGCTTCTAGTTAGAAATGCATATAATGTCTATTTAGATATCTTAACAGTACCTTGGCAAACCAAGGGAGTGCTATACACACAAACACTGTAAACATAAAGCTATGCCTAACATTTTATTATCATTCCAGTGTCCTCACCATACTTCTTTTTGAGTTGTAATGGTAAAACCTTATACAAATACATACAGGGTTATGGTTGTGTCAGGTGCACGGTGGATCACAGGGCTTGGTGGGAATGAGACCTCACCTTTAACAAATAACAGGTTGATCACAGTAAGGGTGTGGAACTCACTTCCAGGGGAGTTTGTGACAGCAGATTTGACAGAGAACAATATGGGTTTGAATACATATTTAGATACAAAAAAGGTAATACAGAGGGGATTGATCATTAACATTAGGAAATACCCCAAATGACACAATAGGACTAGTGGTATTGAATAGAAAAGGACGTCTAGTCCCTTTCATCTAGGCCCCACTGATTCTATATGATTTGTCATTTATCTCACTAGAAGCTTCCAAACTTCCTTGTCTCGCTTTTGAAAGCCTTAATATTGTTAGGTTATTAAAGAGCATAAAAAAATATTAGAAAAAGAGAGAATGGATTCTGCAAAAACTAACCCCTTACCTGCCAGATATACCATTCTCTGCCAGTAACATGATTTATTAACATTTTCTTGCCAGTGCCTGAAGCAGAAAACGTAAAGGGATGCTGTAGTGGCTATATAATAGGGTCCAATATGTTTATATAGTTACCACTTAGCTATAAAATTAGGATCCTGTTATGGTGTCGGGACAGGTCCACCGCTGCAGCGTGGCCTCCAACCACTGCCAATATTTTGCGGCGCTGCCGATATGTGAGAGAAGTTCTACGCTTATAATGTTAGCCTAACCCTTGAACTAACCCTAACCCCAACTCTCACCCTAACAGTTTACCTAAGCCTTGAATCTATGATATGGCACCAGAATATCAGCAGCGCCATCTAGCGGATGCTCACTGCTACTGCCTTGTGCTGCGCTACCATAAAAGGATAGGGCCCAGGATCTATCCTGTTACTGTGTCGGGCCAGGTACACCGCTGCAGTGCGGCTACCGATATTTTGCAGCGCTGCCGATATGTGAGAGAAGTTCTACGCTTATAATGTTAGCCTATCCCTTGAACTAACCCTAACCCCAACACGCTATAGGATATGATATGGCACTGGAATATCGGCAGCGCCATCTAGCGGATGCTCACCGCCACTGCCTTTTGCTGCTCTACCATAAGAGTCCTAAAATCAACATTTGAACAAATCATCAAAGTAGCTTTTATAACAGTCATTTGAAATGAGCATAGTATCTTCCAGTAGATGATCTTCCGACACCTTTTTGGGTATTTTGGAAATGAATAAGGATCTGAAAGGGTGTCTTAATTTTTTTCTTACACTATACGGAAGAGGCAGACAAATAATATGATCTGACAACAGATCCTCCTGTCAGGACAATCCCCCTGTATAGAACCTCCCTCAACCTCAGGACACATGATAGGGGGTGAAGAGCAGCGAATCTGCTAAAAACTAAAATTCAAAGTGTAAGATTTAAAAGATATATTGATTATATTCAAAATACATATTTTATGCTAGTCTGTTTCCAAATAAATCAATTAATCCCTATTATATGAGCAGCCTTGTCCAATTTTGTGAGGAACAATTAACTTGTCCCATCATAAGGATTAAAACATTTTAGGTAGACAGAATAGACAAACTAAATGGCCTTTTGGGTTTCTAAATTTCAGTCCGTGATCAAAGGAGAAGGGTATGTGGAAACCTGCTAAGACAGTAAGCCTTCATGAAATATTATGAAACACTCCTCTAAACAAGACTTGTCATTATCACTTACCTTCACATGTATTGTCCCTCTCATTTCTCCCTCTCTACACGTTCTTTCATTCTGAGACCATTACTAAGTGTATAGTGAGTGTCTGGGTGAGAATTATACATCTCCTACGTGTTCTCCGATAGAACAACTTCAAATCTCCACGCATTCCTATAACAAGCATGTTGTTGCCGAGGGGAGATGACATCACAATGGGCTGCGACATCACAATGGGCTGCAAACTTCGTAGCAAAAGGATTTATGGAACTGCAATGATTTTTTCTAAATCAAAAGACCCAACACAAAACGTATAATTTTCTGCTACCAATAAGCAGTGATTAGATTGGGTTTAACTGGTTGTGGACTCACTGTCCACATGAGTGGAATCGCTTTCTAAGCTAAGAAAACACATACAAATAGTTAATAAGACATCAGCTATTTTTAGCTGTAATTAGAGCAGAGTCATATCTGAACAGGAATATAGAGGCAGGTTTAAACGTGGAAATAAAATAGCTATTGTGGCATGTGAAAAAAAGTATTTTTTGTAGCTTGAACAAGATGACAAGAGGATGAGCGTTAAATTATTTACTAAAAAGAATACTCTCTTCTAATGCATTGTATTCACGTCTTAAAAAGGTAATGGGAGGGCCCTACAACCTCCATCATTCATTCAACATGAGCAGTGTCAATATTGTTACACAAAGAGATCATCAGCTATTACAACCAAGCAACCAGATATGGATGCTGCCCATGAATTACAATGAGGGTGGGGACGTGCTCTTCTAAAGCACATTTTAATACATCTATTTGCTAACAGGACATATGTACATTTACTTCTATAAATACATCTGATTGGCTGCATTTATTAGTTATCATTGCCCATTAATGTTACCAGGAATTTGTAATGTATTATAGTTTAGGCTGTTGTGGAGCAAACTCAGTGCGATAGAGTTCTGCCCTTGGTTACTGCAGGATAGCTATGCACAGATTGACTGTATCCCTTGCATATTTAGCTGTTAACAAGCTGTACTCTACCACATTTTTACATGTTACTGAACAATGTGACTATCTTATTGTCGGTTTAGATGTCATTTAGATGTACGACTGTATCGGTATGTTCTTTAGTAATCATGCAGGTATATACAGTGGATATAAAAAGTCTACACACCCCTGTTAAAATGTCAGGTTTCTGTGCTGTAAAAATGAGACAAAGATAAATCATTTCAGAACTTTTTCCACCTTTAATGTGATCTATAAACTGTACAACTCAATTGAAAAACAAACTGAAATATTTTAGGTGGAGGGAAGAAAAATAAAAAATAGAAATAATGTGGTTGCATAAGTCTGCACACCCTCTTATAACTGGGGATGTAGCTGTGTTCAGAATTAACACGATTTGGAATGTGATTGCTTAAATAGGAGTCAGCATACACCTGCCATCATTTAAAGTGCTTCTGATTAACCCCAAATACAGTTCAGCTGCTCTAGTTGGTCTTTCCTGAAATTGTCTTAGTTGCATCCCACAGCAAAAGCAATGGTCCACAGAGAGCTTCCAAAGCATCAGAGGGATCTCATTGTTAAAAGGTATCAGTCAGGAGAAGGGTACAAAAGAATTTCCAAGGCATTAGATATACCATGGAACACAGTGAAGACAGTCATCATCAAGTGGAGAAAATATGGCACAACAGTGACATTACCAAGAACTGGAGCTCCCTCCAAAATTGATGAAAAGACAAGAAGAAAACTGGTCTGGGAGGCTACCGAGAGGCCTACAACAACATTAAAGGAGCTGCAGGAATATCTGGCAAGTACTGGCTGTGTGGTACATGTGACAACAATCTCCCGCATTCTTCATATGTCTGGGCTATAAGGTAGAGTGGCAAGACGAAAGCCTTTTCTTACGAAGAAAAACATCCAAGCCAGGCTACATTTTGCAAAAACACATCTGAAGTCTCCCAAAAGCATGTGGGAAATGCAACCATATTATTTTATTTTTATATTTTTTCTTCCCTCTACCTAAAATATTTCAGTTTGTTTTTCAATTGGGTTGTACAGTTTATAGGTCACATTAAAGGTGGAAAAAGTTCTGAAATGATTTATCTTTGTCTCATTTTTTTCCAGCACAGAAATCTGTCATTTTAACAGGGATGTGTAGACTTTTTATATCCACTGTACAGCTATACCGTTCAGTAACAAGTACAGTATGTTTAGCTGTTAATGAACAGTATAGCTACAACTTACTGCATGTTCACATGTTGCAGAGTATGCCTGTTGTATTGTACTGCACGCTTGACCTGTTAGGGAGCATGCCTGTTGTATTGTACTGCACGCTTGACCTGTTAGGGAGCATGCCTGTTGTATTGTACTGCACGCTTGACCTGTTAGGGAGCATGCCTGTTGTATTGTACCGCATCTGTTATGGAGCATGGCAGCTGTATTGTAACATGCTTTGCCGGATATTGAGCAAGACAACTGTTCCTTACAGTGTTTCTGTGCAGGATTAATGGTTTCTGTAAGACGTATGCTGTATATGAGAGTGACACTGTATTAGTGTTGTGCTATCCAACTGAATGCCTTGACTTGCAGCTGAGCTGAACAGAAAAATACATTTGTTGGGTACAACAAAGGTTATAACAAGAAAGAGCATGCAGTCAGTTGGTTGAAAATGAGTGAGAGCAGGCCCGATTAGCATCTTGTCACATATGTTTTCATATCTGCAGCACACTATAATATAAAACATAAGGTCATTTTTAAAGTTTAGATTGCAATATACAGACTGTTACTTTTGAAAGTAATTTGCTGCTACCCAGGAAACAAGCACTGGGAATATATATATATATATATATATATATATATATATATATATATATATATATATATATATTCCCAGTGCTTGTTTCCTGGGTAGCAGCAAATTACTTTCAAAAGTAACAGTCTGCATATTGCAATCTAAACTCATTGCACAATTTTACTCTCTTCATTTTTGACGGGTAATTTCACCAAAGGCGCTCATTGCGGGGCCCGAAGGTGCTCAGAGGACCAAAACCATTGCCAGCCTTACAAGTTACAGGCAAGTTTCTACACATATACAGCTGGCAGGACATCCTAAATTTGGATTGACTTTCTATCTGCTAGAAAATGGCACCTAAAATGCCAGTGATTTCACTAGCACTAATGAAAAGCTCATTAGTTTACTGAAGGGTTCCATTTTCTTTACTGAGCTGCTTTTTGCAGCAGTGTGTTTCCACGTAAAGAATAACTGCATATAAAATATAAATATTTAAAAGGCAGCATTTATTTAATGTTTGCTTTCTAAAAATATTTTGCCCATTATCGCATTTTTGTTATATAGAACTTAAGTGAGTTGGAGCAGTTTGTATACTTACAACATCTCATTACATTCCACTGACATGTATATCTTGGTTGTTTATTAGCCACTTCAGTAAAGGCCACAGCCAGGCTGAATAAAAGCCAAAGGGAGCACTCCTGAGCACGTGACATCACTAGGATCCATCAGAGCAGCTTTACATTTGTAGGGTATCGTAAGAAATTAACATATGCACTAAACATTTACATGTTTGTAAAAATCATGTGAAGTAATTATCCCTTTAGATGTTCATTGAACCAATGATTTTTGCTAAGGACATAAAAATAATTTAATTGCCAGTATTAAATGTTCAGCTTTTTCTATCTTATGTGGATGCATACAAGCTGCATAGTAGGCAAGCCACATTTTAATTATGGGTTTTTACACCATGATCCAGATTCTGATATGCTAAAGGACAACATGCATGCTCACAATCAAATAAATAATAGCAAATTAAGCTATTTATACTATATTTTGGTGCGACCAATGAATAAATAACGTTGTTCCTATACTGGGCAATACAATAGATTTGCTCTGTAGACTATTCGAGGCAACATTTCCTTATTATTCCCGTTATATTCTACAGCAATTTAATAGTAAATCTATCCCCTTTCTCTTTTTGTGGACAATCATTCTCTGTGTAACAATAAATGCTCCACTCATCACAAATATACAGTGGGTCATACAAGTCCTTATCATTTCCAATTTAGTGACATTTTGTGATAGAAGTAAAAAAAAAAGCTATTTTTACCACATCTACTCAGTAAACATTGGTTCAACTGCAGATAAGTATTAAGTGGTGCCAAGCAAATAAAACCCAAAATGTAACAATTTGGTTCTAAACACTATAACATCATAACAAGAGGTATGCATTTTAATTAGCCACTGCTTATTAATATTCAGTGATTAACAACAGCAATATCCATTTTATGCAATATTAAACTTCCTTTCAAAGTCAATTTTTAAGTCACCAGTTGGGTTACTCGCCTCTAACGTTGGGGAGGCTCTGGCTGGAATACAGTGGCAAGCTTGTTCCTCGATAGGAGAAAATATTCTACATTGGCCAGTGACTTGATACATGTTATTAGCTCTGGATCTAAGGCAGTAAAGAGCGCGTCCTTGATCATTTAGAACTGCCTCCCACACCCACAGCTGATCCCATCCTCTAGGTGACAAAAAACGCTCAAATGGAGGCTGAGAATTTTAAGTTTGAAAATAAATACAGATTTTTTTACATTACTGAATAGGCAATATAGTAAGGGCTAATGGAACCATCTTTCTCCCATGGTTAACCTACATGTTCAGGGATTAAATGTGACCATTTGTGCTGTTGAATGATTTATGTTAGCTGCTCCTTCCAGTGCCTGCATCCATATTCCCTGTTCCAGGCTAAGCCCCAAGACTCATCATAACTGTAAACATAAAACTTAACCTTACATCATCACTATGATTTGGTAAAAGCCTCAAATGCTTGTGAAGTTGTTTAAAAAACAACATTATAAGATTTACAAGACAGGAACATAAAAGTATTTTAGGCAAAATCGTATATATAGGTGACTCTGTATGTGGGGATTACATTTTAGACTACAGTACTACTCTGTATCTGGAGTCCATGAGGCCTTACTATGCCATTGATTTCCTTTGTCAAGGGGCAACTTGGAGGGAACATTTTCACAGGAAATAAATACAGATCTTATTTGAGTCCACTGTTTCTCCCGTGACTCCCAGGCATCTAATCTTTTAATAAACAAATATCTGTCATTAAAGCAAAACTGAATACAAAAGTTAAAAATAAATAATTAAAGGCTTATTTTAATCTGGCAGTTATCAACTCTTCAAAAGAGCAAAATCTAAATATTACAATTTAGTGGTGTTTTAACTAAAACTTTAAATAATCCTCTCAAATAATTCTGAATAGCTAACCATATCTGTAATTTCCTCCAAAAGGAAATGGCATTTCTACATTTTCTACTGTTCATTTAACAGATCTTATTTCCAATATTAACACACTACCTGTTTGTTTATGGATTAGAAGTCTAGAAAGCATACTTGCTTTAGATATGTATGTGTTTTAGGATACAATTTAGTATGCTACAAAAGCTTCTACAGTGTTTAAACACACTCTTAGAAATGTATTACTGGACACATTTGCATGCAATTTTAAAGAATGGAAAGTAATAGCAAGCAAAAAGAAAAAAGCATGCAACAAAAATGAATACAGCAATTAAAGGCCACTGTAGTCATGTATTTAAAATGCACCATTTTGAAGAACTACAATGAAGGTAGGCATATTGTTTTAAAGTGTAATAAAAGAATACAGACTCATTTGTTACTTTTTATATGCTGCAGAATATGCCATTTGATTTCTGCTGATCAACGTCTGAATTCACAAGAAGCTTCTATCTATACAACGGGAACGTGGCATCTAGAACTGCAAATGTTTTCAGAGCTGCTACTGGAAAAGTCAGTTTGCCTGGGCACGGGTGAAAATCAAAAATGGACTCCTAATTGCCTATAAATTGACCATAATTTACAGCTAATCTATTTTTTCAGTAAGGCCTGGACTAAGGATGCTTATCAGATTACCTTTCAGTTCTACTAAGAGAGCTTGCAAGATTTCATAAAAAGCTTATCAACTAGGAACTTGCCCGTCAAAAATGACGGGAATCAAATTGTAAGGCTGACAATGCTGTTTACCACACAATGTGAGGCTTTTGCTCCTCTGAGCACCTTTGTCTCTCATTGCGAGCCCCGCGCCGAGCGTCTTTGGAGCTGATCGTCTTTGGAGCTGATCATGTGGCTCGCAATGAGCGCCTTTGGAGCTCATTGCGAGCCTCTCCCCCCCGTGTACTTCAACTTTCCTGCTTTGCAATGATCACAGAGCACTGCGATGAGTGTTCGAGCCGCTCAATGCAGAGTTCGTTAACCTGCAAGTTTTCTGCTTGTGAATGGCATGTCTCTTCTGTCCCTTCCCTGTGTGCTTCTCCTCTGTGTGTCTGCTAAATGTTTGCGTGTTACACGCTGAATCCCGTTTGGCTTTGCTCAGCTTCTTTTTTATCCTGTTTAAAAAAAAATACGTTTTTCGCCCGCAATTTTTTTCCTTGCTTAGACGATTTTCGAGTGGCGAAAAACGGCAAATATGGTTCAAAATCGCTTGCATCCTCATTCTCAGGCTTCATTGTCCCCCCGTGCTGTGTGTGTGTTTTATTTTTATTATTTTGCTTGTTTTTTGCGGGTTTTGGAGTTGCACGCTACGTGCTTCAACTTCTCACCTCGCGCCTTCGGCGGTAATTGCAGTCTAGGTTCCGGGTCAACTGCTCGCCTATGGGCCGCAACTCATTCCCGCGTACGGGCCGCAACTCATTCATGTGTACGGGCTGCAAATGGCTCGCCTCACAAGTGCGTTACCAACATTGCAAATGTTCCCGGGCAACCATGCAGATCCACAACTATATATGGGATTACTCCCTACTGCCAATGCAATGGCAGCTTCCTTCACTATGATAAGTTTAAAAATAATAAGTACATCCTTTATATGTACATATGGAAAACATTTTTGGAAAAAAATAAATACCATTTATCCAGTCACAAAGCATACAAGGACAATGAGCAGGATAATTGTACTACAGAGTGTTTGACCAGTTACTGAGAGTTTACTGACCTCTTATGGAGCCTGTATTATGTACGTGTTACCACTTACAGAGCAGGAAGGCTGCATTCTGGTTCTGATCTCTTATACAGAAGGACAGTTGGCTGTATTTGTTTGATTTGGCCTATTACAGAGTAGAATGGATATATTGTGTGTTTTCCCTGATTTATCATGAGATCTTTATTGTGTGTTTGAAATGTTACCAAATGTACTCATTTCTGTTCATTACCTGTTATTTAGAGTGTATCATGTTGAATATTCAAGATTACACTGCAGTATAAATGTATAGCTGATGTCATTCAGCAGGACCATTGTGTGTTAAAGTGTGTATTCTTGAATCCCTTCTTTTTCCCTACAACCTTTCTGCCACTTACACATTTTCGTCTCCTGGGCTCTGGTCCTCTCCCACCTCATGCTCCACAGGGACTGGACTTTTTTGGTCCTGATTCTCAGCTTCTTGCTCTAATCGCGTTCTTTTAGTGTGTTCCTGATAGCAGAAAGGGGAGATGGGGAGAAGCGAAGTAGGAAATAAGCAAGGGAAATAGGCAGTAAGTTTAGAGAGATTGAGTGGGGAGAGAATTAGAAAGTAAAGAGTAGGGAGAAAAATAGAGAGATACAGATTATAGATCATTATTCAGCACACATGGTGTCTCATTCAGTAGTTTTCCATGCTCTGATTCAGTGCCATCTGGGTATCTTGTTTCTTGAAGGACCATAGCAATGTTCTAACAGGAGCTACATGCTATATTAGACATTGACCATTAATAAAATCCATATTCAATGTTTTTAATATAGCTTCTTTTTTTTTAAAACTTATTTTCAAGGATCATACTGCAAGTCTCCACCGAAGAAAACGTCAATGGTGGGAGGTGGCTTTGTCTAGAAGGCAGTGCTACATTTTCAGGCAAAGGATAATGCCAACACAATAGTCTCCATTAGCTAGCTTTATTTTATGAAATGGCTTCACTTAGTTACTATAATTTGATGTGAGGACCAGCCTATGAGTGATTGGCCTCTTAACTAATCAGTACTTTCTTAAATCCCTTTAGACCCATCTCTTTGCTAACTCCTTACATCCCCTTTGAAGACCTTATCAGGGTGGACACAAATAGGTCTACCTGAGGTGGATACTCTATTAATAAATGGCCTATATAATAATGATTAAAGACGGAATAATTAAAATAAACCAGCTACTCTTGTCAGGACTTTACAGTGGTACTTTAAAGTGTTATTGTCATTTAGCATGGTAATCTCATTAATTGTACTTCAATCTTATAATGATATATGCAAATAAATAGCCCCACAGAAGACAGCTTATTGTGTCTGCTAGGGGAATAAACATGAGCAAAATAAATACAAATATGGAGAATGGAAAAATCCCACTCACGTCCTGAGCTGGCTCCTCTGATGTCTGCTGCAGTCTCGGACGCTCACCACGGCCCTGCTGGGAGGTACTGTCCCGTGGGGGCAATAAGTCTCGCTGCAGCCGCACTGCTTTGGAGGGTGGAGGTGGGGAGGTGCTTATCAGGGGTTGAGATGTCTCCTGTAGTGGAGGTGATGAGACTCTGGTAGGCTCAGGAGAGTCCTTCAAAGGACTTATCCTCCTTACATCAGCCTTGAAGAAAGAGAGAGAGAAAAAAAAAAAAAAGAAAAAAAAAATATATATATATAGTGATCATCCAATTACTCATCTTTTTCCTCTGAAATGTGTTTTTGATATATCAAGTACAACAAGCAACTCATTTCTGAAAGGACCAGAATACCATAACTGGTTTAGCACTATGACGCAACCCAATTAGTTGCATTTCCAGTTTAACCATTAAATAATGATTTTTCATATAAAAGGAATTTATAGAAAAATGTATAAAACCTTCAATTATAAATACATAAGATGTACAACAAGCACACCATGCATATATAGTACGTACTGGTGTAAAATGTTTTAGTCACCTGCTTTCGAGAGCTTACAATCTAGGTGGCTTTTCATAAAGAGTGGTACTGTAAGTTTAATATAACACAGGACTTCATGAGACTTAAAGTACACACGGAAATGTCAAGACACAAAACAAGAAATTCTAGAAATGAGGAGGGTGAGAGGAAAGTGAAGGGGGAATTGTAACTTTAAAAATCCTTGTTTCCAAACAGGTGGCCCAAGTAGCTCTGTTGATTTGTTTCTGCCCCTTTCCTGTATTATTTATTCAGCTTTTTTTTTTTACTTCTAGGATTCAGCAATCTGTTATCTTCATAAAAGATGTTACTTACTCACTTCACCATTTAGCTCAACACTATTAATTGTTTTAATGTTGTCTTCACTGAAATATGCTTTCCTTCTTTAATTGGTGAATGCCTTAATGCTTTTGAAATAATGTATAATTTCCCTCTTCACTAATATATACATATTAAGGGTCCTTAAGGCTTCTCCATAGATAAGTTGTAGATTATGTAACATTATGCTGCTCTTTGTAGTCACTTATGCTCTACTGGAGATATGTTAACAGTATTTTGGACAAAATCTTACCAGTGGCAAACACAAAGATAGGAAGGAGTCTTGGGAAACACTTACCCTGTCGCTATGAGAAGATGATGATCTTGACCTTGATGAAGATGAAGAAGATGATGAAGAACGGGACGTCCGACTATGCCTTCCTGGAGAGGATGATCTAGATCTGGAGCTGTGCCTGGAATGTGATGACCTCTCTGCGGAAGACCGTGTTGAACGGGATGATGATGAGGAAGTTGAAGAGGAGGAGGAGGATGACGATGACCTCTTGCGCAGGGAGGCTCTCACAGTATCAGCCTCTGGTCTCTCTTCTTCCTCTGCAGCTTTCTGTAGCTCCACCAATCCTTCAACCTCTAGGTCTTCTTCAGGTAATGACTCACCTGCGATAGGATGTACTGTATCCTCTGGTGGTAAATTATAGCTCTTTGCAACTACCGTGCCTTCCATTTGTGCTTTTGATGTACTATGTTCAGTGGTCTCTGAAGGCTCTTTTATGTCAGGGCTTAGATTGGTTTCTTCCTCTTTCTGAAGAACAGGAGAAGGTGAGGTTTCCACTGGTGTGTCCATAGGACATTCTGATTCAGTGGAATCCTGTTCTGTTGGTGCCCCTCTAGCTTCTGTACTCCCATCTTCCACTACTGTAGTGGAATCTGCAGCAACCACCTCCTGATTAGAAGAGAGCACCTCACACACTGAAGGGTCCTCTGTGATTTTCTCTTGTAGAGGGGAATGTGATGGACTAAAGGACTTAACAATTTCCGATCCTAGCACTGTATGATGTACAGCTGAAGGACTTACTTCAGACTTCGCTTCTGGAATTTCAGAAAGGGCTTCAGATACTTCTCTCTTCTCTACTTGACATACTTCCTGGACACCTAACTGTATATTATCATCTGGTGTTACAGTTTCAGTAGTCTTTGGTAAGTCTGTAGGAAATATTTCAGAAGATTCTTGAACATCTGTGGGACTTTTATCCTGTAATTTATCTAGTTCTGACACCTCCTCAACAACTAAAGGTAGCTCAACTTTTTGCACACTCAAAGGAACTTCAACCTCTACTGGTATGGATTCAGCAGGCTCTTGGGTGTCCATGGGACTCTCAGCATCAGAGTGCATTATTACGGCTACTTCCTCTGTTACTGCTTTCTCAGCAACAGGAACTGCTGGTGAAGTATGATCAGTGACTTCCATATTATTAGATACATCACTGACAATTACAGAACTCTCATGTACTTTTTGAACTAATAAGGGTTTTTTCTCCTCTTCTGTCTCCAGTTCAGGGGTATCATGAAGAATTATAGAGGTTTCACAAGTTCCCTGAATAACTACAGTAGCCATATCCTCTTCAGGCAAATGTTCAGGAACAGTATGGGCAACAACACAGTCACTGATGACTGCTGAATCTTTATTATCTGCATTAGAAGGGTCAGGAATAGTTTCTGGATTAATATCTTCTGTCATTGGTTCAAGATCTTCCTGGGCCATTACTGAAGTTATATTTTCTGATTTTATAGTGTTTGCAGATTCTTGTAAAACTACAGATGCTTTAAATGCTTCTTGTTTTTTCATAGGTTTCTCACTGTCAGGTGTCACAGACACTGGAGCTTCTTTGTTGACAGATCGGTTTTCCAAAAATTCCTCTTGAATTGCAGGAGCCTTATCCATTGGGGCTGTTGATTCAACCATTTTAACCTCTGCATATGTCTCATGTTGTGTCAATGCGGTGTCCTCTGTTGCCTCTGTATTCTTGGCATCTGTAAGGACTTTGATCCCTGGTGTTAAAATTGATGGAGACTCCTGTACATCTTTTTTCTTGTCGGAGGGAGTTTCATGGCTAGTCACAGAAGCAGTAGTTTCTTGTAGAATCAGTGCTTCTTTTTCTACTGGCTTCAGGTCTTGAGTTTTTTGTAGCTGCATAACATTGTCATCTTCACTCGCACTGGGTGTTGCGAGAAATGGTTCTTCCACCTCTGCTCTGTCTACCAAAGGCACTTCCTCATTTACAGGATGGATAGGCAAGAGCTCAATGTTTTCCTTTGCATTTTCCCTAGTGATTTCTGAAATAGGTGCACAGCTGACACTTAACGTTGTTTCTTCCATTAGCTTTTCTGAACATGGAATTAAGGATTCTGTTCCTGTCTGCTCCAAGTTGCTTAAACCCTGTACTGTTGCAGGACAAGTCTCATCCTCTTTAATTTTTTCTGGAGACGCTTGAAAAGTTACCTTCTCCTCCATTTTTTCCGGAGGCGCTTGAAAAGTTACCACCTCCTCCTCCATTTTTTCCGGAGGCTTTTGAAAAGTTACCACCTCCTCCTCCATTTTTTCCGGAGGCTTTTGAAAAGTTACCACCTCCTCCTCCATTTTTTCCGGAGGCTTTTGAAAAGTTACCACCTCCTCCTCCATTTTTTCCGGAGGCTTTTGAAAAGTTACCACTTCCTCCTCCATTTTGTCCGGAGGCTTTTGAAAAGTCACCACCTCCTCCTCCATTTTTTCTGGAGGCTTTTGAATAGTAACCACCTCCTCCTCAATTTTTTCCGGAGGCTTTTGAAAAGTTTCTACCTCCTCCTCAACTTTTTCCAGAGGCTTTTGAAAAGTTTCTACCTCCTCCTCAACTTTTTCCAGAGGCTTTTGAAAAGTTACCTCCTCAATTTTTTCCGGAGGCTTTTGAAAAGTTACCTCCTCCTCCTCAATTTTTTCCGGAGGCTTTTGAAAAGTTACCTCCTCCTCCTCAATTTTTTCCGGAGGCTTTTGAAAAGTTACCTCCTCCTCCTCAATTTTTCCCGGAGGCTTTTGAAAAGTTACCTCCTCCTCCTCAATTTTTTCCGGAGGCTTTTGAAAAGTTACCTCCTCCTCCTCAATTTTTTCCGGAGGCTTTTGAAAAGTTACCTCCTCGTCAATTTTTTCCGGAGGCTTTTGAAAAGTTACCTCCTCAATTTTTTCCGGAGGCTTTTGAAAAGTTACCTCCTCCTCAATTTTTTCCGGAGGCTTTTGAAAAGTTACCTCCTCCTCACTTTTTTCCAGAGGCTCTTGAAAAGTTACCTCCTCATTTTTTTTCCGGAGGCTCTTGAAAAGTTACCTCTGCCTTAGTTTTTCGCCTAGACCCTCGATCTTTCTTATTATGGGTTTGCTCAGACACATTCAGATCAGACTGGGGTTGTACACTTTGCTCATCTAAAACTTTAGGTAACTCTTTAGATATTTCTGGTATTTGTACTTCAGGTAGATCATGTTCTACCACTACTCTAGATTTCACCACATCAGAATTAGCTTGACCATGAAAACTTCCGAATGCCCTAGACTTTAATTTTCTCGCTTTTTTTGAGACTGCAGGAACAGCGATAGAACTTTCTTGCAGTTTCTCAGATTTTGGAACATCTTTGTCATGTATTGTTGGAGTCAGATCCGACTTTTCACTTTCTGGTTTATGTAACACAGACACTGGCTTTATTTCAGACACATCGATTTCAGGACATCCTGGAACACGCATAGATATATTTTCCTCTTTGACTGCATGATGGGATGGGTCCTGCTTCTCCAATATAGACATTGCCTGGACACCTCTTCTAGCTGGCTTCTCCACTATGTGCAGGCTTTGACTTCCCACTGTCTTCTTTCCTTCAGACTTTCCACAAACAGGAGGTTTCATTAGAACTAGAGCAGGGCTAGCTTTTACATCTTTTGAGATGGGCCCGATTTTGATACTCACAGGAGTACTCTCTTTTTCTTCACTCAAAGGGGATTCCTGTCGCTTGGCTTTAGTCTTCTCAGATTCTTGGCGCCAATTTGGAGTTGGCCGGATCACACAGGATTCTTGGTTGCGACGTGATGCTGGTTCCGAATCAATTTCTGCCTTCTCTCGGGACTGGCGTCCCCATTTTTGGGGAGATCTTTGGGCCCTTGTGCCTTCAGGGATTAGAAGATGTGGAGGTCCTGCTTTTTCTGATAATGGGGACAGCTGCTTCTCAGCAAAAAGCTGCTGCCTTGCCCCTTCTATTGGCAGTAGTGGAGGAACTCGCTCTTCTGTGGTCTCCTTTGTCTCAAGTAGTGTGATTCTGGAACTGCTTTCCCTCAGTTCAGGAGGAGAGGGTGATCTCTTGACTACAGGTGATCTTTTAGGTTGCTGAGGGGTGGTTGCCCTTGTAGATGATCTTCTTCTTCTGGGAATCTCTTCCTCATCTTTTACTGGTTTTACTTCCTTCTCCTCTTCAATCTCTTCTTCGTCCTCTCCTGCCTCCTCAGCTTCTTCTCTTGTAGGGGCTGAATCTCCTTTAGATCGCCTTACCCTTGTAGATGCCCTGCGCTGTTCAGATTCCAATACTGGCTGGGAAATTACAGGAGACTTTGGCGTTCTAGTCTGTAAAGCAAAGGCATTTTGATTGTAAATACTCTTCTCACTGAAGGGATTCTCTGTCTTTATATTGGCTATGAAATCGGTATGGATTGGATCACTCACCTGCTTGACCCGGGAAGATCTCCTCTCCCGCTTTCGGGGAAGCTCTTCATCGGACTCTTCAGGCTCTTCCAAAACTGACCGGCATTTTTCTGAATAATGGAATACATTTTTAACCCCTCAAATAAGAACAACCCACATAAAAAAAAAAGAAAAAAGGCACAACATGTTTTGAATAACTAATGATACTACATTTTTAAAGAGTAAGAGAAACAAAATGTTGCACACTACTCCTGAGAATAGTAAAAGAGGGTTTTTACAACACCGTACAACAAAACATGCATAAGGATGGCTGGAGTGCCTTGAGTTTAAATACTATTCTGAAACTATTGACAAATCTCAGTAATACAGTATAAACAGGGCTTGAACAGAATAGATCAATAACAAGATCGTACAGCCCGAAATGCAATTTAGATTTCATATTGCTGCATCCTATTATTCTAAAAGAGAAGTATTTTTCAGAGGTCAATAGGAATTTTAGATGTATTTTCCCAATTTACTCACACAGGGCCAAGTGTTTTGAATAAACTGACAGAATGCTACTCTCTATCATTACACAAAGAAGCAGACATGCATCTGACTTGTGAAGACCCCTCAGAAATATATAATTGGCAGAACTTACTTGGTGCTCGCTTCCCTACTTCCACTTCTGGCACCTTCAGAACAGAGCAGATGAGATCGGAGGGCTCAGGTAATATGTCTGGAGGAAGCATCTCATCCTCAGAATCGGCCGAAGGTTCTATAGAGCAGAAAGACACGGCACAAAGTAATATCATTGCCTGTAATGTACCAACTAATTTATTGGATTAGGGTCAATATCCCAGATTAATTCAGAGTGGTTCACAACGTAAGAAACTTCACTTAAACAATGCACTTCGGGTAATCAGGAGTTCAAGGAACTATTTTAGACTCGTTATGCAAACAAAAACTACTTAAAATGGCAAACAAAGCTCCAAGCTATTGTAGAAATGAAAAATACATATAAAAATAAACATAACTGCTATTGGTTAACAGCAAGTATTTTGTGTGTAAAAATGGAGCTTGAAAGTTAATTATTTTAAACAAATTATCTATAAAGTACATCCCTTTTTATAAGGCTATAAATACATTATTAGAGTGGGGGTAAGAAGGAAGCACATGCCCAGTTGGTATAGATTAAAAAATACATAAGACATGAATGACAGGTAAAAGTCCCCGTGAATATCTTTAATTTATAAAGCGACAGAATTTTCTTGAGTTCTATTTACAAAAGCGCAAACTAGGAGTTGGTAAAATAGGCAAGTTATAAAAGGTAACAAAATAGGTATGAAGAAATATAAATACAATACTACAAAGTGCTTACAAATTACCGTATATACTCGAGTATAAGCAGAGTTTTTCAGCCCTTTTTTTAAGACTAAAAAGGGCCCCCTCGGCTTATACTCGAGTCACTCTCCCCCGGGTGTCTCTCTAACCACCCCACCCCCGTGTCTCTCTACCCCCCTGTGTCTCTTTCCCTCCCCCCTCCTCAACCCCCCCTCCTCATCCAAAACCCCCCCGGTATATGCTAATGACGTGGCGCGCATGTGACATCACATGTGCGCCGGGTCAAGAAGGAGCGGAGGCCGGAGCAGAAGCAGGTAAGTGAGGGGAAAGGGAGAGGGGGAGGTATTTAGGGGGGTTGAGGTTGAGGAGGAGGGGGGGGGGGGTTGAGGAGGGAGGGGGTTGAGGATGGGGGGGTTGAGGATGGGGGGGTTGAGGATGGGGGGGGTTGAGGAGGGAGGATGGGGGGGTTGAGAAGGGAGGATGGGGGGGGGTTGAGAAGGGAGGATGGGGGGGGGGTTGAGAAGGGAGGATGGGGGGGGGGGGTGAGAAGGGAGGATGGGGGGGGGTGAGAAGGGAGGATGGGGGGGGTGAGAAGGGAGGATGGGGGGGGGTGAGAATGAGCATGGGGGGGTTGAGAAGGGAGGATGGGGGGGTTGAGAAGGGAGGATGGGGGGGTTGAGAAGGGAGGATGGGGGGGTTGAGAAGGGAGGATGGGGGGGGGTTGAGAAGGGAGGATGGGGGGGGGTTGAGAAGGGAGGATGGGGGGGGGGGTTGAGAAGGGAGGATGGGGGGGGTTGAGAAGGGAGGATGGGGGGGGGTTGAGAAGGGAGGATGGGGGGGGGGTTGAGAAGGGAGGATGGGGGGGGTTGAGAAGGGAGGATGGGGGGGTTGAGAAGGGAGGATGGGGGGGGTTGAGAAGGGAGGATGGGGGGTTGAGAAGGGAGGATGGGGGGGGTTGAGAAGGGAGGATGGGGGGGTTGAGAAGGGAGGATGGGGGGGTGAGAATGAGGCATGGGGGGGTTGAGCATGAGGGGTTGAGAAGGACATGGGGGGTTGAGAATGAGGCATGGGGGGTTGAGATGAGCATGGGGGGGTTGAGAATGAGCATGGGGGTGAGAATGAGCATGGGGGGTTGAGAATGAGCATGGGGGGTTGAGAATGAGCATGGGGGGTTGAGAATGAGCATGGGGGGTTGAGAATGAGGGGTTGAGAATGAGCATGGGGGGTTGAGAATGAGCATGGGGGGTTGAGAATGAGCATGGGGGGTTGAGAATGAGCATGGGGGGTTGAGAATGAGCATGGGGGGTTGAGAATGAGCATGGGGGGTTGAGAATGAGGATGGGGGGTTGAGAATGAGGATGGGGGGTTGAGAATGAGGATGGGGGGTTGAGAATGAGGATGGGGGGGTTGAGAATGAGGATGGGGGGTTGAGAATGAGGATGGGGGGTTGAGAATGAGGATGGGGGGTTGAGGAAGGTGGTTGAGAATGAGGAGGGGGGTTGAGGAGGGTGATAGGGGAGGGGGGAAGAGACAAGGGGAAGGGAGAGGGGAGCAGAGACATGGGAGAGAGAGAGGGGGGGACACAGGGGGCAGCACATTTCCAACCCTCGGCTTATACTAGAGTCACTCATTTTACCCAGTATTTTGTGGTAAAATAGGTGCCTTGGCTTATACTTGGGTCGGCTTATACTCGAGTATATACAGTAAAAAAAAAAGTGCTTACAGTGCAGATTATTATTTTTTATCCAACATAGCATGCTCATTATCACTGGAAAATTGATAAAGAGACTTCGAGAGAGGAAGGTATTTTTTTTCTAGATAACTTATGAATAAAATACCCAGTTTTCAAGGCAAACATTTCCTCTTAAATATTTTTAACAGCCAACTGTAAACAATTTTCTAACAACAATCAATTATATACTTTTAATATCTGCAATTACTGGGACGTTTGCTGACAAAATTCAATTGTATAACAACCATGTAAAACTGTGCATCTACATACAAAATGGTTCTATCCAAATCTTAGCAGGGCATGTCACTTATAGGACCCCGATGCACAGCTTTCTGATTGTGTCACATACTGACAGGTCGTACCTCCAGTCTCTGCTGCTTCTCGGGCTTCTCGCTGTAAACGCTGTCGGAGCAGTTCCTGCTGTTTCTCCAGATACTGCTTTATAAAACTGTTTTGTCCCATTTCCTCACCCATCTGCAATGAAAGGAATCAATTATAGTGTGGAGATAAGGGATTGGAAATAAAAGAGATGTGCATGTCTTTTGATGGATAGCCTGACAATCATTATATTATGTGAATGAGTGTTGAATGCTAACCTCAAGTAGTTAACAGACTATTCCACAAATTTGTTAAAGGGGCCCCTGGATAGTACATTACAGGCGAATAGAAAGTACTTAAAGGCAGCAGATAAAATGCATAACACTTTTTAAAAGTACACATAATTTTACTAAGCAGACAACTATTGTCACCTAAATTTTTATTGTGCATTAAAAAGAGCATGTATAAATATTGCAACAAAATATCTGTGCATGAAAAACAAAAACACATTTATAAAAAATAAGTTCAAATTAAAAGGAACATGATTTAAATATGCTTTTGAAAGGAAATATGCTTTATAACGGCTCCAATGTGTTATAGAAGTAAAGCATTTCATTATTATTCTTTTAGTTTGGGCAGCCAATTACCTTTTTGAGGTGCTTTCTCAGAAAGGTGGTTCTTTGTAAAACTACATTTTATTTCCTACTATATTGAAACTAACTAACAGTAGCAAATTGCCATACTTCCACTGCAGAAGCTAAAAGGTTCCTCGGGATCAAGGATCTCTTCCCCACTGTAGAAGCAGATCAGCAGAAACAAAATGTAGGCTCCCACTGCAGCATAACTGCCTAAAAATAGGTATGAAATCAAAGTTGTATTGTTTTTTGTTAACTTTCTAAAACATTAATGATTATCAAGTATAGTTCTTCAAAAGTGTGTATTGTAAATATATAGACTACAGCAGTAATGTGATTAATCGTCCTCTAGCTTCGACTTCTAAAATTGTACAAATTTGAGTAAGAGTAGTCTTTCATTCACATTTTGAATTCCAAACTTTGTCCTTCTACTTACTTACCAGGTAAACGCGAAAGTGTTCATAAACATGCTCTTTTTAAATGAACAAAAATGCAGCATAAGATTACATTTAAACCACGTACTTTTAAAATGTGGTAGTAGGATCTTCTCAGTCTACCCACAGTGTTTTAATACACTAAATAACTGCCATAGCTGACCCAGCATTTGATGAGGTCATTGTCAAACTTGCATTTACCTTTACACTGCGAAAAACATTAAACTATTGCATTTCACATATACAGGTGTTTGGGCTCTGTATACAGAATGCTACTAACACCAGGGCTGCATTTATTTTTATGCAGATTTTTAAAACCCCAATGCCTCCTACTGAACACTACTGTAAGTCACTGATTTAATGATGAATAGGTTATGTTAGGTGTTCATATAAATATAGCTCAAATTACCAAAAAGTAGGAAGTTACTTCTATATACAAAGAGCATTGATACAATTGTTGATAAAACCATCCTTATCAATGTGAGTAGCCAAAGGAAGTTTAGTGAGAATTTGACACTGTATATGTGACGAATATTTTCATAATATCTATAACTTGAGGTCACTGTCATCAGCAGGAATTACTGCTTATAGCACAATTAAAAATGTTGTTGGATCTCTTATGCCCCCAGTGGACAGACCTGTGAGTTTGGCTGGAACCCAGGGTGAGGAGTAGAGTGCTTCTGGAGGTTCTCCCAACATAGCGCCTGCAAGAGGGATAAAGAAAACAGATTTGTACAAAACAAAGAAAAGCAGGGAAACATAAGCCTGATGGCATGAGCATGACAGGTAATTTCAATTCACAGAGATATTTATAGAAACCGGAAACATCACCATTAATCCATAGCACTCACACTCTGAGCAGATCGAAATAAGGAGAAGAATGGAGCTGTGAAGATTATTCTTCATGGATGGCACATGGATATATGGTATAACAATATCTGCACATAGAGATGACAGGTCAGATACTTCAAGGGGTTCTTGCAGTGCACTGGTTGGTCAACTAGAATTTACTCACGGTGCACAACAGAGAAATCATGGCCTGTGGGTTGCCTGTCCCTGCTATAGAGATGTGTGTTCGCTTTTACTCTTCCATAACACTTTATCCTCAGCAACAGCAGACAAAAGTATTACATGGTCACTATATTCTATTTTGCATGTTTAAAAAGCTGGTTTTATAGCAATATTTTAAAGCACTAACACTGAAAAAGATGATGAACCATATGTTTGATTAGCTTTAGCACTGGAATTGAAAGAGAGGTTGAAACAGGGACTCATAAGTGGCGTTATCGATGTTATAAGATCATGTTTACACTAAAAAGGGTAGGGATTAAAAAACAAGGTTGTTTCAGTACAGAAATTCACAAAACTGCCTGCACTTTTTCCTGTAACATTTCAGGACAGAGAAGAAAACAATACCTCCCGGTTTCACAATAAACCATCTATGTTTCACACAAAAACAACTTTTTGTAAAGTTTCAAACACGATTTTTGAATGCTTGATAGGAAGTTTGGGACTACAGTGGCTCTTTAAAAGGACATAAAAAGGTTTCTGGATTTTACTAGGCATATAATATACAGTGTCTTACAAAAGTATTCACCCCCTTGGCATTTTTCATGTTTTGTTGCCTCACAACCTGGAATTAGCATGGATTGTTTGAGGATTTGCATCATTTAATTTACAGAACATGCCCACAACTTTGAAGAGGTTTTTCTTTTTTATTGTGAAGCAAACAACAAATAGGACAAAATAACAGAAAAAGTCAATGTGCATAACTATTCACCCCCCTAAAGGCAATACTTTGTATAGCCACTTTTTGTGGCAATCACAGCTCGAGAGTCGACCAATCAGGGAACAAACGGACGGTACGTGATTGGCTTAATCCCAAACTTGTGCAAGTGGAGAGGGAACTGGGATGCCTAACTCGATGATTGGGGCCAGGCCATGGCATATTCACCCCTGCTATTTTTCCCCCATAAGTGCTTTATTTGGACAAAATTCAGTATCATGATGTCCTCTGTTAAACACTTTTCTGGCTACCAACCCACCCCATTTACAGGCTACGGTTGTTCATATGGTTATTCCTTTATTGTAACAGATGATCGTAGGTAGTCTACACAGGTAAACTGGCACTGGAAGTAATTCTAATATCGTGGTTAACTGCAGGACAATGGTTCATAAGGGTTCAATAACAAACACTTAACCCACCCTAACTTCTGCTTTTTTCACAGAACAAACCACTTAATTGATTAACAAGACAGGTTGTTAATTTTCTTCCTATGCCAATCCAGTCCATCCAGCCTATCAGGACATAATCACAGAGGGGAACCTAGGCTACAGCAACTGTGCCATTATTAAATTAAATTATAATTCTGGTAACAGGAAAGGGCACGGTGCCTGACATCGGGTGGGCATAGGGGTCAATCTAACTTAAAGGGCCAGGTACTGTCTGTTTCTGCTCCACTATACACACTAAACATGTAAGTTTGTGCGTTTTCAATCTTGTGCCGGTGCATTGGAAACAAGCACTATGTAACAAGCACTATGTACATTTGATTTTTAAGCTCAAAAACAGGGCCCTCCATTCTTTATAAGGTGTTAAATTTGTCATGTACTTAACCCCTGTATAGCGATATGGAATATGTCTGGCGAATGCAGTAACCATATTTCCTTTAGTCCACCATGGAGTCGGCGACAATGCTTATGAGAACTTCTTAATAAAATAAAGTTTATAAAATTAAATAGATACACAACCAAGTAAAATCCAGAAACCTTCCATTCCCTTTAAAGCATTATTTTAGGATTTGCCAGATTACTGAAACCTGTCTACTATTTTGTAAAATCTAATCACCTTCTTAGGACGGTGTCAACTGTCCCTCACAGTCACTTTCAAACATTTTCTACAACACTATATATATATATTTATAATATATTTTTTTTTTAATATATATATATATATATCTATTATTATATATATATATATATATATACTCTGAGATTGTGAGAGGACAGCCCAGGATGTCAGAGTGCACAACAAAACAGTTGGTCTCTTGATGCACACCATAATTTTATTTTGTAGACGGTTACAAAGCTCTAACATTTTTATTTTTTCTGATCATACATTAAAATGTTTCGGACACAGGACACACAATTGTTCATATATTAACTGACAGATTGACTGCTTCACTTTGTGACTATGACAAAATATTTATAGCTGGGGATTATTTAACGGCACAATGTATCTCTAAAAATTAACTCCCTGTCTGACTACTGAAACATTAGTATCTGTCTCCTTCGTGTTATGTATGTGTCTACTGCTGTCTAGAGCTATAACAAACCGTTTTATTCATTTATCAACTTGGATGTAAGAAACTATTTTGTCTAAATGTGCTTTTTGCTGAAACACTGAGCATTTGCTCTGTGGGTACAGCAAGAAATCATTACCAACGAGAGTGCGGAAATGCAGTATTCAGGGGGAGACATAATGGGTAATTATTTGTGTACTACAAGAAGAGATACTGAGGTTTCATGCTGGTAAACAAACACAACGTAGATGGATACCTTTAACCACATATACAAGGTAACAGGAATTACCTATATGATATCAAACTTAGAAGCCAGCACATAATTTTGGGGGGAGTTTAGGAAGCTTATATGCCTAACAATAATAAATGTAAAATAATCAAAAGTTATGATCCAGCAGAAAAATTTGAACACCCATCACTCTGAGTATTGAAATATATTTATTACCGGTATCCACTGTAGCGGACAACAATAACGGTTAATACTAATTATTTAACATATCAACAATAATTTTTAAAAATAAAAGTTTTTTTTTCCTCTTAAGTGTCCAGAGGTGAAAAAAAAAAAAGGTCTGTCTAGAAGGCTGGCGAGGTTTTATCGGACCAGTGTAGGCTTGCCGGCAACAGACAAACCTTTCTCCCTACCTTATAGACACCCCATAGGGGGCAAATAAAAGCAGTTCTGACAAAGTCAAATTTAAGTTTTAACTACTAGGAGTGCCAAAAACATTAAATCACCATGTTCGGCTGGCTGAGCTGCCACGGCCAAGTATGATGAACTTAAAGTAAAGGCACTCTTGTTCTAACCTGTCCCCATCGCAGGGTTGGGGGTTTGATAAGTAAGCATTGATAAATAGTAAAATATTTTTCTAAATAAATGACTTAAAATCCCCCACATTATTTCCCCCCTTCATCTTTCAACATCATCTTCCACCTTGCACTCGGGCTCACACTTATGACTATTCTAGAGGGTTCGAGGGGGCAGCCATGAGCTTCAGCTCTCCCGGCCAAGGAATACCCAATGACCCATGCCATATCTTATGGATTCCCCTAACGGGCAGAGAGGAAGGCCGGAAGAGAGAGGGAAGGTTGGGGGCAGAGGGGATCGATATGGGCAGAAGGGTGGTTGAAGAGAGATAAGAGAGGAGGGAAGGTTAGGGGGACAGAGTGGGAATATAAGGATAAGAAAGAGATGGGAATAGGTGAGTGGGGAAGAAAGGAGAATGGCGCGAGTTGGTCAATGATTAATATTCTTGGACCTTTCCTGTTTTATACTAGCACACATGCACGCGCAACACTGACAGCCTCCGGGTGCGCTCATGTCCTAACCCTAAACCCCTACACTGTGTGCTAGCATAAAACAGGAAAGCACCATATTCTTTAATGAATGGCTAGGGTATGTGCTTCTAGCCAATATATACTTTTTATAGGATTTATTTTTATATACAGAGGATAGACTAACCTCTTAAGGCACAAGGTATCTGTATGTGCCAATAAAAGCAAGAAAAGCCTACGGTGTTGTCATTAAACGCCACAATTAGTCAGAAAGAATATTAAACAAATGTATTATTATCAGTGTACTCAGATAATCCTGGGTTTTTGGTCTATTAGCTCAAATTTCAACTGATCGTACTGGTTTTAGTAATAGTATAAAACTATGAAATGAAAATGTTTTTTTCCTCACTTAATTACTAACTTTGTCTTCCTTTTATGTTAAATACAGCCAAAATAACAAATATACCAACAGAAAGCTGAACATCTATTAAAAACAATAGTAATTACTAATATGTAAATATTAATAAGCTGACAAGAATCTTGTCTAAACAAATACAGAACTAAATGTTACTGAGGGTCTAGGCTCTTGCATCAGGAAAAGGTCTTAAACTCCTGGCACTGAAAAGGTTAAAAGCCACACTGTTTTTTTCCCTTCTTCAAATACTGAATGTATAAGTTATTAAATAAGCAAATATACCCCCCCCCCCAGACACACACACCCACACTACAGTTCTTTAAATGTACACATGCTTTGGCAACATTGCTTGTCTGCAGCATTAGTGTTATAAAGCACTATATGTAACAGCAAAAGAGGCATCCATGAAACATATTAAAAAGAAAAGCTGTACAGACATCAGGGCATTATACGCATTTAAGAGAATTAGCTCCCACTGCAACAATGCACTAGGAGCAAATCAACTTGTGAATCCCATAGCACTCCAGCATAGCACAGTCTGTGAGTATTAACACCAATCACTGCTGCCTTGTACAGAAAAACGCCTAGAAACAAGATAAGACATGGTCCCAAGGCTGGCCACACCAGTGGAGACAGTGGAGTTCCTTATATTTCTAGAATTTAAAATGTTATCTATATACATAGCGCTAAGTCGAAGGAGGCACTGCTCCTACAATTTTACTTCTAACTTTTCATTTTATGGTGTGTAAATCTACACGTGTATCTAGAAAGGGGATGAAAATGCTCATGAGTCTGGGAGCCCAGGTGCTTAAATGTGTATGGCTGGCTCCTAGATATATTTCCAAAGTATAATACGTCTATATGAAGGGCTTATTTCTTGAAATAACTTGAATAACTTAGTTATTTGTATCCACCCTGTATCTATATATGTACGCCATTCCCAATCCCCTAAAACAAGTTTCTTGGTACTAGGTAAAATAGTCCTAATCTTGGATTAATACAACACCTAGAACCTTTATATATATATATATATATATATATATATATATACACACATATACAGGAGCCATATATAAAATGGTGATTGGATTAATAAGAGTGAGCGTGCATTGTGGTCTCATTTGCATGTCCTCCCCACCCAGTTTTTCCAGAGTGTAGTGCATCAACTATATTCCTGAGAGATTTGAGCAAGAGATAAGTTTATAAACTTATTTTTTAGACATTCAAATTGGATCACTAATGTACTATTCTATTATATATATATATATATATATATATATATATATATATACATACATACATACATACATACACACATTTGTTTTGATTTGTTTCTTTTAGAAGTATTTTAAATCTAGGCCATCAGTTTGTTTTTTAAAGTATTTTAAATCTATATATACTACAAAATTCACATTTATTTAAAGAGCGTGTTCAAGGTATTGGTTTTAATCCATCACCTCAACATACGGACCCAATTGTTTCCTACTGCTTTTCTCTAGTGTTACCTGCCATATGTTTTAAAGCCATTTTTAATAAATCTTTAACAAATATGTTTGCAGCCTATCTGCCACAATAAAAGTGAATTTACTATGAAAAAATACACTCTTTCAGTGGCCCTTTCAGTTACTTTGAAAATTGTATCAAACATGAATCATAAATAAATAAATCATTTTATGAGCAGTTTATACAGCCATACCACATTTAGCGCTCAACATACTTTCCTCAGCGAGAAGAGTTTGTGTGAAAACAGAGCTTGTACTCGCAATCGCAAAGTTATAGCGCTAAGCCAGGGAAAAACAGATCCCTTTAGCGAATCAGCGCCCTAAAGTTTGGCACTAAGCTGGGTATACCTGCACATAATACCTTTGATCTCTTGAAACACCATTGGGCTAACCCAAGTGCTTGGTATATTCCGGGAGCCATGGTTTGTAAAAATGTTATTTCTGGATCCCTCATATATCTATTAATAGGCCTTCATATCTGGCTCCTCATTATGTGTTGCCAACTACAAAGTCTGGGTATAAATTTGTCATCCCCCAGACATTTGATGGTATTGTTATTTAGTGCTGTATGGAACTACTGTTCAAGGAAAGGGTCAGAAAAAATACCCTATAGAAGCAGAAATGGCAGGACATTACATATTAAATATCATCTGAAGGTGTAATTAATGATAGACAACAATATTTCACACAATAATTGACCTATAGATTTAGTTACTCTGGCAATGCACGATGTGATGAGAAACATAGAATACAAATCCGACAGCTTCTCTGGCTGTTGCATTAACAACTGTGATCTAAAGATATTTAGCAGCCAGGACATTAACTCTACACTGCCACCCCTCTTTAATCTGCAGCATGGCTCAGACTCCAGCACAACCTGTTCCTAATCTGTCCTGAAGCCATGTTATATGCTTCAGGCTAAAGGAGGGCTCTGAGAGTCTCCTTCTGCCGTCTGATCAGCCATACAATCTGTCTAAGCCCTGCAGTTGGGGACTGGAGCGTAATGCAGGTACTGCTTCGGGCAGTATACAAGTTCAAGCAGCTTGCCCCATCACAAAAGCTGGGCATGAGTCTTAGGTAGTTGGGCCAAGCTAGGATTCTCAGGCAAGGAGGAGGAAAGTGTATTATCTGTGTAATAAATGTAAAATATTCAGTGCCTGAGGGTTCATAAGACAACACCCCAGAAACTAAATTAAGTCAACATTTTATTGCAAAGACGTCTATATGAATGTTCCCTTAGTGAATAACCAATATTCTATTTAGAGGAAATATCCACTGAATTTAAAACTAAACAGTTACCCCTGATGAGGTTATTGCTCAACAAATTAATAATTAGAGCGACAAATACATCTTTAAGAGTCTGAACTACAGGGATTGTTCACCTTCTGACTACGCATAACACAAAAAGACATGACAGCTATAGGATGTATCTTTTTTAGTAATAATAAATCACAAAATTGCCCCAGAGAACATCTAACTGGGACTAGTGGTTCGAATCTGCTTTCGAAACCAATTTACCAACATTTGTAACTTTGAGAAAACAACAGGAGAATAAACACTAACCTATGGAAATAAATGATTGCAAACAAATTTATCCTAATCAATTTGGAAGTACATAAAGCTTGAACTTGTTAATGTATTTAATTTAGAACGCTCCTCCAATTATGCATATAATTCAGGAGAAGGGAAACACTCCATACTTTAATTACTACAATAGATTTATATACAGTTACATTAGTTTCAATATATTTAAAAGCATTCGATATAAATATATAAATTAGAATATATATTAAAGAGTTATTTTCAATTTAAACATTTTGTAGGACATAATTAACATTACAAATACATGTGCAAATAGCACCAAATAAAGGCTTTAGCAAGTAAAATAATTTAAAAACATAGTTCCCCTCAATCATGGCCTCCTCTGCCTTGCTCCCTGTCCTGCACAATATTGTCCAGATGACACCACAGGATTAAATTAATAACGCATGCCAGATTACAGACACACATAGCTCTGGCACCTGAAATTAGTGCCGATGGCTACTGCCTAATCTGGCTATCCTAAATTGGATATACATTTATCAACCCTGACTTCAAGGTATCTAGATTATACACTACCTTATTAAATTGCGATTCTGCAAATATAAAAGGGCTCTATATAAGCACACCAGCATATTTTTTTTTTACAGAAGTTTTTTAGTTAGTGAACTTCTATCCCAAAAGCAAGGTCTTCACTAAATGAAAACTTCTGTAAAAGAGCCCTTTTAAATTTGCTGGATTGCAATTTAATAAGGCTGACAATGAGAAGCTTTCAATGGCTTGTCACACACATTTCATACAGTCTTATCCCAGGCAACATATACAGCAAGCTCTCTGGGTTCTTTCACCCCCCATGCCTAGGCATTTATTTCTGG
Organism: Discoglossus pictus; assembly: GCA_027410445.1. NCBI lineage: Eukaryota > Metazoa > Chordata > Amphibia > Anura > Alytidae > Discoglossus > Discoglossus pictus. The sequence goes on from CM050163.1 coordinate 383,738,351, forward strand.
GCCAAAAGTAATATAAAAGCTAACTTATGTATGAATAAAGGTTGAATTATGTATTTCACCGTGCTTTTCCGTCATAATGCATAAAAACAAGTTGTACGTATAAAGGTAAAGCTTTGTATTGCGCTGTTGTCACAGTACAAACAATGTTTCTGATGAATGTTTTTTGTTGAAATCATATATATAAATATATATATACACACACACACACAAATAAAGAAGTACATTAGATAGAGAATGCCTCTATGCCATAAATACACACAGGGGACAATGAGTCCTGCTCCATAAAATACCCACAACACATTTACAGAGAATGCTCTTTGGGATACCTACTGTAAAATGTAAATACTTGGGACTATTTTCCTAGTCACAATAACACCAAATATTATAAATCCTAGGCCATCACTTGTAATATTTTAATATATATATATATATAAATAAACAAACACACACCTACACAAAGGGGTGGACATTTTCCAGGAAAGATGTTGCAGGAGCTAGGTAGGCTGTTTCTACAGAGATACATTATACAAAAATATGTAGGAACCGCCATATCAGAGAGGTCAGACAATTGCAGTTTACTGGAGGAAAGAACTAGCACCCCTACTCCCAGTCTTTTCACAAGAAAACCATATGGATAAGCACAATCAGAAACACAGGCAAATGTGCCTAGGTGCTGCAGTCATTATTGGTCACAGACTGAACAACAAAGTCAAAGCTTTATGTATAATAGCTATAAAGGTTAGGATCCATGGTGCTCTAGGTTAGCCTAGCTTTGTATTTATATAGACTATGTGTACTTATATAGACTATGTGCTCTGGGAACTGTCCCCTCACCACAAAGAATGCTAAATACAAGACCATGTCTCTCAGAACTAGTAAGGTGGGCTTGGGACTACACCTGCAGTTATTACAGTGTAATTGTGAGTAATGCACTAATACTAGTATAATGTGGACATAAGTGAGGAAAGGAAAACTCTTTAGAAAGTGTAATAGACAACCGAACTACTCACACTGTTTACTTACTAAGCACACATGTACGCGCCTGATTAGCATGTACAGTGTAACGTGTGCCTGTGTGTACAATAATATAAATACACACCATAATGTACTTATCTATACAAGCCACTACACAACCCCACGGCTGCACTGCACACACAGTGCACGGCTCTAGTATCACTGCACAACATATATACCGAGGTGTTTGTAAACACACATTTAATTGTATTACATTTTATTCCACTGAGGCCTAAAAGCTCTTCAAAGCGCGAGCACGCAGACAAGGGGCGGGACTATGAACATGGTGCGTGCACGTGCCCGTGTATTTTTAATGGACGCAACCAGGAAAAGGGCGGGAAATACGCCTTCTGTCGGTAGTGCGCCCATGCGCACGTTGGGTAACAGGAAGTCCAGACATGCGTAGTGCATACTATTTCCGTACGCACATGCGTGAAGCAGCGGCGCTGATAGGAAGAGTGAGGGGCGGTGGGCGCGCGCTCGAGATTGTTGTGGGGAGTGCGCGCTCCCGCGGGCTGTGCCGTTTATACCGAGGTGGAAGCACAAGGTGTGAGGAATTACTTACCCCCTTGAGTCTCTTCATGAGCGTGCTCCTTCTGGCCGCTCTTAGCCAGCCCACGCCTCCTCTAGCGGCCGCCCGCAAGTCAGTAACACGCAAGGCTGTCCAGCTGCCTTCAGTACAGCGTCACGTCGTCCCAGCTCCGACATGTTGTGCGTCCCGAGGTCCCAGTGACTGGCGGAAAGTGCTATACCGGCCGCGGGGCGCGATACGACCGAGCTCGGCCGAACCCGCTGCGTGACGTCAGCCTCGGGCACTTCCGCCTCCAAACTCGGATCCAGTCGGAGAATCTCCTTCCTCCTCTTTCCTGTGACGTCAGAATCGTCACTGCCACAAGGTTCTGCCCTTTCCAGTACGTCATCTTCGGAAAGGCTCGGGATATTTCGTTGGTTTAGATGGCTCACACTGACCCATGTAGTGTGGTAGCGCCACCATGAGGGCAGAGCAGTATTACAGCACAAGACTATGTGTATCCCAAAACAAACACAATTATGTGAAGTGGTTCAGAGAAATGCAAAAAAATGCAGCTGGCATACAATATACTATAGATAAGGTCACATACGCGCTTAGCCCTATACAGCTAGTGGGAAACCCATTTCACGTTGGTGTTCAAACTAGTAAACCTATTTCAAATGCAACAACTTATTGGGTGCACTTATGGTAACCAAATTATGTACAAAGTTACAATATTTTGGGGTGCATTTAATAGAAGGTTAGCATGCAGTTGGCATTGTGGCAAATTGAAGCCCTGTTTCTTTTATTTTTAATGTACTGTTATGCTCAGATACTCTACTTTTTATGTTGTAGAAATCATGAAAAAATGTGTTTCCTGACACTGAGAGGGATAATGCCTCTGATTTTAGCAGTTTTCACAGTATAAAAACCCCTTGCATAACCAGTTATGAAATCAAGGTGCAAATTGCTATGAATATTCAAAGCTGGTCTTTATGATTTTGGGACCTATCCTATTTTGTGTGTGCCTTTGTGGAAGTGCGCCACCTAGCAGGGAAAAAGGGGTAGTACACCCCAACCCCTGTAACCCTAACCCACTTACCGGCCGTAGTAGCTTATTTATAGCGTTAGATGGCTCTTGGCGAGAGCATCCGAGCGTTCCAACAGGAGGCGGCAGCGCACTGTTCCATCGGACAGTGGCGCACTCAAAACAGGATAGGACCTTATTTTTAATTAGAAGTAACACGTTGTTTATGTTTAAATCACAAAAACAATTAGACGGATTTTGATAATATGCCTATTCTGGTTGGGTCTGAGATTTTACCAAAACGTGGACACAAATATCTCATTCTTAGGAGCATGGGTGTAGGAGCCAGAATAAATTTGGGGGCGATACAGCTTATTTATATACACATTTTGTACACCCATGTTTAGGAGCCAAGTAGATTTTCAAAGGGTATCATGAGGTACATTGAGAATTCAGTGTGCGAGTCCTAGCATAGATCCATTTACTCCAGGAAACTTCAGGAATTTTAGGGCCCAAGGATTAAAGTAATTTTCCACCCCCATCTAATGATGAACAAATCTATTATGCTGCAGCAAATTAAAAACACCCAATAGGAAAATCACATTTAAGATTAACGTAAAAAACTTGCATTTCTTTGCTGATAATTTTATATGAAATTTAGGAGTCAGACAAATTAGTGAGGATCTAGAAAAACTTTATTAGGAGTCAGAAAATGCATTAGAGAGAGAATTATATTTGCAATAACTGAAAAATAGGAATAAGCAGTTCACGTGTAGACTGCATAGTCCTTTCATGTTATGGTTACGTCACGTTGCTGCAGTGCGGCCACCAACAGCTAGATGGCCTGCCGATATTCCAGTGCCATATCAGAGACAAGACTTGGCCTAATCTTTAACTAACCCTAACTGTTTACCTAAGTCTAGTCTCTATGGCACTGGAATATCGGCAGCGCCAGTTGGTTGCCACATCGCAGAGGCGGACCTGTGCCGTAACTATAACAGAGAGCCCCTAAAGCAGGGAGGGGTATGGAAAATAAATACAATTAAGAAAACTAGAACTAAAGCAACACAACAAAGTTGAGATTGTGTATATTTTCGTGTTCTTGGTCAGTTATGATATGGTTGCTGCAAACCTTTCTAAATATGAAAACCTAATGACTCTTCCTATGGGCTGTGACAATGTTTCATTCTGCTGGTACACCAAACTCAACACATACAACAAACTGAATTCTGTAGCTCGATTACTAGTTGTAAAATCTTAAAACTGTAACTATATTTTTGCCAAGCTATATCAATTTAATTACATATTTGCAAAGAAGGAAAAATAAAAAATGTAAACAAATACATCAAAATATATTATTAAAAGTGATGAATTTTAGATCAACATGTTGCTTGAAGTTGTCTCATCAAAGAAAGTAAAGTGACGTGTTTCTTCCCAGTAAAATGCCTTACAAAACCCACTTATAGAACTCCCAAACTCATGAGTTAATATATATATATATATATAATATATATATATATATAATTTTGACTCAAAGGTCAAATTTCAAGCCCTTCAAAACAAGAGTACACTGAATATATTGGCGTGATAGCTTTAAACCTCAGCTGACATTTTTCCCCACCTTGCTTTAACACAACCACTTCCTAACTTTGACAACTGTTGATGTTTATCTACCCTTCGAAGTCTGGGCTTGTACCGCAGCATAATATATCACATGTATATATTTAAATACACTAAGAATGCAAATTTTGTAGAATCACAAATTCAGTTCAGAGTGGGTCGGATTGAATATGTTTATCTTGTGTTAACAGACATGGAAAGACCTTGTCAGTTTTGTCCTTTTTCTCTATGCCCAATCTCCTATCTCAGCCTGTTTGTCTTCTCTTCTAGGTCATGTCTGAAGTGGAGATCCCCATTTCATATGTCCCTTCTCAGGAGATGCGTTGTGTCCTTCACTGGTTCTCGGGCTGGTCTGAGTCTCAGCGCCAGCAGTTCCTACAGGATCTACTATGCAAGGCGGTACCTGGGAAGCTGTGTCTGCTGCTGCAGGGACTAGATTCCCTGCAACTCTGTGCACCCCCTCCAAGTCTATTCCAGTGTCAGCTGCGTCTATGGGATCAGTGGTTTCAGAGCTGGGATGAGGACGAGCGAAATGAATTCCTACGCCGACTGGAAGAGCAGGACCCAAGCTTTGTTGCCAATTTTTACCAAGAGGTGGCTGGCACAGCAGGCAAAGACTGAGAGGAGGACCTCTGGCAAATAACCTTTGAGGGTCAAAGAATAGTGAATAGTCCCTGAAGAAGCTGTGAAGAGGCCTCTGATCTTTATTTGTATAGATCATTGAGATCTCTTGGGAATGGTGCTGACCTCTGATTTATCTAAAAAAAAAAATCCCACATGTGCTAAAATAAGTGAAGTGAAGAAATGGCCAGTGTAGGCACTATTCATGTTATGTTCACCATTAATTAACATTAAAAATACATGTGCAAAGCTTTAGCATGAAAGTATAATTTAAAAATAGTTTACCTCATTATTGGCCACAGGTGTTACCATCCCCGCTTTTCATTGTCCTAAGCACTACTGAAGTAAAGTAGTATATTTCAATGGCTATAAATTGAATAGGCTGTCTTGATAAGGCATGAAGAATATCACCATTGTAATCTTCCACTTTCAGTAGTGCTTAGGACAGTAAGAGATGTGAGGAGGGTATATCAGTTGCCATATATGAGGTAAATTGTGTTTTTATATCATATTTTTTTGGCTAAATATTTGATGCTCTTTGCACACATATTTTTAATGTTAAATGGCCAATAAAAAAATGGATTTAACATGAAAATAATTTGCAATGGCCATTTAATGTCTATTGCATAGGTCAACTATATTTGTGTGGGATGGGATCAAATAAATACAGGGGTTAGTACAATCATAATGAGTATTTCAAGATTTGAAATATAACTGCACTTAAAGTATGTTTTGCTACCTTTATTTAGCAAATGTAAGAAAAATAAACCGATATATATCAGGAAACTTGTGTAATAAGTATATCACACCCGTCTCCCTGCTCCGAGTGAGCTTTGATCCACTTCTGTATCCCCTGCTTGTGATTGATAGATATTCCCCACACGTAACGACTGTGTACGGAGCCTGCGCCAAGTCAGGGCAAGAACCAGTGCCAGAAGCAGAATACAGACACATACTCCAACAATGGCACCCCAGGTCACCTGACTCTGCAAAACGGGAGGGAAAGCTGAATCCAGGAACCTGCAGGGACAGAAGAAATACTCAGCAACAGTAAATACTGTGAGATATAGCAGATCATTAAAGAATTGCTGTAATACCCTAATACAAGCTAGATGTTTTTCATTAGGCATTGAGCTATATTCAAATATCTGTATAATGATTTAGAGCAAAATTCACTTTCACATATATAGTTGTGGATCAGCGAGATTGTTCGTAACGTTTGCAATGTTGGTCACGCAGTTGCGTCTCTCACTAGGCGAGCCATCGCCGCCGTCACACATGCAAATATGGGTGTAATTTGCTTGCAACCTCAGTCCCAGGCTTCTTGTGTCTCCCCCTGTGCTGTGTGTGAGTGTGCTAGAATCTTTTGTACATTTTATTGTTTGTTGTGGTGGGTTTTTAGAGTTACATGCTGGCAGTTACAGTGCTGGCAAGCCTCGCTTTGCGAGGCTCGCATGTATGACAGCCACGCAGGCTGCAATGAACACCAGCGGTGCCATCAAGCATGCAAGCCTTGCAAAGCAGCACTGTTCAAATGCAAAACTCTAAAAACCCACCAAAAAAAAAAAAAATGTACAATAAATTCTCACACACAGCACAGGGGGAGACACAGGAAACCTGGGAGTGAGGTTGCAAGCGAATTACACCCGTATTTGGCGCTTTTGGTAACTCGAAAATCGCCTAAGCAAGGAAAAAAATGGCGGTCGAAAAACACAAAATTTCAGTAACGCCAAAACACTGAACGCTGTAACACTTACACGAACAACGCCAGGCCGGCTGGACTTTGAAAATAAAACCAACGGCAGACAGCGCACATTCAGCACACACAGAGGAGAAAGACACAGGGAATGTACACATGGCATTCCCAAGCACAAAACTTGCAGGTTAACAAAATCTGCAATGAGCGGCCCGTACAGTAGGCAGGGGGAAAGGCTCCCAATGAGAGCACCACGAGCGGGAGAGGCTTGCAATGAGCGCAGGCGAGAGGAAAGGCTCGAAATGAGCGGCGAAGGAGCTCATTGCGATGAGCACCGCAAGCAGGAGAGGCTCGCAATGAGCACCAAAGCAAAGCACTGTCAAGTTCCTAGTCACTAATATAGTCGTACTGCAAGTTTGTGTGTTAGTTGCCGGTTTGCGCATGCCGGGGCCTGCAATGGACGCAGAAGGGAGATGGGGGGGGAAGAAGCGAGAGGGGAAAGAGACACCAGAGAGGGAGAAGGTGAAAGAGACACGGGAGGGAGAGGGGGCAAAGAGACACAGGTGAGGGAGAAGGGGTAAAGAGACACAGGAGGGGTGAAAGAGACACGAGGGAGGGAAGTGAAAAATCAAATATCCTGTCATTTGTGCCGAAGGCACTAATTGCGAGCGTCACAGAGAGGAGAGAGAAGAGGGATGGAGAGGACACAGAAGGAGAGAGAGAAGCCGCACATAGCGAGGCTCGCAATGTGCGGCAAACAACAGCATTGCAAGGCTTGCAAATATTATGCCGTCATTTTTGACTAGTTAAATATACTTTCAAACATCAACATCTAAAAAATGTCTTTAGCTACTTCTCTCCATCTGTTATGGGGTTATCAAGGTGGGGGAGCAACTCTGACTGTGAGGCACTACTAAATGGTTAAGGCAAACCAGCTTTGTACAGTGGTCTTTTGAACTATAATTTAGTATTGTTGTTAGGAGAAATTGTTGGGGGTATTTTTCTAACCTGATGCTGACGGTGGAGAAGTTGGAAGAGTTGTATATGATGGGAGGAGATCCAGGATGGGAAATGTTTAGCAGTACCAGATGAAGAGGAGTTTCAGCAGCTAACAGAGGACAGTCAGTGGACCCCCTCAATATGAGAGTAAATGATAATCCGAAATCCATTTGTGGGGCATGTAAGCAACGCCTGGAGACAGAAAGAGAGTTAGTGGTCAAAGCTCAACACTGATGTCCAAGACAAGTCCAATGAGTCAACAAATATCCCATATTATTTCCTCTTTTGTTCAAATATATGCATTATTTATCTTTAATTGATGGTCTTACACTTGTCTTTCCTTGCTGTGTATACACTCTATATATAGATAATGTCAGTCACCTTCCTATACATCATAACCTATTGTGTCTAATCTGAGTACTCGCAGCAGCCAGGGTCAGTCTCACACAGATGAGGCCCGTTTAAGGGTGAACAGTTTTCCGTTAGTGAGTTCCTGGCACTGTACAGCAAAACCAGGCTATTATCCAAAAACTGTTTGTATATTAAATGGATCCATCTTTAAAATGGGTTAGAGGCAAAAAAAAAAGACCTATTTTATGTCTGTACTCAGAACTCCAAGCTGCCTTGATTAAAGGGTCATTATGGTCATTTGGAAAGTCTATTCTTTGTATGATAAATAATTTATAGTGTAGACATATTACATTAATTATAGACTGTGGCATTGTTTTCTTAAGAAACAGGTGCAGGGACATCTGAACACAACTTTTTGTGTTCCCTATGGGTTTTTTGTAAATCCTTGCTCACACTTTCTCTTAAAAGACCTGTTGAAGTGCATTTCATGTTAAATATATTCCTGTAGGTCAACAATAATTACATATGCAAATAACAGCAAAGTTTTAGGCAGGAAACAATTTAAAATCACATTGTAACTAATTTATGGCCGCATCTGTACCCCTCTGAACCGCTCTCTGTCTTGAGCATTTATGAAACAAAAACAAAGATTTTCAACTGAGATAATATTAATTAGGCAGGGTGGGTAACCTATAGCATGCTAGGTTTGGATATGCAAGGGGTTTGGGATTGTAACCTTATTCTACAGAGCATGCTCCAGGTTACCTACCCTGAATAATTAATGCTATCTCAGTTAAAAATACCTGTTTTATTTTCGGTATTGTTCAAGACATTGAGAGAGGTGGGGAGGGGTACAGCCATTAATGCAGTGAATTGTGTTTTTTTAATTATATTTTCTGGTTAAAGCTTTGCTTCTCTGCTGTTTGCACGTGTATTTTTAATGTTAATTAATGGTGAACTAAAAACAGATTCAACATGAAAAGTTCTTAAACTGGCCCTTTAAGTCACTGATAATATAAAGGTGGATCAAACAAATAGTTTGTATCTGCTTGTCTGTTGTTTTACTATTAATGTTCAATTGATATCATTTATATTCCATATGAAAAAACATGCTTTTTAAACGCATGAAAACGTTTTGGACTACAATACCCATTTAAATCTGTTCTTAAATAGATATCCAGGCGGCCTGCAATAGGTGTGTTCACAATGACTTTTTTGTGTGTACCCACCATAACATATATTTAGTTACATTTTTAATTCTCTCTCCATCTTTGCTTTGTGGGTTTTATCTCCTAAAATCTCCATATTTCTTTGTCTCCTCAGTGTAATCTCTCTTATCCCCCCTTTCCTTACCTCCGTATACCTGTAGTCTGAGAGATCACTTCTAGGACCTCATCCAGTAGAAGAATCATCTTCTCTGCGCTCCATTCAACTCTTTGGGAAACTGTCACCTGGACTGTGATCCTTTGACTTGTACTCGTTGGTAACAGATCGGCATCTCTCATGGGGGCCATGGCTGAAGTCGGTGGTGGTGGTGACGGGACAGGGGGAATGGGGAATCCCATACACAGTCGGCCTGATGGGCAATGCAAAACACCATCAAATCCTTCCACCTGAAGGAAAAAAGTCAGTAGTTAAATAAGAAACTTTGTATGATTAGTAAGTTGGGTCCCCAACTGTATATTGGTAAAGCAAAGCAGCAACCGTCTTACAAATCACCTGTATCCACTGGCCAGCAGGACAGTCTGTCCACTCTGAACCATGCACTCTGACCTGAAAGGTGTTTGTAGCCAGACAACGATGTAGGTAGCAGCGTCCTGTGATGTTTGAATGAAGAGCAGCCTGTAACACAAGGAGCTAATATGAGATACTTTATATCTTATGTTATGGACATTTATGAGGCACTATTTTGCACTCCCACCTTCTGTGTCAGATTGGAGAAAAAGCAGCGACTGTGAGCGTGATAAATCTCTTCTGGTTCCCCACCATCTTGCTCTAGCCAACATTCACCCTAGAAGAGATTAGACATAAGTGAGAAAAGTAAGTGTAAGAGGGTAACTACTTTGAGAAGGACATTGGACGTAAAAATTGATACCTACCCCCTCTGGAAGAGGTTTGTAAATCCGACAACCATCCAAAAAGGAGTCTGTAGAACAAATACCTTTATCTAGGTGCAGATGATGGCAACCAAGTTTACTGTAATGGGGAATGGTATAATTAGGTAGTGTTTTTTTTTGCAGAGTGTATACTCAGGTATAGAGAGACAACACCAACCTCCCTGTGCAGAAGAATCCTGAGACAGAGTCATGGCATGTAGAGGGGAGACCAAAAGAAGGTCCTGCACCTGCATAGTGAAGTATGGGTATTAGTCAGGGAGGTGATTGCCTAGTGGTATGGATGCCTTTCAGTTATTCAATGCTGTCTCACCTCTTCCCCAGACCAGCTGGCCTTTGAAGCTTGTATTCACACTGTACCAGCCCATGTCTGTAAACGCAGCCAGTGTAACAGGGTCCAGTAATGTCAGATGAGGAGGACCGAGAGCAGCAGTCAGTATAGAACCCTGCATAAATCTTGATTCCCAGTGTGAGGAGGGGGATGATGGGGAATCCTGTTAGGTACAAGAGATTAATAATTACATTTGCAACATTTGGTGTAAAATCGCCACATGTTTGACATCCAATGTGATAATCTGGTTTTCTGACTTTCTGTCTAGTATAAAGCCTCAAGAAACTTAGACGGGTGTCAAAAGCCATAAAAAGGGTCTGAGAAGCATCACTGTTAGTCCTTATGCCATTCAATTTAACTGTATGTGGCCTTAGAGAGGGACTCACACAGTGATTAAGTATAGTTTGCAGAGAGATGTTGTTGGTCTGATAAGTACAGAGCCAGTGGTTGCTATTTATATACTGTCATTACTCAAGTACATACAGGTGGTATGCTGCATGCCTTACTAACTTCTAGGGACTGAGGGAATAACAGTTGTACAACAATCGCCGACTGCAGTTTCTAAAAGTGTTAAGGTGATCATTAGGATTTTTAGGGGCACATCAATGGGAACTACAGACACAACCAGGATACAATCATCGAGCTGAAGGACACAAAGCAGTGAAGAAACTCTTCATATTATTTCAAATAAATACTCCAATAAATGCTTCCCATTACTCAAAAAAACGGCTGTTAACTATAAATAATTTTAATAGCTTCATTCATCTTTTTATAGTTACTTTTATTACTATGCTTTACCTAATTTAAACACCTCCCTACACCTCATATTTCAACTATATAGTCCATATATTATCAATCCATAATATACTTCCTTATACTGACTCATTTTGCTCCATACTAGTCCTCCCTATAACTGCTGCTGCATTTACCCTGTAATTATTTCTTACTATTGCTGTATATAAACCCATCCTATTACTTAGGTGGCTGTCACATGTTGCCCATTGCTCAGGATATCTCTTCAGTTTTCCGTTGCTATCATGTCACACACTGCTCCATGTCATATTTTACATGTCCTAGCTCTCCATATACCTTCCACCTCTATATGATTTCTTCTTTCTCACCTTGTTCTCCAGTGGAGCCCCCATACTGCCACCACCCAGATGTTCTCCCATTCTCTGGGTCACAGTTGGCGTATAGATGCGAAACTGACCTCTCTCATCTGTGTTCGAGACACGGGAACGAGACGTACACTCTTCTCCTATGTGCGATAATAGATTACAGGGAGCAGAAAAATAGAAAAGTGCACAGGAAGAGAGAGAATAGATTTGGTTTAAAGCTAGACAGGAGAAAGATCAAAAACATGGGAACTGCAAAGAGTAGGCAGAATAAAGGGATATTTGAGGACAATTATGGCAGAGGTTTTTGTGTGGGTAACACAAAAGATAGAACCGCATGAGGATTCAACAAAATTATTGCTCAAGTCTTTTTAAAGTCCATATCATAATTTTATATATTTTGATAAAGAAGGTGTAACAATGGTGTGAACAGTTTACCAAAAATCCCACCACAATGTACCAATGTAGTGAGGATTTCTACTAAAACTTTCACCCGCTACATTCCTCTTGGCTTGTGGGGTATGTATTCTACTCTGACAAATCAAAGAACCGAAAATTCAATATTAATCATATAGCAATGTGTATCATATACATAGCTTCGGCTCTTCAATTACAAGGCTGAGGGACCCCACCAAATTGATCAGCTCAACAGGAGAGAGAGAGAGGGTTTCAAGATTGGAAGCTAAGCAGCGCAGCAAGCTCCCCATATTTATAGCAAATCAAAAACAGGAAGTTCTAGCAATGATTATTGCACATTTTCTGTTAAATAAACAAGCCTCAGACGTCATGGCAGGGTGTCTATGGGTGCACGTCACTTTCTTTGACCCCAACATAAAGAATATTTCATAAGCCATTTATGAGAACAATGTGAGGTATCTTTATGGGACATGTATACATGAGATTCAATCAAAATGTTCTCTGTAATGGAGTAAAATTGCTGTTTTGGTGTATTCATTTTGAGAAAGCTTCTTTGCCTGGATTGTGTACTTTGGTTTATCAATTAAGGCACCCAAAATATCTATTCAGTTTGGAAAACTGTGGAAAACTGTTTTGTATGTACAGAGTTGCCATATGAAAGAGGCACATGGAGCACATTGTGGGAAGATGGTTGATGATCATGGTCCTGACTCACCAGGGTCAGATAGACTACAATCCTTCCAGTGTTCAAAAAGACTGCTGGAGAATCCAAGAGCATGGAGCAACTCATGGAGAGACACCTGTGAGAAGAGACGCAGAGAGAATTGGCAACAGGAGAGGGCAGTGTGCGAAAAGAGAGTGAGAAGGAATGGTTAGTAATGGCTGAGTGATCCCCGGTTCTCACCTGCACAATATGGCTTTGCTGATACTCGCCCTCTCTGAGGCGCTCAGTACAGAACACAATGACTCCGGCAAGTGGGCGTCCAGAAGAATCCAACTGACAGTATGAAGCATAGGCGATCACTGAGGGCTGGGTGCATTAACACATAGAAAAGTAAAAATAGTTGTAAAGAGATGTCAGGATAATTACCCATGTGAAAAACTTACAGGATTCACCAAAGAAGTTGTAACAAAATTGTTCTGATTAAAAAATACAGAATCTTGTAGTCCTTCCAATGTTTATATTCTCCAAAGATACCAACCAAGACAAAAAACAAGAGTACAACATAAAATAAAAACCCACAAATGCAATATAATGAATTAAATTAAAACAATAATTATAAAACATTTACAAATATTCAGCCTTATTAAATTGTGATTCGGCCAATTGAATAGGGCTTTATATAAGCACATAACATGTTTTTTACAGAAGTTTTTAGTTAGTGAAGACCTTGCTTTTGGATAGAAATTCACTAACTAAAAACTTCTGTAAAAACATATGCTCTGTGCTTAAATGGAGCCATATTTAATTGGCCGAATCTCAATTTAATAAGGCTGATTATGTTCAACATGAGCATGGTACATAAAATTACATGCCGGGTGCTTCCACTGTGCCAGATTTACTAAAGGGTGAAATGAGAGTATGAAATTTGCAGCAAGCCTCACTGAATTCACTTCAGTCTATCATGAGATCTGTGAAAAGCCTTACCACCAATTTGCTTCAGAAATGCTCATTTACCAACCAATCTGTACTATAATAGAACCTGCAAGATAGTACATTTATTTATTTATATTGAATTGTGTATTATTCTCAGTTAATTTGCAAGTTATGTTCTAACACAAATAACGTGGCAAATTGTGTATGAACTTAGGAAATATACATTAAAGGTATATCTAAGTTTCCCTGTTTTTCCCTTTATCTAATCTAACACCTGCTGCTTGTATCCGGAACACACATTATATGGAGTCATTCTATACACACATAGATTTATTTTATTTAAAAATAACACTTATTTTCCACACGCCCAGAGCTGCTTACATAGGCACAGTGAACCTCCCAATAGAAACACTGCATTTGGGTACAGGTTTTAACCCTTTACTAACCTTCAAGCCAGGAGCAACTCAATGCAGAGATCTGCAGATCAGTGTCTGACTCCTCCTACTTCCTTCTACAAGGGGACTACACATGCCATTATTCCTTCTTGCACAAACTGCAGTCATTGGTTGTTACATTGTATTAAAATGTATTAGCTGTCTGTGATTGGCCAAAACAAATTATGAATGTTATGCTAATTTTAGCAGGGATTTTCAGGGGTGTCGACTCACAAAAGCTGTTTGCAATTTAAGAGATTTAGCAACATCAGGGTGAATTTGTAAATGTTTATTTTGAGATTTTTTCATGCACTTTTTTTTTTTCTATACAAAACTGATTCTCCTCGTCGCAGTGAAGGGGCTTGTGTACCTCAATGAAGATGTGAGCTATACCATGTAGGGTCACTCAAGATGGGCAGGTCATAGCAGAGAGGTCAGACAAATCATGGTCCACTGGAGAATAAACAGGCAACCCACTCCAGTGTTTTTGTAACAAAAACCTTATGGATTAGCACAACCAGGCACAAGATGTGCCTGGTGTGCTGCGGTCAATAGGATAACAGAGAGTTGGACACAACTGAACAACATATCTAATATTAGTAGGCCCTGAGGGAGTAGGTATGTCCCAAACAGTTTAGCTAATAAAGTGACATGGGTCATTGGTACTGTTTTACTAAAAACACACTATAAGCTGCCCAAAATGTGAAAGAATTAAGCACTTCATGAATAAATAAAGCTCTCGTCATATCTACTTATTCATCACTACTTTGCCACTGTAGTGATTTTCACAAACACTACAACATGTGGCCATTTGAGGTGTCAGTAAAAGGGGTAAATGGAAATATCAGTTTTCCTGTTTACCCACACGCCTCAAAAATTACACAGAATTGTTAAAAAAATGCAGGCATCACCAAAGCAGTGTTATGGCTTTTCTTGCTACATTGTTTACCTGTATTACTCCCATAATTTGTATTAAGATGTTGTATTTAGATGCACATATTTAAAGTGTCTTTATTAACTGATTGTGGCAAATGATATTCCTTTCTACCCCTTTGTGTGGGATGAGTGAGATGCATAATTTACACTTCATAAAAATACAGCTTCATATGAATGCGCATTTCACTGCAAATATAGGCAGAGTTTCAAGTTGGAAGTTGAGAGCCTTGTAGTAGCAGACTTTCCCTGTATCTCCTGCCACTGTATCACAAGGACCACTGAATTCATGTATTTATGGTCTGCACGTTTGATCAGCTAGACATGGAAATAGGGAAATGATTTTAGAAAATTAATTTCAGCATTTAATTCATTAACTAAGAACTGCGATTATTATTTAATTGTTCAGCCCGTGTCTTTCTGTGCTGCTTTACTGAGCTGATATGCAAAATGGAAAGAACCTTTTAGATTGATTAGTTTCCCATTAATCCTATAAAATGACTGCCATGAAAGGGATATGCAATTTTCATGAAATAATACATTTCTGCACCCTATAGGCAAAAAGCAGCCTATGTGTATGCAGCACATCTAATAAAACATTTTATTTTCATTTATATCTAAAAATCACTCTAATGACTATGTTGACACCCCCAGGAGTGTCTAAACAGGCATCTGACCCCCCCCCCCCCCAAACATCATGCAGCATCATGGAAGCAATATTACCTCACTATTTACCTGGTGTTGCTTGCTCAGCCAATCTCTTTGTAGATTCCTCTCTCTATGTCAGCAGCAATAAATAGTACATGTCAGTGATACACTACATATCCCAGGATGCTTTTCAGCACAAACAGAAACCCAGAGTTAATTTAAAAGTTTCATCCAACTTGATTGGCCAAAACAAATCATTTTAAATTTGATGCTCATTTAGCCTGGGTTTGGAGGGTGTTAACCCTAATGTTCAACTGTCAGAAATTACAAGTGATTTTGCTGACTTCAATGTAAATGTTTAAATGTTTATTTGGGGACTTTTTCATGGAAATTTTTTTTTGCATACACTACTCGTTCTCCTCTATCAGATGTATTCATAATCCAGCAAATTTACATCGCTTTAAGGATTTTAATTGAAGCAGCTAAATCCTTCTATGAATCCAATACCCCTCTGAAATGTAGAAGCAGATTTTCAGAGACAAAAATGACATCTCTAAATGCAGAATAATTATATGTAATATTAATACATTTTAAATTACAGGATATCAACTAATTATCTGGTCTCTCATGAAATTTACCTATATCCCCCGGCTAAAATATAGAGATTCAGTGTTGCATGCCAATTTATAATGGCTAACCTTGAGGAAGATTGTCTCCAGATTAAATCCAATAGGTAATTTGCTTAATATTTATCTTGGTGGAATGGCTCCCAATCAATTATATTAAAAAGTAACAGGTAAAAAAAATAGATTCTGATCCACTGTGTGCATTATTAGATTACTGAGAATCACCAGTAGATAAAGACTACAAAAATGTAACGTCATAAATTCTTAATGCATGGAGAAGGGCATTAGCATGCCTGTGGCACTCAGAGAAACAAACTCCAAGTACAGATAATATCATTAGCATGGTCAATTTTCTTCCCAGACTGATAGATTGGATACATAAAAAAATAAGAACACGTGACCTTAATGATATATGAACTAATATTACAAAGAAGGAAAAAAGAAAAGAAAATATTAACCACATAATAGAGTTTGCTTTTAGTTTACATTTTGAACAGTGATATTTAATTTGATTTAGTTTAAATTCTAACTTGTGATTATTTGTTTTTGAGATGTATTTAATTTAGAGTCTATTTAAGAATTAATTTAAAAAACGCAAACAAAATTTTCACACTAGTATTCAAATAATCTTGTTCTTCAACCACTCTATTAGAAAAAAAACTGTCAACATTAGAGAAAGGAAGGTCATACTGAAAACAAGCATCTGTATACAACTTCTAAATTAGGATAGACACCATCATAGAAAAGGCTTTCTCATATAATCTTCAGATACTATCAGATATCATTGGATCTGTTCCAGTACAGATGAAATGAGTAAACACTTCAAAACTTAATGTATTCATAAAACAGGGATAACTTTAAACAACTCAAAAGTGGAAAAATATAAAGGAATGACGAAACAAAGACTTGATTACAGACTTAAAAATGTGAAACATTGAGTGCACTGAGGATTATAATTTAGGAGGTAAGTAAAGACATTAAGCACGTGCAGCCTTTAACCTCACACAAAGACAACCTGTCCTAGAACCAGCCAGTCAGGGTTTGTTGAAGATGATTCAGCAAGCTGGGAAGCCTTGGTTATTGCACCCCATAAAGGTTACAAGTGCAGGAAAATGGAAGACCAGCATGGTCTTATTGGGAAACAATATGTAGAATTTCAGTGTGGTTAAATTCAAGGTCAAATTATATTATTTCAGGTCAAACTAGAGAAATACAAGTACTATCCTACTGTATATGGGCTCCATTCCATTCTAACATGTAGCAGCGAGAAATGGCTACCTCGTAACGGTGAGATATTCATTTAATCTTGCTAGGGAGCCATTTTATTGTTCCACTCCAAAAACTGCCCTTCTTTAGTCCTGTCCTAGGGATTCCCTCTGACCACTCACCATGAGCCCGGGGATTCTCGGTTCCTACTCGCTAGGGTATCCCAGGGAAATTCCCCTTCCCACACCCAGGGATCCCCTATCCAAAGTATAATTATGTGGGTTCCTATGGAACCCCATGGCACCTATATTTATCTCCTATACCTAAAAATGAACTCCCACCTTAAAGGACCTTAATGGCAGCTAAATATTAACCCACCACGGAGGTCCCTTAAGGATATCATGGCACCTAAAATTATCTCTCAAATTAATCTAGATGCCACGGAGGACCTTTAAGGACCTATTGCACCTAAAATAATCCCTTAGCCATGGAGGTCCCAAACGGAGGCCCTGTGGCAGCTAAAATGAACTCCTCAGCAACTAAAGCCCATAACTGGGCCATGTGGCATCTGACATTAACCCGAATACCACGTGGCCTCCGTTAGGGGCATCTAAAATTAACATTGCCACAAAGGTCCTTAAAGGACCCCCGCAGAACCTAAAGTTAACCCCATCCCATCCCTAATGGACTTCAATGGTGACATTAACCCTACCCATGTGGGTCCAACATTAACCCCTATGCAATGCTAGCAACTTGTGCCTTGGGGTTCCTCAAGGCATCCGACCTACCACCACAAGGGTCCATATTGGACCCCCATATAAACTATCCCCCTCATGGGGGTTCATAAAGACCCCATAGTCTGTATCACTAACTTAACATTAAGAAACACATCACAAAAATAAAAAAATAATTACAAAAAATAAAAAAATTACATAAAACCCAAAAAAATAATAAACCTATAACAGGGTAAAAATTATTATTACCTTCCCTGTGGGACCCTCCAGCAATGATCAAAGATGCACTGGTCCTCAATCTTCTTAAACCGGTTATCTATGTTGATTGCAGAATCATGTCCTTTTCAATCTTGATTGAAGCCCAGGATCCTCATCTTCTGGCCCATTGCAATGGGCCTTCTCCTAAAAAAACTGCCTATGTATATATATATATATATATATATATATATATATATATATATATATACATAAAACTTTTTTTCTCATAGGAGGAACTCCCTTGCTGACTAATGACTTTTGGTGTGCTTTCAGGCCTTAAATAGAAATTTTGCAGCTTCTCACTGGCTGAAATATGTGTTAATCATATTTCAGCCAACCAGAATCAAGTATTTCATGTCACCCTGCTCAAAATTTCCAGAGTACCATTTTTAACCAATCACGTTATTCAATTAGAGTTAATATTACCATGGGGGTCTGTTAAGGACCCCATAGTGTGGGGTTAACTATAGGTGCCATGGGGGTTCATTAAGCACCTCCATGGAAAGGGTTAATTTTAGATGCCACGAGGTACCTAAAGTTAGGCCCATACAATGGGGGTCCAAAAATGACCCCAATGGTAACATTAACCCTTATTGGTTAACCTTATTGGTCCTTTTTATGCTTCTCAGAGGCATTTTGTGTGCCTCTTCAAGTGGGTCAGAATACACGTAGGATTTTTTCACATTCTGAGGACTTACGAGCACTTGGTGGTTTACGTGTATCTCTTGGATTTAACAATGTGATGGGCTTTTGGAAAATTTCAATGGGAGAGCTACACATGAATTACAATTCTTTTATATGTGACAGCATTCAGTGGGCATTTCTCGTAGGGCTGGTTTTGAAGTGTGATGTGATTGTTTGGTAGTGATTTACGAGTAACCTTTACTAGTAAATCTGAAACTCAGAGGCACAGAATGGAGCCCAGATCGTTGACATAAGGAAACTAAAAAGAAACAAATTATCTGCCAAAGGACAGTTCAAAATACAATAAAAATACAACCTATTTCAAAGCTTGCATGGTTGCTTCAGGACATGGCACTTAGATTTGACCTGATGAAAGAGCTTTATACAAAATGTTATGCTGTTGAGGGCTCCCCTCATAAGTTTGTGTCCTGGTCACCCACTTCACCCACAGATAAGAGCTTGCCTTGCCCTGGATCCCATCCAACCTGTTAACCTTTTCAACATGCCTCTAAGAAAGAGCAAACCATCTTAGGAGAGCAAAATATACAAAAAGACTCAACGATTACAATACTAAAAAATATTACCTTTTTACTTTAAATCTTCACATGTACTTAAAAAAATCAGAAAAAGAAATGCAGTACAATTAATCTGATATCACTATATCAGCACTTTTCTGTAATAGGAAATGCACTATGTGATAAATATTCATTTTTGAAGACACTTTCAGAACTAAAATATTTTCAAAAATTCCTTTCCAAAAAACAGTGAGTTTTGCACTAATCAATGAAAAATGTTTCAGTTGTCCCTTAACAAAATATTACGTACTACATCCAACTTGAGTCTCAGATCTACTAACATAGGGCCTCATTCAAATGCAATTTTGACAATTGAATAGGGCTCTATATAAGCACATAGCATATTTTTTTAAAGAAGATTTTAGTTAGTGATCTTCTATCCAAAAGCAAGGTCTTCACTAACTAAAAACTTCAGTAAAAAAAATATGCTCTGTGCTCATATAGAGCCCTATTCAATTGGCCAAATGGCAATTGAATGAGGCTCATAGTCCAGTATTCTACATTCCACCCTAACATACATTAATTACTATAGGGTAAAAAGTGATTATATCTATGCTTCTGAGCATTTTGTAACTTGACGAACTTTACAAATTTGAAAAAAGCAATATTCCATGTGATTAGAGCCCTCCTCACCTGTTCTGCACATTTTTTCGTCTGGGCTACCCTCACATAAAGTAAGAAGTCGGAACCAGGAACTCCTGTCCCATCTGAGGTCATGTGAATTGGCTCTGTCCCCTGTGCTGGCCAAACGCTGAACCCACGTAAGTGAGAAGGAGGGATCTAGAGAGTATTCAAGAAACAATTAAGTAGATATGATATCCTTTAATGGCGCTCTGAGTAAGGTTAGTTAGAAAGCTTCAGGGCACAAAGAAAATCATTAATCAATAAAACGTAAGTAAAGCTTAAATGGAACACCATATTTATATGTAGTTTCTGAGAACATAAATGCTGAAGAAAAAAAATGCAAAAAGGTAGCAATGGACAGATCTGAGACATACAGTAGGCTAAATACAATCAAGGTTATACACCCTAGTGTAACAGAGACTCTGGAAAGTTCTCTTCACCAGTAGAACTGCAGAGGATAACTTTCCTGCCCAGTTAATTAGCTGCACCTGGGCAGCACTGATTTAAGACTTCTCCTGGAGTATGGGAGGGGCAGCTGGTGGATTAAAGTGTTTGCAGTTTGTCTGACCTGGAGAGAGACACACACAGTGAGACAGCAGCCTGCAACTTGTGACCGCTTGTAGCAGAGTGGATACCTGGAAATCTAAAGAAATTACAGGCCAATATTTTTTAACAAACCATTGGACTGTTTGTTTTGCCCCATCCAGGTTTTGCTGGATGAGAGCTGGTTAGGGAGGAAAGTGTATATCAGTTAAGGAAGTGCTTCATTAGACTATTACTTTCTTTGATTTTTTTAATTTTTTTTGTATAACTGGCTAAAAGTTTGTAAAAGTTGGAAAAGTATTACAGCCTCTTATATTGTGTTCCTCCATCAAAGCGCCCAAAACATGGGCACAAAACTTGAGGAGACTAGTAATTTATCATGCTCCGTATCAAGAAGCAATGAGCACTGCAAATCTCATTAATATCTTACCATAACATCCAGGCATGTTTCTCCAGTGTACGAAACATCAAGAGATCCGCACCTGGGAACAGGACAATGAGGAGTCAGTGTCAGATATAAATAATCAGTTTGAGTGCTCAAATAGTTTCTTACCTATTGTAGTTGGGTAGTGAGGCATCTCTCCAAATAGAGCGACAATATCTATTAATGTCACGACTTAGGAGGAGGGGGCCTTCTGACCTACGCACTGCAAGACACAGCCAAATGCTCTAATTCAGATTTCTGCAGTTTAGATATACTAACTCATCATACACACTTATACATACATCTGTGAGTGTATACACATGCAAGTACACAGATACCCAACATAAAGATACACATACTTTATAGTGGACAGATATAAAAAGTAATGTGTGTTATATACATACAGACACACCTATAATTGCTAGTATGTAATATACATACGTAGATATATACATAGTGATACATAATATACACATACCCTGATGTTCATAATACACAGACATACTGAAACATTACCACTTGTACACCAATAGACATGGTGATACACAAAACCATACTGGTACATGATGCACTCATATAGTGATAAATGATACATACAAATATAATGATATTAATATGCACACACATAATAATTTAAATTGGATATATTTACACATATTTAGATATACACTCAAATTGTGATATATATATACAATTTACATGCAAGACTCTGATAAAGGTCTCTGCAGTCTCTTTCTAATCCCTGTATTCTGATACTAAGCTCGACAAATACGTAACAGTGTTTTCTAATACTGCACTCAACTATTTCTCTCACCTGAAAGCAAATTGGAGACAGTCTCGGTCACTCTTCTCATGGCTGCTCTCAGGTATGCATTCTGTTGCGGGGTGGTGAGAGCACTCATTCCTGGCAAATACCAAGGGGTCACCCTGAGAGGCATAAAAGGGGCAGGTCGAGAGGCACGGGGGGATATTCGAAAGGCACGCTTTGGTAGAGCTGGCGCAGTCACTACCTTGGTGTCTTTCTGTACAGAGTCATGGAGACAGACAGAGAGACATAGCCCTGCCATTACAGACAGGCACAGGCTGAAGAGACACTCAGTCATAGAGAGAGTCATACTGGATTTAGTTTATAGAATGATAAGCAGAGTGGGAGGCATACATACATATAATGCAGACATCCTGACCAGGAGGCACACTGTATACAGTAACATAGAAAGACACCTAACATCTCAGAGACATCCACACATCACACCACAGACATACACTCAACACATAAAATATACCCCCCAGCATTGAAGACCCATGCATTCATCATGCAACACACACACACACACACACACACATATATATATATATATATATATATATATATATATATATATATATATATATATATAATTACAATACAATAGACATCCAGTCAGATCTTAAGAGACACCCACTCACCATCCAAGAATACTAACACAATCAGATACATCACTTAACTGTCCTCTATGTCTGTCTGTCTGCTCCTCTATAAATTCACCCCCAGACTCTGAATGAATACATTTAGACAGAAAGTTGTTCAACAGGTTCCTGTGGCTCAGGAAGTTAATAATCAAAAGTGAGTGATGGACAGGGGCAGAAAGCGTGAACCAGAGGAGGGGAGAGAGAGACAGAGAGCAGAAAGAATGAGAGTGAGTAAGGCAGAGAATCAGAGAGCGTGAAAGAGGAGGAGTGAGAAAGGGTCACATAGCATGAAACTGGATGGGAGAGAAAGATAAACAGACAGTATAAGAGAGATGGGGGATGGAAACGAGAGTATTAAATATATCTGTGATAAAGGCTAATCATTTACACTGGATGCATTTAATGACAGTGGGCCAAAACAACAACAAAAACAACAAATAAATCACTTTAACATACAAAGAGACAGGAAGCTTTGGCAAGTATTACTATAATCAATTAGCTTTGTTTCATTGGTCTATTGTACACAGGATGTTAATACAGCACAGCACCGCTTTTATCATCACTTGACTGTAGGGGCAGTTTCTCTCTGCAACTTTTCTGGGTCCCATTTAAGTTTCTGAATATCAGATTGTTAATGCAGATTTTTTTTTGATCTTCTAACAACTGGTACTGATTTTGCATTTCACTAACATATGTATGGCATAGTGATGAATATAATATTAGTACACTAGTAATGTCAGAAAACAAAAAATAAAATAAATATTGTGTTAATTTTAATAGAATCAGAGATATAAGACGTTACAAGGTTTAAGGAAATATTTGCTTGTGAAGCAGAAGCTTTGCATCTCTATTTTCCAAACTACTGGCAGCTCATTTACAAGGCCTCTAAATTTGCTCATCATTTTCATGACATTATGCTGTGGCTCCAAAAGATTATATTATTATATATAAATGCTATAATGTGGCTCGTTATGCAATGGGGTTTCATACTTTATTATGTAAAGAAATCCCTATAATGTATGTGAAGGTAATCCACATCTCTCTCGCTCTTCTAATCTCGCCAGAACGACCAATGAGGAGTGACTATATATTGCGACATCTCAGTTTTTTGCTCAGTTTCTCAATTGTGTATATTTAATTTAAAAATAATCTGGAAATGTTAGGATCCCTGTAATGGTTATAATTTTGAAAAGCACTGCACTAAATGTGTCATGGTGGCATATATATGTTTGAGACTGCCCTGCATTGCACCCATAGACTTGTGGTTTCTCTTTCATGGAAATATTGATAGGTGACCACCTATATGGCTCCCTAGTGGTGTTATCTGTTAGGTCAACCCAAGCAATAACCCATTGGGACATGAATAAACCAGACAGACTCTGAAGTAATCCCTGTCTGATTAGGTGATACTTAAATGATTGAAACAAATGGGGTGTCCAATCTATTAATACAACAATGATAGATAGATAGATAGATAGATAGATAGATAGATAGATAGATAGACAGCTAGATTGATAGATAGATAGATAGATAGATAGATAGATAGATAGATAGATATTGTTTGGAAGAGATAAGTATAGAAGAAGTATAATTGTTTAAGGAACTATGCTTGACAATTGGATAATGTTTTTATAAAGGAAAGAATAAATAAAGCACATGCACATTTACTTTTTCTGTTATTTTGTCCTATTTGTTGATTGCTTCACAATAAAAAAAAAAAAAAAAACTTAAATTGTAAATTAAATTATGCAAATCCATGTTAATTCCAGGTTGTGAGGCAACAAAACACAAAAAATGCCAAGGGGGTGAATACTTTTGCAAGGCACTGTCAGCCTTATTAAATTCAAGCCTCGTTGATACGAGTTTTCTACTTAAACCCTACGTGCTGCAAAGTTTTATAAGTTACAACACTATTAAATTAGCCCGGCTGCAAGCAACGTACGAGCTATGCAGCAGGGCCATCCGTGTCAACACGGAGACAATCTACATGAGTAGTGACAGCCTGCGAGATGATCTCGCAGGCTCCCCCACCTCATCAATTGCCGCGGGGATCCTAAACGGGACCTCCACAGCAGTCCTACATATAAGCCCTGCCCTCGGGACCCCCGAAGTGACCCGCATTAACCACTTGCTGCAGGGGTACATAGGGACCCCCGCAGCAGGGATCCCCGATCGGCACAGATCAGGACCCCGCTGCATTTAAAAATGTTAAATTACCCGAAGCTCCTTAAAGGGCCCACGGCACACTATTAGCCAATCCCGGCCGTGGCCCCTAAAATTAACCCCCCTCTATGCTCGGGGTCCCCATCGGGACCCCCAAAGTGTCCCCACATTCACCCCTTGCTGCAGGGGACCATAGGAACCCCCGCAGCCCGCCCACATCGGTGATCCGCGATCGGCACCGATTTTGAACCCGCTGCATTTCCAATTTCAAATTTCCCGCCTCACGGACCCGCACTAAAAAAATGTAACCCCTGCCATGGGGGGTACTATAAGTACCCCCCAGGCAACTACAATTAACCCCATCACCCAGCCCTTAATTAACCCTATAACTCATAGGGCTCTATACAGAGCCCCATGAGCCCTTAATTTACCCCATAACTCATGGGGATCAATACAGCCACCCATAATTCCTTAATTAACCCTATAACTCATGGGGGTCAATACAGATCCCCATAATCCCTTAATTAACTCCCCTAACTCATGGGGCTCTACACAGAGCACCATAATCCCTTAATTAACCCCATAACTCATGGGGGTCTATATAGACCCCCATAAGCCTCCATCTAACCCCATCCCTTATGGGGGTCTATACAGACCCCCGTAAATCTCTAGTTAACCCAATTAGTCCCATAAGGGTCAATGAAGACCCTCATAGGACAAATATAAAGCCTATAATTAACCCCATTAGTGCCAGGAGGGTCCTCCAGTACCCTCATGACACTAAGTACAATCACTACACTACACTATTCCCCCACAATAAACCACTAAATCTAAATGAACCCCCTCTACCCTAACCTATTAACCCCTACTTACCTAACACCAACTACCTAACCCCCTATTAAACCCCCCATCCTACTAATTAGATAAAATAAAAAACCTAAGGTACATAAAATAAAAAAATCTAAGGTACACAAAATAAAAAAACCTAAGGTACAGAAAATAAAAAAGGACATGACAACCCCCCCACTACAAAAAAAAATAAAAAAATCACAAATCCCCCCACTACAAAAAATAAAAATAACATCACAACCCCCCCCGCCACTACATAAAATAAAAAAAACATTACACACCTGCAAAGGAAAAGACATACACAAATACACATAACATTAGTCATAAATACATTATAAATATACACCTAACTACAATACGTTTCCCCCTATCTATACCTAACCCCCAATCTAAACATCACCCCCTATCTATTCCTAACCCCCTAAATCTAAGCTAAAATAGAATAAATAAAACCACTTACCTTTGCAGATGTCCCTTCTGATTGCACCCCCTAGGAAAAAAAGAATATAGGTTAATAGTTAAGGACCCGCTGCGGTTAATTTAAAATGTTTAAATGCACCCGAGGCCTGATCGATGATGATCGGGGACCCCCGCTGCAAGGGGTTAATGTGAGGAGGCTGCAGGGGTCTTTATAGGGTCCCCTGCAGCCGGCGGATGTGTTTAGGGAGCAGGGGGGATCATCACACGCCGGTATCGGGCTTCTCCGAGACAGCACGTAGAGGCTTTAGGATCCCTTTTTAGCACTCTTTTGTGCCCGTAGGGATTCTTCCGAAGGTGCGGAATTCACCTCATAGATTTATGGCTGCGTGTTACTACGTAGCTCTCTCAGGGCCTATTCTCGGCCATTTTTTGGTGTCATCTCGCAAAGCAGGCTGCGAGGGACGTATTGGGGAATCGGTCCTCGAAAACAGCAAAAATCTTTTACGAGGACCAAGGGAACTACAAGGGCTAATTTAATAAGGCCCTGTATATATAGTGTTAACATATATCTTTATAATGTTTCTATCATAGCCCTTTTTCCTTGTGTGTTCTGTTTGTCCAATTGTTTTTAAACTACTATCACATATATAGTTGTCAGTAAGCGGGTTGTTGCCAAAGGCGCTTCTTGCGCTGGTGGATATAAGTGCCGCAAGGCGCTCATCCCTACGACCCCCAACGACTTTCGGACCGCAAATGCGGACCCTCGCGAAGCGAGGAGGTGGAGGCTCTACGGTTACAACCGGTTACAACCGGTTACAAACCACCACACAAGCGGGACTGACACAGAAACACGCAATGACTAACTACGGACTTACACAAAAATATACCAGTTGCGGGACTTAGAAATTTTTTTACAAAATTTAGCCACTCGAAAATCTCCTAATCAAGAGAAAAAATGGCTCCGGAAAACGAGGCTACATGACCCTTAAAAGCCAAAAGCGCTCAGCGCGAGGCTTGCAATGAGTGCCGAAGGATCTCGGACACCACAAAAATTTATGTTTCTGAGAAACAGCATTACCTGCCTTAAAATTGTATTGCTGTCATTTTTTGACGTGCAAGTCGCTAGTCACATCACATATATAGTTGTGAGCAAGCGGGCCGTTGCTAATGCCTGCCGGCTCGCGAAGCGAGGGCTGCAGTTGCTGGCAAGGAGCGACGAAGACGCTCCTTGCCAGCAACTGCGGACCTCGCAAAATTTACGGACTTACGACACAAAAATACGAGATGCGTTACGACCCATTGCGACCTCCCAAAAATACGACTTTACCGCCCGAAACCTGCGCACATGAAAACATGAAAAACACAATAAATACACACAACAAATACATAAATAGCTTACCTACAGCAAGGGGGGGGGGGCACCCAGGACCTCGAAAACTGAAGTTACACCTCAATTTAACTCAACTGAGCATCTGTGGGGCATCCTCAAACTAAAGGTGGGGGAGTGCAAGGTCTCCAACATCCACCAGCTCCGTGATGTCATCATGGAGGAGCGGAAGAGGACTCCAGTGGCAACCTGTGAAGCTCTGGTGAACTCCATGCCCATGAGGGTTAAGGCAGTGATGGAAAATAATGGTGGCCACACAAAATATTGACACTTTGGGCTCAATTTGGACATTTCCACTTAGGGATCTACTCACTTTTGTTGCCAACGGTTTAGATATTAATGGCTATGGCCCTCATTCAATTGAAATTTGGCCAATTGAATAGGGCTCTAAATAAGCACATAACATATTTTTTTAAAGAAGTTTTTAGTTAGTAAGCATCTATCCAAAAGCAAGGTTTTCACAAACTAAAAACTTCTTTAAAAAAAATATGCTATGTGCTTATATAGACCCCTTTTCAATTGGCCAAATCGCAATTGAATGAGGCCCTGTGTGTTTAGTTATTTTGAGGGGACAGCAAATTTACACTATTATACAGGCTGTACACTTACTACTTTACATTGTAGCAGAGTGTCATTTCTTCAGCGTTGTCACATGAAAAGATATAATAACATATTTACAAAAATATGAGGGGTGTACTCACATTTGTGAGATACTGTATTTCTGTGGGCATAATAGTGTATGTATGTATAAAGTGAAGCATTCTTAATCTTCTTGCTCTTTATCATTCCTCACCTTTCTTAGCTCCTCTCTCACACTCAATTATCTTCCTCCCTTTGCTATCTGTCCCCTTTCCTCCTTCTTCTCACTCTCTTTACTTCGTTCACTCTTTACCCTTCTCTCACATCTCCCCCTTCTCTCACACTCTTCTCTCTCCACCTCTTCTCTCTCTCCCCCTTTTCTGTCTCCCTCTCCCCCTTCTCTCTCTCCCTCTCACCCTTCTCTCTCTCCCTCTCCCCCTTTTCATTCTCCCTCTACCTCTCCCTCTTCTCGCTCTCCCTCTCCCCCTTCTCGCTCTCACTTCTCGCTCTACCTCTCTCTTCTCGCTCTCCCTCTCACTTCTCGCTCTCCCTCTCACTTCTTGCTCTCCCTCTCCCTTCTCGCCCCCCCTCTCACTTCTCACTCTCACATCTCTCTCTCTCACTTCTGTCTCTCCTTTTCCCTCTCTCTTGCCCCTTACCCCTCTCTCTATCCTCCTTCTATCTGTCTCTCTTTCTATTCTCCCTCTCCTTTCTCCCTCTCTCTTCACCTTCTCGCTCCCTCTCCCTTTCCCTTCTCTCTCCCTCCTTCTCCCTCTCCCTTTATCTCTCTTTTTGCCCTCTCTCTCCCGCGTCTCTCCAGTGGCGGAGTTAGTCATTGAGGGCCTGGTGCAAAAAAATAAAAGTGGTACTTACATAAACAGGCTGGCCACATTAGCTGGTGCAGATGCAGGCCGGGCACATTGGGCTCTTACATACACAGACTGGGCACATCAGCTGGCACAGACACAGGATGGGCACATTGGGCTCTTGCATAGACTGGGCACATCAGCTGGCACAGACAGGCTAGTCACAGTGGGCTCTTACATACATATGCTGGGCACATTAGCTGGTACAGACACAGGCTTGGCACATTGGGCTCTTACATTTACAGGCTCGACACATTAGCTGGTACATACACAGGGTGGACGCATTGGACTCTTACATACACATGCTGGGCACATTAGCTGGTACAGACACAGGCTGGGCACATTGGCCTCTTACATTTACAGGCTGGACACAGCTGGTACATACACAGGGTGGACGCATTGGACTCTTACATACACATACTGGGCACATTAGCTGGTACAGACACAGGCTGGGCACATTAGCTGGTATAGACACAAGGCTGGGCACAATGGTACTTACATTCTCAGGCTTGGTAAATTAGCTGGTACAGACACAGGCTGGAATCATTGGGCTCTTACATACACAGGATGGGCACATTAGCTGGTACATACACAGGGTGGACGCATTGGACTCTTACATACACATGCTGGGCACATTAGCTGGTACAGACACAGGCTGGGCACATTGGCCTCTTACATTTACAGGCTGGACACAGCTGGTACATACACAGGGTGGACGCATTGGACTCTTACATACACATACTGGGCACATTAGCTGGTACAGACACAGGCTGGGCACATTAGCTGGTATAGACACAAGGCTGGGCACAATAGTACTTACATTCCCAGGCTTGGTAAATTAGCTGGTACATACACAGGCTGGAATCATTGGGCTCTTACATATACAGGATGGGCACATTAGCTGGTACATACACAGGGTGGACGCATTGGACTCTTACATACACATGCTGGGCACATTAGCTGGTACAGACACAGGCTGGGCACATTGGGTTCTTACATACACAGGCTGGGCCCATTAGCTGGTATAGACACAAGGCTGGGCACAATGGTACTTACATTCACAGGCTAGGCGCATTAGGTGATACAGACACAGGGCCTCATTCTATTATCGGCCGTAAATCGGCCGTAAGGCTGCGCTTCCTTGCGGGGGTTCAGTTAACTCGCGATTCTATTATACGGCCCCGCAAGGATCTCCTTTTACGGCCGGCCGCATATCTTGGAACCGGCCGTAATCTGTGAAATATAAAAACTGAAAAATAAATTCAAGCCTGCACTGTACAGCTCTGTAAATGCTAGGGATCATATTGGGGGACATGAGGATTAAAAGGAACCCACTCTCAAGCTTGCACATCTGCCCAAACCCGAGTTCAAATTAACTGTTTATTTTCCGGCTGCGGCGTGGGTGTGTCTGAGGTGCTCCAAGCACTCTGGACTTTTTACATGGATATTTTACGGATATTAAAAATTAAATATTTTACGGATTTGAGTACAGGATAATTATGTGCTATTTTTTCTAACACCTAAAATCACTTTATAGTCTTCTCAAAGTGCAGGATGGCTTTATTTGAGCTATTTTATGTGCTTAATTGGTGCTAGCGAGACCTTTTTCCTGCAAGTAACTGCGGCTCGTTTTTAGCCTTGCAGAGAGGTTTCCCGGAGCAATTGAATTGCAAATCTCTTGCGGCCGTTTTAGATCAAAGGCTTTCCTCCGGCGCGATCGGCCGCAAGAGATAGCAAGGCACCGGCCGCAAGCCTGCCGGAATCCCCGGCCGTAAGGGAATAGAATAGCCGAATAGCTTGCGGCCGGTCCTTGCGGCCCCGCAACGGCTGCGGCCGATAATAGAATGAGGCCCACAGGCTGGGTACATTAGCTGGTACAGACACATGCTGGAAACATTGGGCTCTTACATACACAGGCTGGAAACATTGGTACTTACATACACAGGCTGGGCATATTAGCTGGTACAGCCACAGACTGGGCACATTAGCTGGTACAGACACAAGGCTGGGCACATTGGTACTTACATACACAGACTGGGCACAATGGTACTTACATACACAGGCTGGGCACATTGGTACCTACATACACAGACTGGGCACATTAGCTGGTACAGACACAAAGCTGGGCACTTTGATACTTACATATACAGGCTGGCCACATGAGCCGGTACAGACACAGGCTGGGCACATTGGGCTCTTTAATACAAAATATGAAATTAGTAATCTGAGGGGAAGTAGTATGAAAAAGCTATATAAATTAATTGAAATAGTAAATACTAATTAAATGTATTGAATTCATACTTGTTGGAATGAAAAGGTGTAAATAAGTTAAATAAACAAAAAAAGCAAAAAAGAACACCTATATTTCCAAGCCGGTTTAACCTCCTAAAATAGGGTAGTAATTGATTCATTATAATTCAAATTTTTTTATCTGGATAGGTAAAATTTCTCAATTTATTCAATACATATACAAGTACGACATATCAAAAACAATTAAAAATTAACATATAGCAGCAATGAACAAACACCAGCACACTGAAAAAAAGTTAAGTATCACATATATAGTTGTCATAACTGCGGGTTGTCAAAAGTTGTTGCTAACGCTGTGGCCCTTGCAACATTTACGGACTTACGACACAGAAATACGAGACGTGGGACCTCGCAAAATTACGACTTTAATAGCCGACCCGTGCGAACCTCAAAACATTCAAAACACAATAAATACACACAACAAACACATAAAAAGCTTACCCACAGCAAGAGGGACCACCCAGGACCTCTGCAAGTGTAGTTACATCTCCATTTAAGTCCAAATTGAAGAGTTTAGACACCCGAAAATCACCTAAACAAGAGAAAAAATGGCTGCCGAAAAAACAAAAACGAGGCTACAGGACCCTAAACACGCAAAACACCACCAAACACATACGGATTTTCTGAAAAAGCCGGACAAGCTTCAAGAACAAGTACGCTAAATCGCCAACAGCCGCGTACCACACATTAGGCGCCATTTTACAACACTAATTTACAGAATGCGGAAGTACACAGCTACCCTAACGGATTTGGCTCGCGCACGCACACTATTTACACTACACACTGCACACATTGCTGACACTTACACCTCAGCTCCACAACACTCAAAACACACATTGTATGCTGCAGCAACATCAAAACAGATTGTCAGCTCTTCTGCACAATGCTTCCTGCATATATTACTTCAAAATAGGTAAAGTATATTCCTTTATTAATGTATTATTTAGTTCATTACCATACGCCAAACAGCATTAGCTCACTTACAATTTGATTCCCGTCATTTTTTGACGTGCAATATTCTAATGATGATATAATTGCTATAGAGACACCGCAGAATAATTACATTTTAATATGACCTAAATAAAGATCAAGGTGATAAAGTGTACAGTGCTATAAAGTGATGATTCAATGAAAAATGTATACTATTCTGATTTGGTGGTAGCGGAGCCCACCATTTACTCCTTTATACTAATTCTAAATATACTATCTGCACAAAACCTGAAAAAACAAAATAAACTAATCCTGATGGTGGTACTGGGGATCCACCAATTACCCCCTAAACTAACATACCAAAGCAAGGTAACCTACTCTAAAAGTGACTAAGTGCTGTGCAAACTTTATATCTAATTTATATAGTAAGCAGATATTTAAAGCAAAACTATTATTGTCATAATTGTGATAAATCAATATAATAATAATATAAAGTATATATAAAATGTAAGCAGTTCTAATAATATATCTTAATTATCATACAGGAAAAGATTATTATATCAGAATATATCTCTGCAATATGATTGTCTCCTTATATATTATATAGATCTAAATATCATTATTATCCACTCTCTTAATATTTGGAGACAGTGTTCAACACTTCTCTATACTGTATATATTTCATAACAATTATAGAGGGACATAATCAAAAGGTTACAATTGACAAAGAAATATAACTATAACTTATCCTGTATGTTGATGTTTTCTTTCTATTATGTATAGGAGTTCTATGACTCCATCGCTGTCAGTTTGGCGCCAGTGAACGCTGGACTCCTCTCTAGGTCCTGGTGACGTCACTGCTGCGAGACACTGCTTCCTCAGGGACTCTTACATACACAAGATGGGCACATTAGCTGGTACAGACACAAGCTGGTCACAGTGGGCTCTTACATACACATGCTGGGCACATTAGCTGGTGCAGACATGGGCTGGGCACATTGGGCTCTTACATACACAGACTGAGCACATCAGCTGGCACAGACACAGGCTAGTCACAGTGGGCTCTTACATACACATGCTGGGCACATTAGCTGGTATAGACACAAGGCTGGGCACAATGGTACTTACATTCCCAGGATAGGTATTTTGGCTGGTACATGCACAGGCTGGGTACATTAGCTGGTACAGACACAAGCTGGAAACATTGGGCTCTTACATACACAGGTTAGGCACATTGGAACTTACTGTACATACACAGGAAAGGCATATTAGCTGGTACAGGCACAGGCTGGGCACATTAGCTGGTATAGACACAAGTCTGGGCACAATGGTACTTACATTCACAGGCAAGGTACATTAGCTGGTACATACACATGCTGGGCACATTAGCTGGTACAGACACAGGCTATGCACATTAGCTGGTACAGACACAAGGCTCGGAAAATTGGTACCTACATACAGAGGCTGGGCACAATAGCTGGTACAGACACAGGCTGGGCACATTGTGCTCTTACATACACATGCTGGGCACATTGGGCTCTTACATACACAAGGCTAGGCACAGTGGGCTCTTACATACACATGCTGGACACATTAGCTGGTACAGACACAAGGCTCGGAACATTGGTACCTACATACAGAGGCTGGGCACAATAGCTGGTACAGACACAGGCTGGACACATTGTGCTCTTACATACACAGGCTGGGCACATTGGGCTCTTACATACACATGCTAGGCACAGTGGGCTCTTACATACACATGCTGGGCACATTAGCTGGTAAAGACACAGGCTGGGGACATTGGGCTCTTACATACACAGGCTAGGCACATTAGCTGGTACATACACAGGCTGGGTACATTAGCCGGTACAGACACAGGCTGGATACATTAGCTGGTACAGAGACACAGGCTGGGCACATTGGTACTTACATACACAGGCTAGGTACATTAGCTGGTACAGACACAAGGCTGGGTATATCGGTACTTACATACACAGGATGGGTACATTAGCTGGTACAGGCATAGGCTGGGCACATTAGCTGGTACAGAGAAACAGGCTGGGCACATTGGTACTTACATACACAGGCTGGGCACATTAGCTGGGACAGACACAGGCTGGGACCATAAGCTGGTACAGTCACAGGCTGGGTACATTAGCTGGCACAGACACAAGGCTGGGTACATTGGTACTTACATACACAGGTTTGGCACATTAGCTGGTACAGACACAGGCTGGGCACATTGCACTCTTACATTCACAGGCTGGGCACATTAGCTGGTACATACACAGGCTGGGTACATTAACTGGTACAGACACATGCTGGAAACATTGGGCTCTTACATGCACAGGCTGGACACATTGTTATTTACATACACAGACTAGGCACATTGGTATTTACATACACAGACTGGCACATTAGCTGGTACAGACACAGGCTGGACAAATTTGGGCTCTGACATACACAGGCTTGGCACATTGGTTCTTGCATACACAGGCTAGGCACAATAGCTGGTACAGACACAGGCTGGGTATATTGGTAATTACATATGCAGGCTGGGCACATTAGCTGTTACAGGCACAGGTTGGGCACATTAGCTGGTATAGACACAAGGCTGGGATCAATGATACTTACATTCACAGGCTAGGTACGATAGCTGGTACATACACAGAATGGGCACATTACCTGGTACAGGCACAGGCTGGGCACATTGGGCTCTTACATATACAGGCTTGGCCCCTTTGGTACTTACATTCACAGACTGGGCACATTAACTGGTACAGCCACAGGCTGGTCATAGTGGGTTCTTTCATACACAGGATGGGCACATTAGCTGGTACAGCCACAGGCTGGTCACAGTGGGCACTTACATACACATGCTGGGCACATTAGCTGGTGCAGACACAGGCTGGGCACATTGGGCTCTTACATACACAGGCTAGGCACATTGGTACTTACATACACAGGCTGGGTACATTAGCTGGTACAGACACAAGGCTGGGCACATTGGTACTTTCATACACATGCTGGGCACATTAGCTGGTACAGACACAGGCTGGGCGCATTGGACTCTTACATTCACAGGATGGGTATGTTAGCTAGTACAGACACAGGCTAGTCATAGTGGGCCCTTACATACACATGCTGGGCACTTTAGCTTGTACAGACACAGGCTGGGCACATTGGTACCTACATACACAGGCTGGGCACAATAGCTGGTACAGACAATGTCTGGACAAATTGGGCTCTTACATACGCAGGCTGGGCACATTGGTACTTACATACACATGCTGGGCACATTAGCTGGTTCAGACACAAAGCTGGGCACATTGGTACTTACATACACAGGTTGGGCACATTAGCTGGTACAGACACAAGGCTGGGTGCATTGGTACTTACATACACAAGTCTGGGTACATTAGCTGGTACAGAGACAGGCTGGGCACATTAGCTGGTAAAGAGACACAATCTGGGCACATTTATCCTTCTCTCTTCCTCGCTTGTCTGCTCTCCCTGTCTTCCACCTCTGCCGGCGACTCCTCCCCCTAGTGGCTCCTCATCTCGTGGGTCAAAGGACTCCGCGGAGAGAGGAGAGAGCAGGAGGCCTGGGGAAAGTAAGGTGCTTGGGCATGGGGAAGGAGAGATCTGGGGACTGGGTGAGAGAGCTGTGAGAAGGGGGCAAGAGGGCAACTGGTGGTCGGCTGCAGTTGGGGGTATGTCCGCCCCCAAATAGCTGCCACTCAGGAGCTTCGCACCCCGTAGACCCCCCTTGCTATTCCACTGTCTGTAGTAGTGGCTGTAAATCCCTAAATATTTTCGTATTCCTTCTAGAGCCGGGTGGTATGTGGTAACCAGTGGTGTATGTGAAGTCATTTCTTTAGTTTTGTATTGTAACAGGTGTTCCCAGGGTGTTTTTGTTTTGATGAGGATACTTTTTGAGTGATAACACAGTACTTGTAACCCTTCCATCTGAAGGAGTCAGACAGTGTTTTTTTTTTTTTTGTCTACTCCATTTCCCAAAGGTTACCTCAATGCTTTTATCTTATACATCCATTTATTAATGTTACTCTAGTATCGTTATCTTAATTTTCTAGTTAAACCTATCAACCTAGGAACACAGTTGGAGTATTTAACCTTCAATTTTAACAAATATATATATATATATTTTTTTTTTTTATTTATACTGTATATATATATATATATATATATATATATATATATATATATATATATATATAAAAATATATATAAATGGATTGATTTATCAGCTAAATAGATACCAATTTTATATTAGCACACTAACCTTCTCCTACCTCCGTCTTCCCGTCTCAGGGTCATCTTTCCCCGGTCATCAGCTCCCACCCCACACATCTCTTACAATTATAAGTTAATGATTGATAAGTGATATGCCCATGTATTCCACCCTCGGACCCCATATTTCTAGAAATCGAGGGATTGTGTCTGCTTTAGAGTGCGACATGCGTTCGTTGATTGCAATATAATTTATTTTGGATTTTATAACTGTAAATTCTAGTGTCCTTGATTTCCAATTCCTTGCTATGTGGCTTTTGGTTGCGAGAATTAGGAATTGTAATAGCTTATTTTGTGACTTTGAAACGGTCAATAATGTCCTCCCTAGTAGGCAAATCTCTGATGTAAGTTGTATTTTCTGGGAACATAGGGTAGAGGCTATT
Organism: Discoglossus pictus; assembly: GCA_027410445.1. Lineage (NCBI taxonomy): Eukaryota > Metazoa > Chordata > Amphibia > Anura > Alytidae > Discoglossus > Discoglossus pictus. Next base: position 383,775,100 of record CM050163.1, read on the forward strand.
GGGCATAGCCACCATATATGTATAAAGGATACAGTAGTTAGACACCCTCTAAAACAATGAGGGTAATCCGTATTCTTCCATTTTGCTATTTTCTCAGGTGTACTATAGGTGCGGTGGAGTACCTTAATGGAAGTCTCTAAAATGTTGTGGTTATGTGAACCTCTGAGTATGTTTGAAGGAGTCAGACAGTGTTTTTAAGTGTTTATCACGGTCCTCAGTGTTAGAAAATATGTTGGGGTATCTGATGGCTTGATCATGAATTATTGTGTGTTTGGTATGGGAGGGATGGAAACTAGAGTTATGGAGGTAACTGCATCTGTCTGTGGGTTTCCTATACACAGATGAGTTAACTTTGCCACCACATATAATAGTTGTGGACCAAGAATGTTGGTCACGTTCTGGCGTTGTCACGTTTTGCGGCCATCGAGAAGCCAGCAACTGCGATTTGCGGCCCGCAACTGCGAACCTCGCAAAGCGAGGCAAGCATTTGAGGCACGCAAATGCGAGGGCCGCGGGACTTAAGCTGCAATGAGGGCCTCAGGCGATCATCATGAAGCCCGCGGGACTTAGGCTGCAATGAGCAGGGCGCCCGATCAGCGATGAAGCGCGTACATGCAACTGCGGGGCTCGCAAAACGAGGTACGCAGTTGTGCCAATTTACAACTTTTAACGGCCGACCCACTAAACTGACAAGACCACCACAAATCCTCAAATATGCCTCAAATTAAGTTACATACTCATACACAGTACAGGGGGGGAGCCAGTGAGCCTGTGAGTGAGGTTGCAAGTTAATTTGAGGCAAATGTGGCGAGAAAAAAATGCCGGACGAAAAAACTTAAACAGGATGAAAACAAGGGCGAAGGCAGTAAAAGAGAGCTCAAAGTCAGTAACACTTTATGCAAGACAGTAACATTTAACCCAAGGCAATAACACTTAAACCAAGGCACTAACACTTAACCCAAGGCAGTAACACTCATCGTGAGGCTGGGGGGGGGGGGGGGGGATAGGCTCGTGATAAGCTCCGAAGGTGCTCAGATGAGCCATTGGGACATTGTGTGGTAAACAGCTTCGCCAGGCTTACAGCATTGCCAGGCTTACAATTTTACTCCAGTCATTTTTGACAGGCAATTTCCTAGTTAGTGATAGAAATGGTAGTGTCCAGAACGTTCACATGTTCTGCAGGGTGATTCAATTTAAAGTTTAATAGATGGGTGGAAGGTATTGAACGAATTGCGGAAGTCTTTGAGTTTTTTTATTCCTTTTGTCCATATGATGAACAGATCATCTATGTAATAGGAATATCTGTAAGGTTTGTGGACAGGAATCTCAGTTCCAGGTGGGCCATAAATTGATTAGCATATTGTGGTGCCGTTTTGATACCCATTGCAGTTCTAAATCTTTGTAATTATATGTTGGTTGAGGGTAAAGTAGTGGTGGGTCAGGATATATTCCAGTAATTTGGCAATAGTATCCAGGGTTTTATTTCTGGTTATGTATGTGTGCTGAGAGAAACTTCATGCATGCCTCAGTGCCATCTTTATGTGGGATATTGCTATGAACAGATTCAATATCCATGGTGTCGAGTAGTATGTCAGCGGGTAGGTTCTCAATCTGAGTTTGTTAAGAAAGTCAGTGGTGTCTTGTATATAGCTGTGTTTTTAACTAGTGGCTTAAGGTTGTTTTCAACAAGGTCAGATAACTGTGTGTCTACCACTTTATCTGTGATTGCATTGTGCCTCTGTGTGTGTCTCACTGTGTATCTGTGACGCATGCTATTCCGTGCAGAAGTTTCTCCCTCACGTGTTTTTAGGGGATGGCCCTCTGGTCCTCTCTGATGAATTGTTTTCCAGAACAACTCCCTCCCCACTGCATACCCAGAGCTGCAGGGTGGGATACAGACACAAACTTGTTCTCTGAATTCTCGCCACACAGAGGAGTTAGTACACAGGGTGACAACACTCCAGAAAGAGAGAACAGACAAACTGAGAGACAGACAGTCAGGGAGGGGGCAGAGAGAGCCAGACTGATCCAATTAGATACAGCTGTCACTCCATCACTTCTGGAAGCCTCTGGCACATAGAGCCTCACCCAGTGTAGGACTATTCCATTGGAAATACTCAGCTACTTATGTGTGTATGCTTTTATCTATAGACCTATATACTACAAGTGTGTATAGTATGTCATATAAATACTAAATGTATTTGTTTATGTCATACTGTTCATATTACTATTATTAATACAAACAATAACCTTTAAGTGCTATTATTGTACACAGAGCTATGTATAAGGGGATAATAGTAATATAGCAAGTAAACCTGTTGGCACAAAAGGAGTAGAGGTATTTGCTCCTGAGAGTGTATATTATATACAGAACTAGTAACTTACACGTCATAAATAACGTTATCATATATGTTATGTTTAATTGTCTGTGCTGTCTCTCTCTGTGCTGTCTCTGTGGCACTCTCCCTCTCTGTGTGCACTCACTCCCTCTCTCTGTGCGCCCTCTACCTCTCTCCCTGAGCCCTTTTTTTTCTCCCTGTGCTGTCTCTTTCTGTGCACCCTCTCTCTGTGTTTGTGTGTGCTCTCTCTCTCTCTGTGTCCTCTTTCTGCGATCTGTGTGCTCTCTGCCTCCCTCCTCCCCTTCTCTCTCCCTCCCCTATCCCTCCCTCGCTCTCTTTCCTCCTCCCTTTCTCTCTCCCCTCCTCCCCCATCCCTTTCTCTCTCCCCTCCCTCTCTCCCTCTCTCTCTCCTCCCTCTCTCCCTCTCTCTCCCCTCCCTCTCTCTCTCCCCTCCCTCTCTCTCCCCTCCCTTTCTCTCCCCCTCCCTCTATCCCCTCCCTCTCCTCCTCCTCGCTTCCCCCCTCCTTTTCTCTCCCTCCCTCTCATTGTTGCCGCGGCCGCACCACACTTACACCGCTTTGCCAGCTATACAGTGCATGCGCGTAAGCGTCACAACTGTGCATGCACGACTGTGCCTCTCAGACTCGACAGTATGGCAATGCCACGCATGTGCTGGAATGCCAGATTCCAGCATCGCGCAGGCGTTACTCACATCTACTAACTATTATAGTGATACTAGCAACTTGCTTGTCAAAAATGATGGCAATAAAATTTGAAGCCATGGCACTGCTGTTTGCCACACAATGTAAGGCTTTTGTTCCTCATTGGCGCTCATTGTGAGCCTCACGCTGCAGTATAAATAGGCTGCGTGCGCAAGGGCAAACCGTTTGTGTAGTTGTGTAAAGCGCCATTTTAGATTGTTAATGTTATTAGTTGCAAGTTAGTGTTGTAAAATGGCTGCGATTGTGTATGTGTTACGCGGGTCTGGAGCATTTTCCGTGTTTCCTAATAGTGTATTTTGTACCTTGTGCGTTCCTGGGTAAAAGTGTTATGTGCCTGGCGGTGCTTTGCGTGGTTAGAGGTTGTGTAGCCTCATTTTAGTTTTTTTCGTCCTCCATTTTTTTTTGTCGCTTAGGCGAATTTTGAGTGCCAAAAGTCGGCAAATTGTGTTTAAATTGTCATGCAACCTCACTCCCAGATATCGTGGCTGTCCCCCAGTGCTGTGTGAGAGTTTAATTATTTATTTAATTTTTTTGTGTTTTTTTTATGTGCGGGGTTCCCCCCATCTAAAATATTTCAGTTTGTTTTTCAACTGAGTTGTACAGTTTATAGGTCACATTAAAGGTGGAAAAAGTTCTGAAATTATTTATCTTTGTCTAATTTTTTTACAGCACAGAAACCTGACATTTCAACAGGGGTGTATAGACTTTTTATATCCACTGTACATCTATGCTTCTCATTACCACCAAAACCCTGAGATGAACCTCAGGGCAAACATATTAGCCCAAATGGTTCCCTCTCCAGGACTTCTCCTAGTGAAAAGTATAATTTTTATAATTTTACTTCACAATCTGTCTACTCTCCTGAACAATTCCTGTTGAACTGCTGTCAGCCGCTTTCCCATTGGTTGGGGGGATGTCTTCTAGGCCAGTCAGGTAGAGTCACTTCTGCTGAAGATTGGGAATAACCAGTCCTTGGGGCATCTTTTCTCTATGGGACATTAACAGGAGACATTGAGGCACCAGAGAGTCTTGGCTGGTTGGCTACTGAGTTGCCTACTTGACTACCAGGAGTCACTTAGATGAGTCCTGACACCAGTCTAGGGGTTTGAAGTTTTGTTTCAAGCACCTAGATTTCCTTACCAAAGTCCCCCTTTGTACCATGGCTTGACCTCTGACAGGGCTAATAGCCATTATTATGGTGAAGGCAGCATCCATCCCCATCCTTGCTCACCTGTCTACCTCCATGTCTAGAGTTTTATACCATGTTTATGGGCCGCTAGCCATAGCGTTACATCTGGTTGTGGACCAGAGAGCAGTTCTAAATAGGAGTGGGAACATATTCAAATGCTGCAGTTATCTGCAGACAATGGATCAATGGGGTATAAGTTACAACACTGCAACTGTCCAGTCAGCAACACTGACTAAAAAGAAAATAATTAAAAGTATCACCTACTTACCCCTTACAGCCAATCTAATTAACCTTCCTAAACTAATTTTCCCTTACACATGGAATTATACTTTTATAATCACATATTTTAGACAAGCAACATTACCTACACCTTCAGTTATTTTACTGCTTTGTGCTTATATTGTGTAACACCTTCTTTCTTATAATCTCATGCTCAGACACTCCTACGTAGCTTCTCCACTTCATGTCTCCAACAAGATATCCATTTCACCTCCCCTGCTCTCCTCCCATCTTCTATGAGCTCCTCTCCTTCATCAAGTCACTATCTCCTCCATCTTCGAAAGTTTATAAGCAGAAACTTTTCTTTAAGCCCCACTCTCATCTCCTCTCACTCCTTCAGCTGGCTGCTGGAGCTATATATCCTAACCCAGGGCACTCCCACTTTTATCAGCCACGATCAGCCCCCAGGGCAGCAAACACTCAGAACACACATAACTTAATACCCATCACCTGTCACAGACCTTCCATTTTGACATTCTCTTGTGCCCCCCTGCGGCACTATCATATGTTGGTCATCACTTCAGCCACACACCCACACCCGGGAATAAGCAAGGTGGAGGTCTAGGTGTGTTACTTTCTTATCACTGCACATTTAACTGCATTTCCCCTGTTCCCTCCCTCCAATTCTCATCTTTTGAAGTTCAGACTATCCGCCTCTTCTCATCTATCTCTCTACATGTTGCTGTGATCTATCACCTCCCTGGATCACCCTCTCAATTTTTTATCATTTTGTCACCTGGCTACCTTACTTTCTCTCCTCCAACATTCCTTCACTCATTCTTGGTGATGTCATCATTGCCATTGAAACTCCCACCTCCCAAGCAGCCGCTAAACGTCTTTCACTCTGCCTCTCACAATGGACAAATTCCCCAACTCACTGTGAGGGACACTCCCTTGAACTTCTTTTTTCAAATCTATGCACAATCTCCAACCCTGTTGTCTGCCCACTCCCCCTATCTGACCGCCACCTCCTAACCTGCAACCTCACCACATACTCTTCTCCCTTCCCTACGTCAACCATTACCCACAAAAACCTGCATGCACTTGATCCACAACACCTTTCCACTTTACTACAACCCATTCTCACTGACATCACCTCCCCCGACGTTGCCACCTCACAGTACAACTTGACTCTCACTTTCACTCTCAACACTCTTGCCACCCCCCAACCATATGCAGATGCCCTCACTCTCATACACTACACAAACACTATACATCCAGAGGTGCTCCCGCAGCGCTGAACGGCTATGGAGGAAATCTCACACTTCAGCAGACTTCCTCCACTACAAGTTTATTTTTCACTCCTACTTCTCTGCACTCAAGCTTGCCAAACAACACTAGTTTACATAATTAATACCAACTCTGTCCTCCAACCAGAAAAATATGTTCACCACATTCAACACTCTCTTCCACCCACCGCCACCTGCAGCCCCTTCCTGTCTCATGGCTAAAGACTTTTAAAAAAGTCTGCAAGACTGTCAGCCATTTTAAGTCTAAAATTGAAAACATTCGGAACACATTATCCTCTCAGTGACTCACACATTCCCACCTCTCGACTAACTGAAAACACCCAGCATTCAACCTTCCTCAATCCCAAATCTACTATGCACTCCTTTAACCTTGTAATAGAGGATTAAGTATCCAGTCTACTTTCAACCTCTTACCTGACTACCTGTCCTCTGAAATCATATTGAAGCACAGCTTATCTCTCCCCTCTCTTCTATAATCATCCCAGTTCTTACACATCTATTCAACCTTTCCCTAAACCCCAGGTAAGTTTTCAACATCTTTAAAACATGTAATAATTACTGTATATACTCGAGTATAAGCCAACCCGAGTATATGCCGAGGCACCTATTTTACCACAAAATACTGGAAAAAATGAGTGACTCGAGTATAAGCCGAGGGTGGGAAATGTGCTGCCCCCTGTGTCCCTCTTGTGCCCTCTTCTTGTGTGCCCTTTTCTTGTGACCCCCCTCTCTCTCCCCTGTGTCTCTTCTCCCCTCCCCTCTCTGTGTCTCTTCCCCCTCTCCCTTCCCTGTGTCTCTTCCCCCTCCCTTATCACCCTCCTCATTCTCAACCTCCCTCCTCAACCCCCCAATCCTCATCCTCCCTTCTCATCCTCAACCCCCTCCTCATCCTCAACCTCCCTTTTTCAAAACTGCTGGAGTTGCTCTTCCACAATTGCCTTACCCAAATTATTTCCTCCAACTACCCTCCTTGACACCTTACATTCTGGCTTGGGGTCTCAACACTCTAAGGAGACAACTCTCACAAATGTCACTAATGACCTGCTCACAGCCAAATGAAAGGGTCTATTCAAATTTTTCTGGATCTCTCTGATGCCTTTGATACAGTTGACCCCTATTTCTAATCCTTATTCTGCCCTCCCTTAGCATCCGTGACACTGCTCTCTTACCTACAAGACCAAATATTTAGTATCTCCTTCTCTGATACCACTTCCTTTCCTTGCCTTCTGTCTGTTGACATACCTCAAGACTCAGTCCTAGGCCCCCTCCTCTTCTCCATCTATACATCCTCTGTAAGGAATTGACTCTGCTGGGATTCGAACCCTGGTCTGCATGCTTGCTGGACCTTTTCCCTACCTGTACACCAGCCTGCCTCTTGCAGATTTGCCTGAGACCTGATACCTTGACTCTAAAAGCAATGAAACCAGTGACAACTCTCTTTAGCTGTGTCTGGTCAGCTGTCCGGTTCTTGGCCTATATAAGGCACTTCCTGTCTCTGTATCCTTGCCAGATTATTGTGTTCCTGAACTCTCTAATCAAGCTTGTTCCTGTTTCTCCTACCTGTTGCTGAACTTGGATAGTTTTTGACTTTGCTGCTTCTCCTTCCCACTGACCTCGGCTTGCCTCACTAAGATTATTATCCTTCTGTTCCTGACTCCCATCTCTGCTTCAGAGCAGACAGCCACTCAAGGCTCAGGGGCTCAACCACCTGTGTAACGAGTGGCTATCTCTGGCAGGGAGTTTTTGCTGATCTGGCTACTGGACTCCAAACTTTGTACCACCAATATCATAACATCCTCACTTGGTTTCGTAATAAAATCTTTTGGGATTCAGTATCATCTCTGTGCCAACGATACTCAAATCTATCTCTCAACACCAGATTTATCCCCATCTTTTCTACCACAAGTTTCCAGCTGTCTCTCAGGCATATCCTCCTGGATGTCTGCCCATCAATTCAAACTCATCATGTCAAAGACTGAGCTCCTAACCTTCCCACCCTCTACTAAAGCTTTCACTCCTCAGATATCTCTTACTGTTCTCTGGCCAATAGACTCTCTTATTGTACAGCCATTTGTCTAATCACTGCTGAGCTGGGGATAGTTACATGTGTGCCCAGTAGTGACATCTTGTGGCCATGGCAGGGTAATGATTTTCCTTTGTGGGGGTTGAAAATTGGTTCCCTTCACTGGGAAGTACCTCCCCTACACCCACCCTGGGGAGAAAAAGCCAAGCCCCATACCCACCCCTGACTGGCTCTAATCACCCAAGTCTGCCCATACTCACCCACTGTAGCTGCCGTTCTCTTACTGGATGATCCTGATCGGGGAGGGGATTTTAAAACAGGTCCTCCCACCCACATGAAAAATGTGATAGATAGACTGCTGTAAGATATAAAGGTTGCTGTTACTTGGAACGCATAGAGGATGGTATGTTTCATTTAACGGGAATGCTTTTATTATTTTCCTGAGCTAAAGCACATGTACATGGTCCTGATCCATTAGCCGGATACCGAGCAGCCCATTCCTTCAACAAAGATCGCCTATTTAGAGGGGAATTCCTGTGGCCAAAGGCAGGAATTGTCTATAGCTAAATAAACACCCTTTTTTTGGACCTTCACAGCCATCATCACTCACAGTCTCGTTGTCTTGAGGCTCTATAGGACCCTGCCCTCTCCTTCATTCCTCATATAAAATCAATATCTTGTCTTTTTCATCGAAAAAACATCTCCAAAATACGTGTCTATCTTACACAAGACACAACTAAAATTCGAATACATTCTCTTATCATATCTCGACTCGACTACTGCAACTCGCTCCTTGCTGGCCTCCCAACATCCATCTGTCTTCAATCCAATCTATAATGAATTCCTCCACTAGACTCATCTACCATACCCCACTGGCTTCCCATAGCCTCCAGAATAAAATTTTAAATCATGACCCTAATTAATAAAGCCCTCAACAAATATGCACCATCTTATATTTCTACTCTCAACTCAAAATACTCTTCTTCGTTCTGCTAACAACCTTATTCTTTCCTCCTCTCTTATCACCTCCTCTCACTCCCACCTTCAGGATTGTTTTCATGCTGCCCTTATTCTACAGAACTCCTTGCCTCGCTCCATTAGAATATTCTCCTGCCTCAATACCTCACTCAAAATGCATCCGTTTAAAGAAGCTTATCACCTTCAGCCTTAACATGAACAACACATCTTTCACCCTCCCATACCACACACAAACCTATTAGATTGTAAGTTTGTGAGCTTTCAATCTTGCAAGGTGCTTTAGGGAAGGCACTATGGACACTGGATTCTAAACTTTAAGACAAGGCTACTCACTCTTTGCAATGTGTCGAAATTTGTTTTGCCTTGTACTTAACTTGTACTTAGCCCATGTACAGCACTACAGAATATGTTGACGTGTTAGAAATAAAGATAATAATAATAATCTCTGAAGTCTTACTCAAAAGCCGATCAATTGGATAACTAGACAGATTAATATAGTTCACACGTCACTTTAGACTGTCTTATAAACTCCTGTTTACAGTTTGGCTAGAGGAGCAGTACCACTATGCGGTCTGGATTTCTCAGAGCGGATGAATGGCGCCACCTCACAAGGAAAGCAGGTTGGTGGGGTGCAGTCTCCTAGCTATCGTCTCTGTGATGCTTTTTACAGATAAAAGTAGGGTAAGAGGTAAGGTAGAATCAACCAATAAAATTGACACAACTGTTTTAACTGAAATAGTTCAAATGATAGTGTTCTGATTGGGGTAGTCCCAGGGGAAGTTGTGATAGGATATTCTAAACAATCCAGTAGGGATTGTGACAGCGGTCCAATAGGTCCATGACAGCCATTCTCCCATTTTTGTGGAGATGATTGTGGAGCATCTAGGAGATTATTTTCTGTGGATGATATACATGATGAAGCTTCTGATCCTGTTGCCGAGATGGTTCATCTGAATTCTAAAGAGTTTTTCCCCTCCAATACTTGATGTTGAAATTAAAAGTCTGCAAGGTCAAACTCCATTTAAGCAGTCACCCATTATACCCAATCACTCTGTTTAGCCAACATAGAGGGTTGTGATCTGTTACCACAGTAAACATCTTCACATTCCATACAACATTCCTTCTCTATTGCTGAATAGGATACCTTCTGGGTGAAGATCTTTCTGCTTAGGTTAGCCACTGAGTGTTCGTCCCCTTGCTCATCCATTTGTCTCCGTATAGTCCCCAGTCCGTAGGTAGATGCATCTGTGAAGACAAGGAAGGATTGACGGTAATGCACGGTAGACAAGACATGATGATTGGTTAGGGCAATGTTGAAGGCATAGAAGAAATTGTCATTGACAGGGATCCACAGGAGGGAATTGTAAATGCTTGTTTTGTGGTCACCATTTTGTACCTGCATAACTGTATGAAACTCAATTTTCTATTTCTGAATAATAGGTTTATATGGCTTTAAATTACATTGTTTGCTTTAAATTAAATTAATAACTAAAAGACCTCAGCATTTGTAGAGGCAACTGGAGTCTGTCCAACAGCTGAGAATTAGCACAATAACAAGATACAGCTTATGTTATGTCATTTCTTACTGATTATTTTGTAAAAATATAAGCTGCATAACATAACAATATCATGTCAATATGTGCTAGTAATTTCCCTTTGCATATAAAAATAGAGAGAATTACTGATAAAAAACAATTGAGCTTTCACACAGACAGTTGCCAACCGACCATGATAAGAATAGAATATTGACATTTGGTAAGAGTAAATATGTGCTATTTGCTTTAATAGGTTATGACCATCTTTGTGACACAGAGAGACAACATCTTTGGACTCCAAGCTTGTAAAATAAAGAAACCTTGATAGACATCCTGGTTTCAGCTCTCCTTTATTAAGAGTTGGTTGCGGCAGAGACACTGACAAGAAAAATTTCACCAACAATCGTGCAAGGCATTTTCTTCCTGGTCAGGTTGTGTGGGTCTTTGCAATGGAACTGTAGTGGGGAACAAGCTATCAATAATAACCAGCAGTACCTAAGAAAGCCATTGCCGATTCTTGTTCTGGAGTTGCCGATTCTTGTTCTGAATTTAGCTATCCCTTCTATTTTGGCACTGCTCACCCAATGCTCCAAATACTGACCCTCTGTTCTAGCAAACTGACACTTATCTGGCTCAAGAGTGAAACCTGCTTGCTGGATTTTCATAAAAACTTGCCCTACGTGGAGCAGGTGCTCCTCCTAAAGAGTGCTAAAAATGGCTATTTTGTCCAAATATGCAAATAGGTGAAACCCCTGCAGCAACTGATCAACCAGCTTCTGAAAAGTAGAAAGAGCATTTAAAAGGGTTGAAAAACGCTGAGTTTTCCTTAGCCGACTTAGGAAAAGGAATCTGGCAACAGCCCTTAGTTTTCAGATAAGTGGCTGTCCCTAGACTGTCTAGTAATTTGACCATGCTGGGGACTGGGTAAGCATCTGTAATGCTGTTTTCATTAAGTTTATAATAATCCACACAGAAACATGTGGACCCATCGTTTTTGGGCACAAAACTACAAGGGAAGTTCAGGGACTGCTTAAGGGTTTAATGACCCTTATCTGGGACATGTCTGTCAATTATTCTATTATACTACCCCTAATCATTTTCTTGAAATACAAGGAAAGTACACTAAATATAATTATACATTGTAAGTTTGTTACATTATAATGGTATAGTAAACTTCTCCATGTGTCCTAAACATTTTCTTTTCTTCTGTCCTTTTCTTCTTTCCTTATTAATTTTGGAAAACAAATAATAATAATATTTGAAAGAAAAAAATGTGTGTGGGGGGGGGGGGGAGAGTAGGAAAGGGGGAGAGGGGATATGAAACTTTGTGGACGCTGTCCATAATGCAGGTCAGACATTGAGTTTTATCTTGCTCTTTTTTTAGTTCCAGCCTAATTTTATAGTCCATATTTTTTTAATTACACTAATGACAGCTAAAAATCTAAGGCCTTAGGTCTGTTTACATACACAGTCCTGACTGTTTCATGATTAACAACATCAGCCGACACCGAGGAGTGAAGGCTCTGTGAACACAAAGATTTATAGTTTTTCACTGAACTTCAGGAATGCAGCAGGACATGTTAACATACAACTTTTTTTTGAATCCGCTCTGTAAGTCAGTGCACAGTTTTCTATCCTGTTGCAGTAATCAGTGATACAGCTGAGAGTGGGTGTGGCTTGGCCTGTGTAAGTTATATCTGGGTGCATTTGTGTGAGGCCTGGTTTGAATCCGCTCTGTAAGTCAGTGCAGAGTTTTCTGTCTGTTGCAGTAATCAGTGTACAGGTGAGAGTGGGTGTGGCTTGGCCTGTGTAAGTTATATCTGTGTGCATTTGTGTGAGTTTCTGTTTGAATCCGCTCTGTAAGTCAGTGCAGAGTTTTCTGTCTGTTGCAATAATCAGTGTACAGGTGAGTGGGTGTGGCTTGGCCTGTGTAAATTATATCTGTGTGCATTTTGTTGTTTTCTGTTGAATCGGTTCTGTGGGGCAGGACAGTGTTTTCTATCCTGTGCTCATTTATCATTGTACAGGCGAGTAGGTGGGGTCTATTTTATCAAGGGAAGGGAGAGCTTGGGAGCTTGCAATCATTTCTAGTGTAAGTGTAGTTGGTGTGTAGGAGATTAAATAAAAGGAGGAAATCCAAAGAAAAGGGGTATTATAAGAAAAAACAGAAAACAAACGTATATATTGTTTCTGTTTTGTTTGGTTTAAGGTGTGGAAAAGAAATCTTTATACAAATACATTGATTTGTTTTCTCACTGTATTTTTGTAACTGATAATCATGAGTCAGTCCAGTGGAAACCTCACTCAGTGTACATCCTGCCAAATGTATGCACTACTGGAACAGATGATCCAGGGTCCATACCTCTGTGACAGGTGTGAGCATGTCGCCTCTCTGGAAGCTCAAATTGAAGATCTGGAGAGGAGAATTGCAACACTTCATGATATTGTCACACTGAAAAGGGAGTTGGTGCTCACGGAGCACAGTTTAGCTGGGCCTAGTATGGAGGGAGGAGCTGGGGCTAGTGAGGATGGCCAGGGAGGTAGCTGGGTTACAGTTAGAAGGGGAATCAGGGGGAACAGGAGGAGGCAGGCCAGTTCTGAGTTGGCAAACACCAACAGATTTGCCAGTTTGAGTGAAACTGTTGGGGATGTCCATTCAGGAATGCCAATGCCAGATAGAGCTGTTCCCTCTAACAGCCGGGAGAACAGTTCTACTGGAGGAGAGGGAGGGCAGAATAGGCAGAGCAACAGACATGTTTTGGTAGGGGACTCTATTATTAGGAAGGTAGACAGGGTAATTTGTCACCCAGATCCCAGCAATCGAACAGTTTACTGTCTCCCGGGTGCTCGGGTTCGGCATGTTGTGGATGAGGGTGGATAAATTATTGGGAGGGGCTGGTAATGAACCGGCGGTCTTGGTACACATTGGTACCAATGACAAAGTTAGTGGAAGATGGAGCGTCCTAAAGCATGATTTTAGAGAATTAGGGAATAAGCTTAAAGCAAGGACCTCCAAGGTAGTATTTTCTGAGATACTACCAGTGCCACGTGCTAGCCCAGGGAGGCAGAAGGAGCTTAGGGAGGTTAATGCGTGGCTAAAAAAGTGGTGCAGTGCAGAGGGTTTTGGGTTTTTAGAGCACTGGGCTGACTTCTCACTTGGGTACAATCTCTATAGCAGGGATGGATTGCACCTTAATGATGAGGGCGCTTTTGTGCTAGGGGATAGGATGGTAGAACGGCTGGGGGAGTTTTTAAACTTGTAGGTGGGGGGGAGGGACTATATAGAAGTATTGGGGTAAATAGGGTAGAGAGGGAAAGGGATGAATTAGTTACCCATGGGGGAGGAGAAGGGGAAGGGTTACAATAGAAAGTAGGGAGGTATTAATAGGGGCCTCAAATACAGTGGCAGGCACTTCACAACAGCAGAGCCATAGCAACATAAAGTGTATGATTGCTAACGCAAGAAGTTTGCCTGGGAAAATGGATGAGCTAGAAATATTAGCAGTACAAGAAAAATGGGGCTTAATAGGCATTACGGAAACATGGTGGGATGAATCTCATGACTGGACTGTTAATCTGGATGGTTATAACCTATTTAGGAAAGATAGGGGAAATGGTAAAAGAGGAGGAGGGATCTGTCTTTATGTTAAGCCTGAATTTAAGCCTATAGTCAGAGAAGATATTTATACTGGCACTAACGGCATCATTGAATCTTTGTGGGTTGAGCTAAATAGTGGAGGAGCTAATTCTAAATGCATATTGGTGGGAGTATGCTATAAACCCCCAAATATAGCTGAAAGTGAGGAAAAACAATTATTGTTACAGATTGGAAATGCAGCTAAGCATGGGCAAGTTCTAATAATGGGAGACTTTAATTACCCTGAAATAAACTGGATAAATGAGACCAGCAGCTCAGCTAAGGGGGGCAGGTTCTTGAGTACACTCAGGGATCATTATCTGGTCCAGGTAATACAAGAACCTACTAGAAATGGGGCCATCTTGGATTTAGTCATCACAAGTAATATTGATATAATATCAAATGTAAAAATAGGGGAACCCTTGGGGAACAGTGATCACAACACAGTCTCAATTGAGATTGAATGCAAAAAACAGAGTTGTAAAGGGGCCAACAAAAACTCTAAATTTTAAAAGGGCTAACTTTAATGGGCTACGGGCAGCAATACAACATATAGACTGGGACAAAGAACTTACAGGGAAGAATACTGAAAATAAATGGACAACATTCAAATCCTTACTAAATAAACATACTCATCAGCATGTACCATGTGGAAATAAAATGAATAGGAGTAAATCACATCCCATGTGGCTTAACAATGACTTAAAGATCATGATGAGGAAAAATAAATATGCATTTAAATTATACAAGAAGGATGGAACAGAGGCAGCTTTATGTGACTATAAGGAGATCAACAAGTCTTGCAAAAGGGCTATTAGACAGGCTAAAATAGAAAATGAGAAGTCAGTTGCAATGGAAAGTAAGACTAACCCTAAAAAATTTTTTAAATATATTAATGGGAAGAAGGCCAGGAAGGAATCGATAGGACCATTACAATGTGACACAGGCCATCTGATAATTAGTGACCAGGAAAAGGCAGATGAGCTAAATAGGTTCTTTTTGTCGGTTTACACAAGGGAGGTACCAGTGGTTGGGACACCGCAACATAATGGGGCTACACTACCTTTACTAAATAATTGGTTAACGCAGGAAGTAATACAAAAGAGGTTGGAGAAAATAAATGTTAATAAAGCCCCAGGTCCTGATGGAATACATCCAAGGGTACTGAGGGAGCTGGGTTCTATAATAGCCAAACCATGATATCTAATCTTTCAAGACTCACTCCTTACAGGGTCTCTACCAGATGACTGGAGAAAAGCAGAGGTGATGCCTATATTTAAGAAGGGATCTAGAGCAAATCCGGGGAATTATAGACCAGTGAGCCTCACTTCTGTAGTTGGGAAGCTTTTAGAAGGGTTAATAAGGGACAGAATACAAGAATATGTCTATTTGAACAGGATCATAGGTAGCAGTCAACACGGATTTATGAAGGATAGGTCGTGTCAGACCAATCTAATTAGTTTTTATGAGGAGGTTAGTAGGAACTTGGATCAGGGCAACTCAGTGGATGTAGTCTTTTTAGATTTTTCAAAGGCATTTGATACAGTGCCACATGGAAGACTAGTGAGCAAACTAAGGGATACAGGAATTGCAGTAAATATCTGCTCATGGATCGAGAGCTGGCTAAAAGACAGGAAGCAAAGGGTTGTTGTGAATGGAACATACTCCGATTGGTCTAATGTGATAAGTGGGGTTCCTCAAGGTTCAGTATTAAGTCCTCTCCTTTTTAACATATTTATTAATGACATTGAAGTAGGACTCGAATGTAGTGTCTCCATTTTTGCTGATGACACGAAGTTGTGCAAGGTAATAAAATCAGATAATGATGTACTTTCCCTACAAAAGGAATTGCATAAATTAGAGAAATGGGCGGCTAAATGGCAGATGAGATTTAATACAAATAAATGTAAGGTTATGCATTTGGGAAGGAACAATAGCCAAGCAATCTATAATCTTAATGGAGCAAATCTAGGGGTATCAGATATTGAAAGGGATTTGGGAGTACTAGTGGACAACCACCTAGGTAACAGCGCTCAAAGCCAAGCAGCGGCTGCAATATTAGCATGTATTAGGAAGGGTATAGAAGCCAGGGAAGAAGATATAATTCTGCCACTATACAAATCTCTAGTACGTCCTCATTTGGAATATACTCTATTTTAAATTGTGTAGCAACAAATTAAAGAAAAAAAAAAAAAAACCTTTATTTTTTTTTTATTTTTTATTTTTAATTAATAAAGGGTTTTTTCTTTTTCTTTAATTTGTTGCTACTCAATTTAAAATAGAGTCTTGGACTTCTTTATAGTGTACCGGTGAGCACCAGTGGAGATCCAGTGCATGTAGAATTCTATTATTTACTCGATTTTTTTACTCTATTTCAATTAGGTATTTTGTTGTTTATTCTCTCTATTTAATAGTTCCAGTATATATTTTCTTTCCATTACTGTCTGAATTGTTCTGAATATATACATCAGCTTTGGGAGTGTGTTCATATTTACTACATGTATTTTGCCTAACCAGGAGATTTTGTAAGAAGAAAAATGTTTGATTGTGTGTGCTGCATTATTGTTATAATACTCCTCCGCAGAATCATGTTAAGATTGTGTTTATATTTAAGAATGTCATCATAGGCCTTAAAAGATCTCTGATATGTGAAAGTTTTTTTCCAGTATTGAAACTTTTGTGTTAATTTAATTGATTTGAGACAGTTCTATTTTTTGAGCCTAGTTGAATGCCTCTATGGAACGCATTGTGGCCAGCACATACTCTCATCTGATCTACCTCACTGCCACTGTTCAAATGGAAATAATCTACTAATGCTTTTTGGATTTTCTCTTTTGTAGGTATAACATTGAGGAGTGCCAGGCTTAATTTGCTCAGAGTTAAGCTAACTAAATCATGGTCTGGACAGGAGATGGTGTACATAAGGGCTTTAGTTAAGTTTGATGCTAGGTTTTGTTGGAGTAAAATGTGATTTGTGTCTAGCTGAATAAAACGTGTAGTATTTTTCATTTTGGTTCATTGCTCTCCAGGTATCAAACAAACAGTAGCTTTTGAGCAATCATTAAATGTTTTTGGGACAGAGGAGTGAGAAGCATACTTAGTCCTGTCTTTACCCCATGGTTCATGTCATTTATGTCGCCTCCTAACATCAATGAAGAGTGTTGCCAAGTGTCCATCAGTTCAGAGATTCTGCAGAAGAAAGTTGATTGTCCTGTGTTTGGAGCATATACTATATATTAAAAACACTTGTTTTTATTGATTGAGCCTTGTACTAAAATGTACCTTTCATCACTGTCTCTTTGTGTTTTGAAAGTTAAGTCTTTTGTGATGGCATGGGAAGTTTGGGTAAAGTGTTTCCCCAAGAATTTTGGAATAAGTTATTTTTAAAATTTGTTTCCTGCAAAAAAAACAATGTCTATGCCTATGTGGAGATATTCATTAAGAGCAATACCTCTCTTCACTGGTTCGTTCAAACCTTGGACATTATCTGAAGCAATTTTAAGATTCATGACCCACCGGTTGCTGTACCAGTCTGTTCTTTGCTGAAAGTGCTTGTTGTGTTGGTGAGTGTAAGATGCTGCAAAATGGAGAGTATCTCCTGGTCATTGTAGGAGGTGGTGTAAAGAAAAAGAAAGAAAACAAAGCAAAACCAACAATAAAAATGTTGTCAAACAAGTCCAATAATAAATTAAATAAGTGTAATATAGGTAATTTTCAAGTCAAACATTCTTTTTTGAATAACTCTTAAAAAAAATGCATTTTAGGTTTATACATAAACACAGTCAATAGGCTCTATATCATATAGATCCCTTTCCCAGGTTGCGGCTATCCTACTCTTTTACCAAAATTGTTATATTGTGAAGGCTGCGTTCATTTCTTTGATGGATTACACGTTTTTGGCTTTCTTTGTGGAAATGGAGCTTGGTATTGATCATGGTCAAAGTTCTCTGGAATTGGAATATTCCATGAGTAAGGTAAAGCCACACCTTCCTCAATATTGTGTACAACATGGAGTTTTCTATATTTGAAAATATTAAGTCTAAAGGGGAAGCCCCATTTGTATTTATAGCCATGAGCTATGATTACTTCCAAAACTGTGTTCTTTTTTTATAAAGAGTAGTAGGTGACAGGTCTTGGTAAATAATTGGTTGGTTGCCATTTACTTCGGCATTTCCTGTCTGGCTGTTTTAATGAATAAGTCCTTAATGGAAAAGTAGTGAGACCTGGCTATTACATCTTTGGTCTTTTTTGTAGGAGGTGGCTGGCCTCTTAATGGTCTGTGTATACTGTCTAGCCTATAATCCACTTAATCAAAGTCAGGTAGGAGGAACCTGCATATCACTTTCATATACAGGGACATGTCGAGCACCAATTTGGGCAGACGTTAAGGTGGTTTTCAATATAATCATCTCTTCCTCTTTGAGGAGGTTGTTATATTTCTCTTTAAATTCTATAACTTTGGTGACTACTTGATTCGTGTAGTTAAGTCCACAGCGACCTTTTGCACTTCTGCTTTTATCTCTGTTCTAAAACAGGCGATCAAATCTATCAGTTCTTGGTGCAATAGTCTTGGATATGTTTTGTGTTGTGTCTTGTTAAGACTCCGGACATTTCTTATACTAAGCCTTTTTCCAAAAGTTATATTGTTTCTCATTTGATGTGTCACTTGCGTCAATTATTGTCCCTGTGTAAGGGAGGTTGGGTATATTTACATATTTGGCCAATGCATAAGCCAAAGTTGTAAAACAAAAATAGTTTTATGTGTAGAAATCTGTTTTCTTATACATCTGGCTTATAATTAGGTTGAGTGTGTTAATGAAGCTCTTAAAAGCTTGTTTAAAACCACAATCAGCAGAATAGTATGTTAACAGTTATCAACTGCCAGAGTTACTAGAATTTGTCCTGGTCCCTGTCTGTGTCACAAATTCAAACCAGCAGACTCAAGCAGCGGCTTGATCAGATCTACAGCAGGTCGTCTATTTTAATTGATAACATTTTATTTTTTATCAGAGCTCAAACAGTTTGCAACCATCCAATTTAACAGTTAGCTCAAAATCCTCAGTAAGAGGGTTATTTTGTTTCAAGAATTTTTATTATCACACGTTTATAAATTAACATACAATTTCTTGTAAAATCAGAGTAAACTTAACAATGAGGTAGAGATGTTCATAAATATGAAAGTGTGATTCACAATTTTACATTTTCAATTTTTAATAGGGAAAAGGAATGAGAAGGTACTGGTTATTTGACTAGTGCAGAGGGCAGAGTAGCAGAAGGTTGTTTAAAGTATAATTAGGCCGATTCTCTAGAAATTAATACTCCTTGATTAAATGACTTGTTTACTCTAGCTCTTTAACTTTAAGGATGAATAAATATTAAGCCAGTCACCTTTCATCCCAGAGAACTAGTCAGGAAAGATGGAAGTAGGGGGGAAAAGGGGGGATCCCCATTCTAAATGTAGTTTGAGAGCAAAAGGGTTATTTTAAGGGTGGGGTATCAGTGGTTAGCACTTTATGCCTGATGAACCCCATTCTCCCAGGCACTGCAGTGAACAACTGTGAATACTGAGTTAGGACGGTTTTTAACTGTCATTGCTGAGCTGGGCAAGGTCATGGAGATCAATTATAGGTTCCATGGAATCCACAGGGCTAGCAGGGTGTAGTAAATTTGACAGAATACCTTCTTCAGGATCACTGCCTATTGGTAGCCATAACTGGAGTTTACATATTGATTTTTAAAGATAGCCTTTTGAATGTTAATCTGTGTGTCAGTTTCTATTATATATGGAGCTTTATTTAGATTACGGATGACAGGGCCCTACCGAGGAGGCTTGCAGCTTGTTTTCTGGTTTGAGCACTAACATCAATACTTTTCACCCTTAATAAACTCTAGATCCCTCGCATATCGGTCAAACCTCAGCTTTTGATGGTGCTAGGCATCCCTAAGATGTCCCTTGACCAGAGCAGTAACAATAGTGGGTAATCTCTCCACAGATGCCCCACCTAATAATATCCATAACATCGGGCTTGCTTTGAGTTTCCTGGTTGAGCACTAACTAGTCCTGGATTCTGAGGAGGCACCCGGAGAGTAGGAAGATCCATCTGCTGGTGAGAGGTCACCAAGGAGGGGGGGAAAAAGGGCATGAGACACTTCCTCAACCAGTAGAGCTGCTAGTATACATAATCTTTAGTTCCCCCCTTGTTTGCTTGTACCAATCTGCAAATTGACCAGCCGGGACTTTGGTAAAGGGACACTTGTCCATGATCCCCTCCCTCAATAGAGCAGGGCATATCAAGTAACATTTCTCCAGCAACATGAGCTGCTTGACCTCTACCAGGGTACAGATTTTCTGACTCCTCCACAACCACTCACATGTCTGTTAGAGCCTCCAGATCAGTTCAGCATAAGTGTAACCCGGAGCTTTGATCATTACTCTAAATTACTGTCTGTAAGTCTCTGGGGAGATAAGAAAGTGAACCAGCAACACTTACTTGACATCTTCATAGTCCTCACCCAGCTCATGAGGAAAAGCTAGGTAGGCGACACTGACTCCCCCATTGAGTGGACCTAGCAGCATCCTCACCCACTCAATCAATGTGATGAATATTGCAAAATCTCTCAAAATCTTGCAGTTGTGGTAGGATAGATTTAACTGAGAGGACAGCAGACTCACAAGGCGGGTCCTGTGCTCTGCTAGGAGACTTTGGGTTCAAACTCCAAGTCCATTCACTCTTGCTCCTGGCTGATGAATGTATTGGCCCCACTGCCATTTCAGTAGGCAGTTAAGGGGACCCCAGACAGTTTGCTACCTCCTAATGGCAGATACATTCTTTCCAGATGACCCAGCTTCTGGCCAACTCCAGTTAGCCTTTTGCTGCTCTTGCAACAAGACTGCCTAGGTATTGGATCACATTGTCTCAATCACCTGATCTGTTCTCTCAATTCCGTTGTGGATAGTTTATCATAGTCAGACATGCCTTGTTGTGTCGAGGAGATCCCACTTCTCCCACCAGTCATAGCACGGGACCAGCTAGGCAGGCTTACAACATGAACTCTAACCGGTTAGGTCCCTGGATCGAACTGGCTCCTCTTTCCCACAACACTTGGGAGGCTGGAACAGGATCACAAACTCATTCAGATGCAGGCTTACTCTCCTGACCAATCCCTGTTGAGTCACTGTCAGCTACTCCCCCATTGGTCTTCTGGGCAAGTCAGGCAGAGACTTTGCTGGGTAAGATTTGAAAAGAATCAATCATTGATTCTAAGTGACTACCAGGGGTTGTGTAGCTGAGTCTTGATGCTAGTAAATCGGGGGAAGCCAAGGGGATTGATGTTTTGTCTCAAGCCCCAGAGGTTAGGTCAGAGGGTCAGTTGCTGGCAGCAGTCATCCATATCCTTGCCCACCTATCTACCCACAAATATAGTATTTTACACAATGTTTTAGGGTAGCTAGCGATATCGCTGTCGCCATTAGTGGACCAGGGCAGTTCTAAGTAGGCAAGGTAAAATTTGCAAATGCTGCTGTTAACCATAGACAATTCATCAAAGGGGTATCAGTTACAACACTTAAACCTCATTAACTTCTGCAGTTTCCCACAAGAATTGATCAATTGGATAACAAGACAAGGTTATTAATCTAGTTCACAAAACACTTTAGACTGAACTCCTGCTGATGGCTCCTTAGAAGTTTGCGCTAGAGCAGCAGTTCCGCTATGCTTATGGGAATTTCTCAGGGAGGATAAATGGAGCAGCCTCTAAAAAGCAGTGAATATAGTGGGGTTCCTGGTTTAAACTGACAGTACCTGAAATTCATTGTGATGCTATTCATTTTGTATAAGCAGTCCACAAAGAGACAATGGTAGATAGTAAAGAATAATATATGGCTTTACTAACTTGGATAAAACAACAAAACATATATACATCAGGTTATAAACATAACCAGTACTTGCAGCATCAAGCAGTATTCTATAACTGTCAAATCTCTAACAGACACAGAGATTACATAACCCTTCCCAACTGTTACTTAACCCCTTATTGACTGGACACAATTCCAAAAACAGTAAACATAACATTAACAGTACATATTGTGTAATACATGCTGTTGTATTTCCCAACACCCCTTCTCAATGGCATGTGCATTATTATATGACATTTAGTCCCTTTCTTATCAAACAACAACGCTCCTTTGGCAGGGGTTTGTTGAGTGCGTCTGCAGTCATCTCTTCCGATGGACAATACTGAATGTCAATAATTCCTTGCTCTTGTGTGTCCCTGAGTAGATGATGATTAACATAAGTGTGTTTAGTTCTGGGATTTACCCTTTCCGATTGCGCCAATTTTATACATCCCTGATTATTTTCAAGTATGGGTATAGGTTTGGACATGTCAAGTCCCATCTCTAGCAGAAGTTGGCAAATCCAAATTGCTTCTTGAAAGGCTTATGCTGCTGCTACATATAACTCTTCAGTCACTTGCTTTCCACTAGACCAGCTTATATTTCCTTCTACATGGCGAAAGATGTAACCACGTGTAAATTAGCGATCAGTGGTGTTTCCAGCCTAATCAGCATCTACATATCCAATTAATTTGGGGTTTGACGTTGCTGGCAGTCATAGCTTCATTCAAGTCGTTCCCTTTAGGTACTGTATCACTCTCCTTAATCCGTTCCAATCACGTTTATATGGTGTTGCAACTCTTCTGCAAAGTATACCCACTGTTAATGCAATGTCTAGTCTAGTTAAGGTAGAAATGTATAGCAATTTTCCAATGGCCTTGAGGTAATTATCATTGTTGGGTAATACGTTTTCCGTAGCATTGTTCCTCTGGTAATCAGGTTCCATTGGCGTCTTCACTTCTTTTGCATCTTCCCTGTGAAATTGTTCTGATATAATCTTTTGACTTTGGTTAAGAAGATAGCTTCCATCTTCTTCCCCTCTATTTAAATTCCTAGGTAGTGACTGATGTTTCCTAGCTCTTTCATCTCAAAGTTCTGTTTCAACTTATGAACTATTTGGTTATAATCCCCTTCTTACTCAAAACGAATTATGATGTTGCCAACGTAAATTAAAACGTGTATCTGATTGTTTTCTCAATGTTTTGAATAAAGACATGGATCAGCTTTACTTCTTAAGAATCTTTCTTTGGAGAATATATTGTTGACTTTTTCATTCCATATTCCTGCTTGAGCCCATAGAGGCTCTTTTGAAGTGCACATACAAAGGTCCATATTAAATTCCAAGCCCGTAGCAGCACTGGTACACCCGCAACTTGAAATTCGGTGGAGTTACAGAGCTATTAAATTAGCTAAGCCCACAACATCCAAACCTGTAAACCATTCTTGCGCACGTTGCATGTGCAGCCGTGAACATGATTAATTAGTCAAACCCGTAGTTACGGGTTTAAATGGAACCAATAGTAAAAGAGATTGTCATTATTACGTCACTGAAAAATGGTGGTTAGATTTCAATCCCTTACGAGTTTGAATTACGAGTTACGACTCGCATTCCAGAAATAATGCAATTTTAGTAATTCAGTAAATATTATATTCTAGTCCATGCGAGTTCCATTATATGTATTAACACATTGAGTGCCGCGATCCATATAACATGGAAATTAAACAGAAAAACAAGTATTTTATATTGCAGATTTGCGAGCTTGAGAATGTTGTGCTATTAATTTTCATACCTAACATCACTTTCCCATTAATTTATAATACAGTAGTGTGTTGATATTTGCATTTACAGTGCCAGGGATAGGACTTTAACCCCCTTGTGGGTCCTCTCTAGTACCTATAAGCTTTTTAGCTCCATTTGCGGTTTACGGGTTTGAACACCAGTGGATTCGTAGCAATTTAATAGCGATTTGCGAACGTAACATTTACGGCCTTGACAGATCAAAGGCTTTGTGGCAATTGAGTTCTGATTTTGACAGCCCGTAGGGTTTTTCCGACGGTAACCAGCAGATTGGTGGCGGGTAGCTGTAAGAGTCCAGTTAAATAGCTGTCTAGCGGGCTCTGTTATGGCTACATTTTTCACGTTGTGGGGATTTAATAGTGCTAAAGTTTTGTCCCTTTTCAAATCCTGGGGGCTGTTCCATCCAGATCCTCCTTGATGTCTCCATATAGGAAAGCAGTTTTGACATCCAGATGCTTCACCTGCATTCCCATTCCGGCTGCAATGCTAAAGGAGTATTCTAATGGTTTGTTCATTATAATTTCCACTTCTTGTTCTGATTCTTGTATGGTTTAATTTTGGTCAGCGTCCGTTGCTACTTTAATGGGCAAACTTTCTCCACAGCTTTTGAGAATAGTTTTTTCTGATGTTTTACTTTCAGCAAAATACAACTTATTGTGTTCTTGTTGGTCTTTGGGTGAAGGATCCTATAAATACATCCAGGGTCAGTATAAAGATTTGTCAGGGGAGCTTTTTGTTCCAAGAGGTTTTAAACTGACAAGAGGACATCCCTTGAGGTTAGAAGTAAAAAGATTCCACCTTAAAGAAAGAAAAGGGTTCTTCACAGTAAGGGTGGTTAATCTGTGGAATTCTCTACCAGAGGAGGTGGTGACAGCGGATTCGATAGATAACTTTAAAAGGGGACTAGATTTATTTCTACTTAAAAAGGGAATTCAGGGTTATCATGGATAATTAGAGAGGCAGTATTGATCCAAATTTTTTTACATTTCCCTTTGAGACAATTGGCTAAGTCTCGCTTGTGTTTTTTTTTTTTTTTTTCCTATTTGCCTTCCTCTGGACTAATTAATAATAAAAAATAAAAAAACATTAAATAATTGATTAATAATTAATTAACAATTAATGAATTAATAGTTAATCCGCATATTGCAGATCAGAGGAGATCTTAAAAGGTTGAACTTGATGGACTGAAAGTCTTTTTTCAACCTTAAATACTATGGCCCTCATTCAATTACCGGCCGTAAATCGGCCGTAAGGCTGCGATTCCTTGCGGGGGTTCAGTTAACTCGCGATTCAATTATACGGCCCCGCAAGGATCTCCCCTTACGGCCGGCCGCATATCTTGAAACCGGCCGTAAGCTTTGAAATCTAAAAATAATAAATAAATTCAAGCCTGCACTGTACAGCTCTGTAAATGCTAGGGATCATATTGGGGGACATGAGGATTAAAAGTAACCCCCTCTCAAGCTTGCACATCAGCCCAAACCCGAGTTCAAATTAACTGTTTATTTTCCGGCTGCGGCGTGGGCGTGTCTGAAGTGCTCCAAGCACTCTGGACTTTTTACATGGATTTTTTACGTATATTAAAAATAAAATATTTTACGGATTTGAGTATAGGATAATTATGTGCTATTTTTTCTAACACCTAAAATCCCTTTATAGTCTTCTCAAAGTGCAGGATGGCTTTATTTGAGCTATTTTATGTGCTTAATTGGTGCTAGCGGGACCTGTTTGCTGCAAGTAAGCTGCGACTCAGTTTTAGCCTTGCAGACAGGGTTCCCGGATCAATAGAATCGCAACCAGGCTTTTCTTACGGCCGATTTCCTTGCGGCCGTTTTAGATCAAAGGCTTTCCTCCGGCGCGAGCGGCCGCAAGAGATAGCAAGGCGCCGGCCGCAAGCCTGCCGGAGTCCCCGGCCGGAGGGGAATAGAATAGCCGGAAAGCTTGCGGCCGGTCCTTGCGGCCCCGCAGCGGCTGCGGACGGTAATAGAATGAGGCCCTATGTAACTATGTATCTATGTATCCTTTACATTGTTCGCTGTAACCCACCAGAATCCCGTCTATAGTTTTTTTCTCTTGGAACGTTTCTTGTTTGGGACATGGGCATATGTTTTACAGCCGAATACTCTGATATATCCTTTACTGGGTTTTGATCCATTCCACATTTGTTATGGGGTAATTTCAATGCTTTTTGATGGTAGCCTGTTCTGTAAGTATGTACAGTAGCAGTCATTATTGCTTCTCCCCAATACTTGTTAGATAAGTTGGCATCTGAAAGCACACATCTTGCCATTTCTGTGAGAGTGCGTTTTTTTTCTTTCTGCTACTCCTTTTTGTTTGGGAGTGTATGGTACAGTTGTTTGGTGTATAATACCTTGTTTCTTTAGGTATTCTTCCACTTCCTTCCCCATATATTCCCCACCATTATCAGTGAACATTATTCCTGGTTTCCTTTGAAATGTGTTGCTGATCATAGCTACAGATTCTTTAAGTCTGTTTTTGGTCTTGCTTTTGTACTTCAGTAGATATGTTGTTATGTATCTGGAATAATCATCAATGAAGGTCAATAAATATCTGTTTCCGCTGTGTGTGGGGGTTTCCATTGGTCCACATATGTCACCGTGTATGAGTTCCATGGGTTGAGTAGTCTTTCTTTGACTGGTCTGGGGAAGTGGTGTAAGTGTTATCTTTGCTTTGATACAACATGTACATTTCATGAGTGTGTGGCAAGCAAATTGTCATATCTTCTGTTAGTGCTCTCTTTGCAAAATCCTTTATGGCTTCTGGGTTTCGATGCCCCAATCTTCTGTGCCATAGGTGGATACACTGACTGTGTACATTATGAGTTGTCGCTTTGGCTTGTTCACTTGCAGTGATAAGTTTGTACAGGTGTTCATTCAACCTTCCCTTTGCTTGGATTTGTTTTCTGTTTCGAATTATGCATGTATTGCCTCGGAATTGGATTGGTAGTCCATGTTTAGCAAGGGATTTACTGATAGGAGACTTCCTTCCAGGAGTGGAGCATCCTGAACATTCTTTACAAAGATGATTTGCTTATTCCCTGACGGTGTGATGCAATTCAGGAATCCTTAACCTTTGCCTTCTGCTGTGATACTTTCTCCATTCGCTAGGAAGATTTTATTTTTTATACTGCAATCAATTTCTGTAACGAACATGTTATCACTTGTCATGTGACTTGTCCCTGAGTCTTTGCACCATCCATATGATGTGCTATTCTGAGTTACTTTAAAGATGCCATTCCATGATGCATGTGCAGTTTCCTTTGTGGCCATTTTATCTATTTCTCTCAAAAGTGGCTCTTTTCTTCTCCTCACTATGCATATTTTCCTTTCTTCTGTTGTATTCATCAATTAATTTTCCTTTAGCATATTCTAGAGTTAGTTCCTGCTCTGGTATAGTTTCTAGAGCATGTATCAGTGCACTGGAAGACTCTGGAAAACTGCATAGCATTAATGCTATTATATGATTGTCTTTAATGTCTTCACGTAGCTGTTCCACAATCTCCAGCATAGCATTTGTATGTTCATGCATATCCTGGCTATTGGTAAGCCTTATCTTATATAGTTTGCGTAGTAGATATAGTTTATTGTTTAAGTTTAAACGCTCATGCAGTTTTTGTGGTGCTGTCCACATACCTTTAGCTGTGTTTTGTTTTCTTATGTGAATGAGTTGATCATCTTCCACTAATATTCTTATAACTGCTTTTGCTTGTCTGTCTGTCTTGTCCCATTCTTCAAGGTTATTAGTAGGTCTGTTTGGACCCAATACCTGCCATAAGTCATCCTTGGATCATAGCTTTAATTTCCATAGTTGGTAGTTGGTATTGTTGAGCTTTGCTGTTGTAAACTTCACATCTGAACCACTAGTCATCTTTGAGTAAATTGGATGCAGCTCTTGTTTCCTCACTCAGGGCCTCATTCTATTAGCGGCCGTAAATCGGCCGTAAGGCTGCGATTCCTTGCGGGGGTTCTGTTAACTCGCGATTCTATTATACGGCCCCGCAAGGATCTCCTTCTACGGCCGGCCGCATATCTTGGAACCGGCCGTAATCTGTGAAATATAAAAACTCAAAAATAAATTCAAGCCTGCACTGTACAGCTCTGTAAATGCTAGGGATCATATTGGGGGACATGAGGATTAAAAGGAACCCACTCTCAAGCTTGCACATCTGCCCAAACCCGAGTTCAAATTAACTGTTTATTTTCCGGCTGCGGCGTGGGCGTGTCTGAGGTGCTCCAAGCACTCTGGACTTTTTACATGGATATTTTACGGATATTAAAAATAAAATATTTTACGGATTTGAGTATAGGATAATTATGTGCTATTTTTTCTAACACCTAAAATCCCTTTATAGTCTTCTCAAAGTGCAGGATGGCTTTATTTGGGCTATATTTCGTGCTTAATTGGTGCTAGCAGGACCTCTTTCCTGCAAGTATGCTGCGGCTCGGTTTTAGCCTTGCAGAGAGGGTTCCCGGAGCAATTGAATTGCAAATAGGAATTTCTTACGGCCGAAACTCTTGCGGCCGTTTTAGATCAAAGGCTTTCCTCTGGCGCGAGCGGCCGCAAGAGATAGCAAGGCACCGGCCGCAAGCCTGCTGGAACCCCCGGCCGTAAGGGAATAGAATAGCCGAATAGCTTGCGGCCGGTCCTTGCGGCCCCGCAACGGCTGCGGCCGCTAATAGAATGAGGCCCTCAGTATTTACAGGGATCAAAGATGCAACAGTCACTTATTTGTGGTTTCCTTTAGTTTCTGGGCCCATAACCTGTTAGTTATGCAGTCCACAAAGAGACAATGGTAGATAGTGAAGAATAATATATGGCTTTACTAACTTGGATAAAACAACAAAATATATGTACATCAGGTTATAAACATAACCAGTACTTGCAGCATCAAGCAGTGTATTATAACTGTCAAATCTCTAACAGACACAGCGATTACATAACCCTTCCCAACTGTCACTTAACCCCTTATTGACTGGACACAATTACACATACAGCACACATAACATAAACAGTACATATTGTGTAATACATGCTGTTGTGTTTCCCAACAATTCAGAGGACAAAGTGTGGTCAAGGGTAAGGGGAATAATACAATAAAAGTGACACAACTCTTTCATCTGATAGTTCAAATAATAATATGCTGATTGGGGTATTCCCAGGGAAATTGTGACAGGGGTTTTAGTCAGGGATTGTCTAGTAGGGATTGGGACAGGGGTCCCATAGATCCGTGACAGTGTCTGATTCTAGGCCTATAAGGGAGAAGGGGTGTTGTGTCATTTTCAATGTTATGCTGTTATCAATAAACACTCTGGACCTCTCCTTTTCTCCCCGCCCTTCACGGATAGCTGCAAAGACACCATCACTTTCCACCGCATAAACAGAATGTTTAAAAAATGTAATTTGTCCCCCAAAATGTTTTTTGGGGGGATAAAATTGCTACTGATGCTATTACTTTGGTATATGCTGGACAAATAAGTGCTTTTTTACTTTAACTTCAGTGGCGCTTTAAAAGGGAAAACAAATATTTTGAGTGGATATGTTAAAGTGAAACAAGGGAGGTTGCATATATGGTATAGTTTAAAACTGCAGATAATAACAAGTACTTTATCAGTTGAATGTTATTAAAACATTAAATTTCCTACAAATATATTAACGTTTTAATTCAACTGTCATTCAACCTTTCTGATCCACCCACAAACAAAAATACTTATCTTGTTAATTCAAGATCATTACTAATAATTACTGATTATCCCGGGTGTAGGTCATAAGTAAAACAACATTTTGGTCATGCTACACCATCAAGGAATTTTGCTGATTAGATCATTGTTTTTTGTTTTACATATGACGTACACTGAAGACAATATATTCAGAGCCCCAGGAGAAAACCATCATTTATTGGTTATGATCTGCTATTAATAAGAGATACAGAGTGTCCTAGGTGGATGGGTTAGAAAGGATGATTGACAGGTACAAATTACAAACTCCAGTGGACGCTTACTGAAGGAATATGCATTTTACTAAAATAACAAGTACTTGTTATTACCTATAGAAGTGTGAGTACACTTTGGAGGTAACATATTTGTTGGGATGCCGTGGCAGCAGTTGAGTAGTTGGAGATATTTTAGTGATCTGGGAAAGTGTTGTGAGCCAACTGCTTGAAGATTTCTGTATTATTCATGGGGGCAATGGTGGGTAGTAAGGTGCGTTTGGTATTGAGGTGCTGCATTTTCCCCAGGGATTTTAATAAAGTGTATTACCAGGGCCCTTAGGGCAGAGGGGTCACCAGTTATGAGGTGCTTGGTTTTAGGTGATCCAGTGCAGTGTGGCAAAAGCTGGCCGGCAGTGGACACTTAGGTGTTAATGGGGAAGAAAGCTGGGCATTTGGAGGGTCCTGTACATCAGAGACTAAGTGTCTCCACGTCTAAGCTGATCAGATACCCCCTGTGAGGCCAGGATCAAAGGGCCAATTCCTGGACCAGGGGGTGAGTAGGAGGGGGTGACATCACTGAGGCACGGGCCTCCCCACATGGTCAGTATGGGGGCTGGTGGAGAATGAAAGGACTGGGTTGTGCATAAAATATACTATCCAAAGTTGTCTGTTTGAACTACAATATTGATGTATATGTTTCATTCTGAGGGAATAATAATCCTTATTACTGGGATTATTGCTGCTGAATCTGCATGGGACTATGTTACAGTCTGTAACATTTAATTTGTGCCTACTGGTTCCTGTGGGCAGCTGGGCGCAGAGATGAATAGGATCTCACCACTCAGTGGTGTCCTATAGGCTGAAAGCAGGAGAGTTTGTGGAGAAGGTGGACCCCTCATCTCTGGGTTGTGACAGCAGAGGTTTGGCTGCAGGCTGAGCAAAAGCTGAGGATCCAAAGCAGATGCACCTAGTTGACAAATCATGGTCAGAGGGTCCAGATGCAGGCATCACACAAAATAGAGGATAAAAAGAAGAAGTCAAGGTCCAATATACCAGAAGTTTAAAGTACTGGAAATTGCTAAATTAAGCACAGATTTTTAGTTTGACTCCAGCTAAAGTCACAGATGAAAGTGATAGCTGTAACTATAACCTTTAAAAGCGCTTAGTGTAATTATGATATACAATTTACAGTTCACTTATTTCTAACAAGCTTGCAGATTAACAGATTCCCTGCTTCTAGTGCCTTCTTCCTGCAAGTTCTATGCAACTTTTGTGGACCTCACAAAAGCATTCGACTCCATCAGTCACCAGGGACTGTGGAGGATCATGTTGAAAATTGATCTGTCCTGACAGATTCATACTAATGGTACGGCAACTTCATGATGATATGATGGCTTGTGTCCTGGATGATGGTGAGGCCTACCCGGTCACCAATAGTGTAAAGCAAGGGTGTGTCCCAGCACCCACTCTGTTCAGCAGGTTATTCTTTGGCCAAAGCCTTTCAGCACTGAGTTGGAGGAGTAGGCCTGAAGTACAGAACTGACGGAAAACTCTTTAATTAGAAATTACTGCATGCCATCACCAAGGTGAAGGAAATTGTGCTGCCCAGGTATGTGAAGTGGGTCACTGCCTGAATTGCAGGGCTGGTGCATGATCTCACCCTTCTTGATGTTTATGGCAAAACCAAAGTTGCTGCATGTAGATGAAAACTTGTTTATACTGGTTCGCATTTCTGGCTCTGTACAAGCATTCAGAACACGATCTTCGGCATCATCTGTGTTGTGATCCCCTGATGATTTTGAACGTTTCTCCACTGACAAAGAAATGACAGTCTATAATTTTAATAGTAGGTGTATTTTAACAGTGAGAGAATACCACAGAAAACAAACAAACAAGAAAAACGCCAATAAGTTATAAATTGATTTGGAGGTCAGTGAGGGAAATACGTATTTGATCCCCTATCAATCAGCAAGATTTCTGGCTCTCAGGCGTCTTTTATACAGGTAACAAGCTGAGATTAGGAGCACTCTCTTAAAGGGAGTGCTCCTAATCTTAGCTTGTTACCTGTTCAAAAGACACCTGTCCACAGAAGCAATCAATCAGATTCCAACCTCTCCACCATGGGCAAGATCAAAGAGATGTCCAAGGATGTCAGGGACAAGATTGTAGACCTACACAAGGCTGGAATGGGCTACAAGACCATCGCCAAGCAGCTTGGTGAGAAGGTGACAACGGTGCGATTATTCGCAAATGGAAGAAACACAAAAAAACTGCTAGTCTCCCTCGGTCTGATGCTCCATGCAAGATCTCACCTTGTGGAGTTTTAATGATCATGAGAATGGTAAGGAATCAGCCCAGAACTACATGGGACGATATTGTTAATGATCTCAAGGCAGCTGGGGCCATAGTCACCAAGAAAACAATGGGTCACACAATACGCTGTGAAGAACTGAAATCCTGCAGTGCCTGCAAGGTCCCCCTGCTCAAGAAAGCACATGTACAGGCCTGTCTGGAGTCTGCCAATGGATATCTGAATGATTCAGAGAAGAACTGGGTGAAAGTGTTGTGGTCATATTAAACCAAAATTAGCTCTTTGGCATCAACTCAACTCGTCGTGTTTGGAGGAGGAGGAATGCTGCCTATAAGCCCAAGTACACCTTCCCCACCGTCAAACATGGAGGTGGAAACATTATGCTTTGGGGGTGTTTTTCTGCTAAGGGGACAGGACAACTGCACCGCATCAAAGGGACGATGGACGGGGCCATGTACCGTCAAAGTCTTGGGTGAGAACCTCCTTCCCTCAGCCAAGGTATTGAAAATGGGTCGTGGATGGGCATTCCAGCATGACAATCACCCAAAACACACAGCCAAGGCAAAAAGGAAATGGCTCAAGAAGAAGCACATTAAGGTCCTGGAGTGGCCTAGCCAGTCTCCAGACCTTAAGCCCATAGAAAATCTGTGGAGGGAGCTGAAGGTTCGAGCTGCCAAACATCAGCCTTGAAACCTGAATGACTTGGAGAGGATCTACAAAGAGGAGTGGAACAAAATCCCTCCTGAGATGTGTGCACACCTGGTGGCCAACTACAAGAAACGTCTGAACTCTGTGATTGCCAACAAGGGTTTTGCCACCAAGTACTAAGTCGAAGGGGTCAAATACTTATTTCCCTCATTGACCTGCAAATCAATGTATGACTTTTTTGACATGCTTTTCTCTTGTTTTTTTTTTGTTTTGTTATTCTGGCTCTCACTGTTAAAATACACCTACCATTAAAATGTTAAACTGATGATTTCTTTGTCAGTGGATAAACGTTCAAATCAGCAGTGGATCAAATACTTTTTTCCCCCACTGTATATATCACTAATATAGTTGTCGTACTGCGAGTTGTCGTCTCGTTGTGGGGGCTCGTGAAGCGAAGAAGCAGTTGCGGGGGTGGAGGCCCGCAGGACTTAGCTGCAATGAGCGCCAAAAGGAGCTCATTGCAGGCCGCAACTGTGGCCCTCGCGAAGCGAGAGACGCAGTTGCGGGGGTGGAGGGCCGCGGGACTTAGCCGCCTAAAATCGCCTAAGCGAGAAAAAAAATGTCGTCCGAAAAACGTAACAGGATGAAAACGAGGCCGAAGGCAGTAAAAAAGAGCCCAAAGCCAGTAACACTTAATGCATGCCAGTAACACTTAACCGAAGCCAGTAACATGTAACCCACGGCAGTAACACTTAACTCAAGGCAGTTACACTTAACCAAAGTCAGTAACATTCAATGCAAGGCCCCTAAACTACACAGGGGGGAGAGGCTCGTAATGATGCCAAAGGCACTCATCACGGGGCTCGCAATGAACGCTGAAGGTGCTCAGAGGGGGCAGAGCCTCGCATTGTGTGGCAAACAGCATTAGTACTCATTGCAAGGCCCCTAAACTACACGGGGGATGGGGGGGGGGGGGGGGGAGAGGCTTGCAATGATCTGACCTAGTTCTGTACAATTAATAAAGTGTGTGTATGCTCCTAAAAAAGGCGGTAACATTTCTAGAAGGTATATGTATGTGTCAGCATTCCTAAAGAAGATACTACTAAAGTGGATGTTAAGATGTTATGAAGCCTATCAATACAAAATCCAGAAGACACACAAACTGTTACTGAATGTTATCAATTCAAGTTTAAATATTCACCCATTGAACCATTTATGACGTTTCTACAGAAATAAAAGCAGTTCCTGATTTTTATAATGCTGAGCCTGCGTTCATATTTTTAAATGCTGCATCTGAGTAAGGGTATTTTAGAGACATCAGCTGTCTTGGTGAAGGGAAATGAAAGAACCTGAAACATCTGCTGGGTAGGTTTGGCAGCCCTATTAAGCCAGACTGAAGAAAGGATGGCAAGTTACAAGGAGATGTCGTTGGCAGAACTGAAAAAGGTATTCAGAACCAAGGGCTTGGTCAGGACGACAGGTATGACCAAAGCAGACATGATAAAAGAGTTGAAAAGGGAGGAGGAATATCTTCAAGGTGGGGAAGCAGTGGATCAAGGTGATGAGCCAGTACAGGTTAACTCAGTTCCCACTGCTGTCAACTGCAGAAGAAGAAGAGGTATTTTGGAGGCTCTAGTGGTGGCGGGAAGTAATGCCCCAGGAGCTCACCAACGAATAGGTGATGAATAGTTGATGATGCTCAGGGCACAGCTGACTGAGGAGGTTCAGCTACAGTGGAGGGGACCTTCTGTGCAGACGGGGCATGGGACCAAGGGAACCCAACCGAGTGTGACTCCCAGTTAAAGATGGCTTATACCAATTTCAAGAATTTTGTGGAGGACAAGGACGACATTGACGGTTACCTGCAGGACTCTGAACATATGAGTTGCATCAAAGCCCTGAGGAGGAGTGTATTAAGTTGCTGGTGAGCAAGTTAACTGGACGGGCCACTGAGGCGTTGCGGTCAATGCACCGGGAACAAGCAAAAGACTATCAGGAGATGAGGCAAGTACTCTTGGCCAGATATGCCATTACCCCAGAGCCATATTTGTAAAGGTTCGGGGCAGAAAAGAAGGGGCCAGGAGATACTTATGCAGAGGTGTTCTGTCACATAAGACATGCGGGTTGCAGCTGGTAGAAGGCACAAAGAGGCACCATTGTTGAAGAAGTTCTAGACCTCATCCTGCTAGAACAATTGTATACGATTTATCCAGATAGACTGAGGGCTTGGGTGCAGGACCAGAAACCCACTACTGCAGACAAGGGAGCCAAGCTGGCTTAACATTTTATTGAAACCTGCGGGTATCGATGGAAAGAGGGGCTGCCTCTACTGGGGCCCAGAGGAGGATCACTGAGGTCTTTAATGCTCCTTTATGCACAACAGGCTCTCCTTTTGTTCCTAGTGCTCAGGCGGCCCCACTGCACTCTGGGGGCCATTATGGAGTAGGGCCTTGTCCCATGGGAACTCCAAGGCCACGACCAATGTGGAGGAGCCAGAGAGTCGAGTGTTTTGGGTGCCATCAGCCCGGACACATCAAGAGAGACTGTCCTAATGTGGCCCAGAGAATCCAGGATACAGCTACCAGACCAGTTCACTTCCTGGGTGGGATCTAGAGCTACAGAAGCCCCTTATGGGCCAGAAGAAGATGACCCCTACTCTCTAGTGTTCATTTTGCAATCACAGGACAAGGATCATCACCCACCCCAACTTTAACCTGTTTTGGGTGCAGGGCAAGCAAGTTTCTGGGTTTCGGGACACAGCGGCCGCTATCACCGTGGTCCACACTGACTTGGCACTTCACTCTGCTCTGCTCTGCTGCCCAAACAATTGGTGGCCCTGGTTGCCGGCGGGGCCAAATTTTCCATTCCAGTCGCCCACTTGCACCTGGATTGGGGCACTGGTAAGGGGGTTTGAGAAGT
Organism: Discoglossus pictus; assembly: GCA_027410445.1. NCBI lineage: Eukaryota > Metazoa > Chordata > Amphibia > Anura > Alytidae > Discoglossus > Discoglossus pictus. The sequence goes on from CM050163.1 coordinate 383,810,572, forward strand.
GAGAGTGATGACCAGACTGCCGACTGATGTGATGTTGGGGAATGATTTGGGGCCCATGGAGAGTCAATACCTTCACCCCATCACTAGAAATCAAGCTGCCAGAGTTGGGGTAACATAGACTATCTGAAACTAGCTCTTCTTAGTGATGAAACTTTAGCTGGAGCTAGGCGAAGGCATGAGCAACAAGAAAGGGGCCCATAGGGAGATTATTACACCTGGGAGAAATACTTGCTATACAGAATTCCCGCAGTTACCAAAGGGGAAGAGGGAGAAAAGGAGGCTAGACAGTTAGTGATACCTCAGGGGTTCCGGGGAAAATTGTTGGCCTTAGCTCATTAGGTACCTTTAGCTGGTCAGTTGGGCATTAAGAAAACTTACAATCATTTAACTATAGTGTTCTATTGGCCTGGAGTTAATCAGGATGTGATTACCTATTGCACTTATACACATGCCAACACCAGGGACTCCCGGGGATAGGTGCACGGGTGCCTTTACAGCCCCTCCCTGTGATGGAAGTTTCTTTCCAGAGGGTGGCCATAGACATTGTGGGACCTTTGCTAGAACCAGTAGGTCGAGCAAGCAGTTCATTCTCTCTATAGTGGATTATGCTACCCGTTATCCTGAGGCAGTACCCTTCACAAAAATCGCAGCACCAAAGATAGCCGAAGCTTTGAAAGGGGTGTTTTCCAGTACGTTTTTTCCCCAGAAAATGTTGTCAGACAGGGGCCCACAATTTATGGCTAGTGTAGTACAGCAGTTATGGAAGTTAAGTGGGATTAAACACCTGAGCGCCTCTCCTTATCATCCTCAAACCAATGGCCTATGTGAGCGCTTCAATGGAACCTTAAAATGCATGTTGTGCAGCAGGAAAAATATTGGTAATGGTTGCTCCCTTTCTTGCTCTTTGCTTACAGGGAGGGGCAACAAGAGTCCACTGGGTTCTCCCCCTTTGAACTCTTGTATGGTCGCCAAGTTCAAGGTCTATTGAATGGGATCAGGGAGGCCTGAGAGGGGGATTATCATCAACATCCAGTGTCGGTAGCTTATTATGTGGTAGCATTTAGAGTAAAGCTGTCCAGGTTAACTGGACTGGTCAGGGAGCATGTGCAGGTAGCCCAAGATAAAGCTAAGAAGAATTATGATAGAAGCACCTGAGAAAGAGAATTAGACATGGATCAGGTATTAATGCTAGTGCCTCAACCCCAGGACAAATTACAAGCTAAATGGGAGGGACCATATATAATGAGCAAGAAACTGAACCCTCACACAAATGTAGTGATAGTGGAAACCAGCACAAATATGACCAGAGTAGCCCTTTGTTTACCTACAGGGAGTGACCCAGAGGAGGGCGTATTATCTGACATGTTGGCTCTGTCTGAGCTGGGGCCTCTGGACACTGGCATAAAAAAAAACTCTCAGAAGCAGCAGTTAGTGGATGCTTTAGCACCTTATCGGCCCCTGTTTTCGACTACACCAGAGTGCACTCCTTTAGCCACTCATCAGGTTCTTACAGATGGGTGTGTCCCCTTAAAACAAACTTCATATAGGGTTCATGAGGTGGTGAGAGCAAGAATGTGGCAGGAATTATGCGCTATGCTACAGTTAGTAGTTATTGAGCCATCCAGTAGCCCCTGAGGCTCACCTGTGGTGCTGGTGCCTAAGAAGAACCACTCGGTTCTGTGTGGATTACAGGAGACTGAATGCTACAGTTAGTAGTTATTGAGCCATCCAGTAGCCCCTGAGGCTCACCTGTGGTGCTGGTGCCTAAGAAGAACCACTCGGTTCTGTGTGGATTACAGGAGACTGAATGGTTCTTCTTAGGCATATCCTATTCCATGCATGGACGAGTTTTGGATCGTCTGGGCACTGCTAAGTACTATACCTCTCCTGACCTCTCCAAGAAGTATTGGCAAATTCCTCTGGAGGAGACTGCCAGGGAGAAGTCTGAGTTTATCACTCCTTTTGGGCTGTCATGTCTGACATGCCGAAGAGAACTTTCTTTGGACTCTTATTTATGTGGCTGTGGGATCGGGCTCAGTGGGTTTGCAGTGTGTTTTGTAATTACAATATTTGTGTTTTTATGTTATTTATAAAGTAACAGAAACAAAAGACACCCTAAATCCTCAAAATTTGGGCACCTCTGAGAAAATATTTACTTAGAAACATTTCTAAAAACACAAATTTATTATATACTTTTTTAAAACCATAACAACGTCGGTTAAAAACATTTTAAGATCAAAATGATCCAACACTGTATATAATTGTGTTGCAAGTGAGTATTGGCCATAAATACTTTTAATCAATATTCAGATATCTATATCTTGGTTCATGAACAGTTAACTAATGTGTAATCTTTAGCTGAAGCTGTCAGTTATGTAATGTGTGTCTCTAAGGTAAAGTCCGTTTTGAATGTAGTCTGTGATGCTTCTGACAGGAGAAAACAATCATAACAATCACCACTTGTTAAACTCTTGCACTGAACCGTCCAGCATAGAACAACCGCATATACAAAGGCTGCCAAACCTCCAAGGTGAGGCATACTGCTGAGGCTGAAAGAAGGTGTGTGCAGTGCTAGTCCAGTGACAGCACTTTCCACGCCCAAATTGGGCTACTGAGTCATTTTTGGACACACAGAGCCAGGTCAACCATTCAATGAAGTATCAAGGTCTTCATGGAGAATGATGGATGAACACACTCTCACAAGATCAGCCATGTAGCGTAGCTGTAATACCCACATGGGAGGGTTTTCACGCTATTAGAACTTCATGCTGCCAACAGGAAGAAAGTCACAAGCCTTATGCCTGAGCAGCTTAAGAAACAGATGTGAAGCCTTTCCCCATGTGGGAATGACTTTAGGTCACAACTGTGGAACATGACTGCTCTCATGAAAGAGAACAGGAAAAAAGAAGTTGAGAGTACATTACTCTGGGGGCTTCTTAGAAGTAAGTGAGTTTTAAATTGTACATTAAAATTGCACTGATTAGTTGTACATAAGTTAGTATTATTATTATACATTTTTATTTGTATCGAGCCAACCTATTCCATAGCACTGTACAGGGGATAAGAACAAGGGAAATACAATATTAACAGATTCAGAAATTGAAGAGCCCTGCTGTGAGCTTAGAATCTTTGCAGAAAGTGCTTTTTTCCCAAAGCACCCTACAAGACTGGAATCTCGCTACTTACAGGGGGAATGAAAGGGCAGATACATGGGGAAGAATAACAGATAAGGAATAGCAAGGGTCAGGAAGTAAGTGAAAGTTAGAAAGATTTTTATTTAGAGGGAGAGGGGAGGTTATGAGGTGAAAGACTATAGTATGTTGGCTGACCCCTAGTGTTGAGATATAATCTTCAAGTAGGAAAGTCAGATGTTTTCCATAGCTCTATAAATTAACTCAGAACTGGGGTAGGTGAGTGAGGGGCAGGGAGGGAGGGCAGTATTCTAAGTATTTCACAAAGTTAGTAGGCCTTGGTGCAGGGGTGAATTAATACTGAAAGAAAATGGAAACATGGTTTGAGGGACACATAGTACAGGAAGAGAGAGGAGAGAGAGATAGAAAGGAATGAGAGAGAGACCTTAGGAGGCAGGAAAGACTGGAGGCATGAGAGGAGGAGAAAAGTTAAGGTAATTATGCAAGTCATGACTGGGGAAAGGACAGAAGAGGGTGGTGAGAGCCAAGCAGGATACAAGAAACAGTTGTTAGGAATTAAACAAAAAAATGCTAGAAATATTTCTATCTGCCCAGATAAAATAACTTGCATATAGTAGTAATATTGATAAATATATTGGCTCCAGGGATGGGGCAATTTCCATAGTCTCCTCCATACCTGCTGGTGTGTAAGCAACCTAGTTAAAACAACAAAGCAAACTGCATACAGAGTCCCTTTAACATACACTGGAAATGTATTTCTGTTAGAGTAATAAATATTAAGACCAAAAATAAATATAGAGAATGGTAAAAGGTGTTTCTTGGTTTAGTTTCAAAAAGTATTCATCAGGCTGTTACATAGTTACATAGGGCCTCATTCTATTATTGGCCGTAAATCGGCCATAAGGCTGCGATTCCTTGCGGGGGTTCTGTTACCTCGCAATTCTATTATACGGCCCCGCATATCTTGGAACCGGCCGTAAGCTCCAAAATCTTTAAAGTCAAATATAAATTGAAGACTGCACTGTAAATCTTTGTAAATGCTAGGGATCATATTGGGGGACATGAGGATTAATAGCAACCCCCTCTCAAGCTTGCACATCAGCCCAAATCCGAGTTTACATTAACTGCTTATTTTCCGGCCGCAGCGTGGGCGGGTCTGAGGTGCTCCAAGCCCTCTGGACTTTTTACATGGATATGTGACATAAATTAAAAAATAATTTATTTACGGATTTGAGTGTAGGGGAATGTTGTGCTATTTTTGCTAACACCTAAAATCACTTTATAGTCTCCTCAGAGTGCATGATGGCTTTATTTGGGCTATATTTTGTGCTTAATTGGTGCTAGCGGGACCTTTTTCCTGCAAGTAAGCTGCGGCTCGGTTTTAGCCTTGCAGAGAGGGTTCCTGGAGCAATTGAATTGCAAATAGGATTTTCTTGCGGCCGATTCTCTTGCGGCCGTTTTAGATCAAAGGCTTTCCTCCGGTGCGAGCGGCCGCAAGGCGACGGCCGCAAGCCTGCCGGAATCCCCGGCTGGAGGGGAATAGAATAGCCGGATAGCTTGCGGCATCTCCTACGGCCGCTAATAGAATGAGGGCCATAGTAATTAAGTTTGAAATATGGTAACAAATATTAAATATGAAGGCAGTTATCAGCCATTGACTCGGAGTCTGCTTTTTCATACAGTATGTATTCACAAAGTATATATTCAATAAATATTTGTACAGTATATGAGCCACTTTTAAGGGATCATCCCTCTGTTTTATAAAGCCTGCCAGATGTCAACACATTGCATTTCTTTTAATCGGTTATGTCTGTTTGTTTTCCTTCTAGTTCACCGTGTTATTGCCATTACTCTAATTACTCTCAGGATTAACTCTGGGTTTCAGCTGAAAACAGAGAATCTTATGTTTATTAAACTTTACACACAACCACTCCTTTTTACAGCGACCCCTGGGGGATATTTATGGAGGAAAGGGGGAATGAAAGGGAGGGGCAGCCAAGAGAAGGCTTTGGAGAGGAACTGGAAGATTTACAAGTAGGCCCTAACTTCCTCACTTCCTTTCATGTGAGTGCTACATTCCAGACCTCATCTACATTGAAGTTGCCCCAGAAAAGCAAGTAGGCCTACTTACTCAGTGCATCCATCCACCCCAATTGGATACCCTTATATTAGATCTCAGGTCCATGACATGGGCCCAGAGTGGGTCCCTTAACAGTTAGTAGCCCCCCCTCTCTTCTAAGCCCCCATTGACATTCCCATGACCTGTTCGGTGGGCTCACACAGCTAAGCTAGAAGAAAACAAAGCACCTACCCCTAGTGTGGTTTTAGTGTAGTGTACACCTGGAAGAAAGCGGATCAAACCTGGGGTGTAGGAGTTCCAAAGGCAAAAAAACTGTTTGTTGTATAGCTCTTTTACAGTAGATCATGTAGAGGCACAGTGTGATGGACTGTTGCTTCCTCACAAAGCACTGTTCAACTAGTGCTAGCTTGGTAACATAAAGAGAAAAAGAAAAGGGGAAGGGGAAAGAATTGCAACTCCTAGTGCAGATAAAACCAAACTCTTCAATGACAGATGTAAAATGCTGAAAACCAATACACTGACATTTCAGGACCTCATCTTATGAGGCGCTGGTCTCGCTTCATCACGTAGTCCCTCTCCTTGGTGGTCCGCTGGAGAATATCCAGGCCAATTTCCAGGAATCTGGATCTTTCCACCAGTAGATGGCACTGTGATGGTCGTGGGTGGAGTATTCCAATGCAGCAAACTGATATTTTCCTCCAAATAATAGTTAGTGGGTTATACACCCACCATACCTCTATAAAACCGCCTTGGGGGACTGAATATTAGTATATAGACCTGATGTGCATATAAAGTGTAATAATAACCACACTTAGAGGAGAAACTATTTGTGACATAAATCAGTTTTATTTCTGCACTAGCGAATTGCCCGTCAAAAAATTATGGCAATAAGATTGTAAGGCAGGTAATGATGTTTGTGTGTGAAATTAATTTTGTTGGCGCTCCTTGCGAGGCTCTTGGTTGTTTGTGTGCTATGAGCAGCGTTGGTGTTTTTTTTTTTGGTATGGCAAAGAATAATTAATAAAATAAGAAAATTAATATACTTTACCTATTGTGAAGTAACATATGCCGGGAAGCATTGTGTTGAAGAGCTGGCAATCTGTTTTCATGTTGCTGCAGCATCAGTGCTGTGGAGCTGCTGTGTAAGCGTCATTAATGTGTGCATTGTGTAGTGTAATAGTGTGCGTGCGCGAGGCAAATCCGTTAGGGTAGCTGTATACTTCCGGATTGTATAAGTTAGTGTTCTAAAATGGCGCCTAATGTGTGGTATGCGGCTGTGGCTGATTTTGCGTCCTTGTTTTCAGATGTCGTCTGACTTTTTCGGAAAATCCGTAGGTGTTTGGTGGTGTTTTGCGTGTTTAGGGTCCTCTAGCCTCGTTTTCGTTTTGATCGGGGGCCATTTTTTCTCTTGCTTAGGTGATTTTCGGGTGTCTAAACTCTGAAATTTGGACTTAAATCAAGGTGTAACTTCAATTGCAGAGGTCCTGGGTGCTCCCTCTTGCTGTGGGTAAGCTTTTTATGTGTTTGTTGTGTGTATTTATTGTGTTTCTAATGCTTTTCGGGTCGCGCGGGTTGAGTCCTTGTTTTCAGATTTCGTACGTAATCTGTAGGTGTTTGGTGGTGTTTTGCGTCTTTAGAGTGCTGTAGCCTCGTTTTAGTTTTTTTCGGCTGCCATTTTTTCTCTTGCTTAGGGGATTTTCGGGTGTCTAAACTCTTTTATATTGATTTAAATTGAGGTGTAACTTCACTTTTCGAGGTCCTGGGTGCCCCCCTTGCTGTAGGTAAGCTTTTTATGTATTTGTTGTGTGTATTTATTGTGTTTTTCATGTTTTCATGTGCGCGGGTTTCGTGCGTTTTTTGCAAGGTCGTAATGGGTCATCACATGTTTCGTATTTTTGTTTCTTAAGTCCGTAAATTTTGTGAGGACCGCAGTTGCTGGCAAGGAGCGCCTTTGGCGCTTCATGCCAGCAACTGAGGCCCTCGCTTAGCGAGGGCCGCAGGCTCGCTACGCGAGCCCGCAGCGTTAGCAACAGCCCGCTTGCTCACAACTATATATGTGATATAAACCTACCATTTACAATCAGAATACTTATAAAACAAATAAAAGAAATGAAATAATAATACTAATAAGTATTCAAAATAACAATCTAAAACAAACTGACGCATTTCATCCGATCTTGTGGGCTTTCGCAATGAAAAATAATAAAATATAATACAAATTATAACTAGATAAATAGCTATATGCAGGAAGCCTGGATGACTTGCCTTCCCTATTTTAAAGCTAAAATGGCACCAATCAGAATGCTTTAAAAATGGCCACCCGTTAACAGTGTTAGCACAGAAAAGAAGGGTGACACCACCATAAAGGGCTCATCAAAGTGCTCAAACACAGGCTATATTCTTGTTATATTCTTTTCTTAAAAAAGGGAGTGGTCCAGACAATTAATTCACAATATATCTAATCTTTTACAGATGTTACCTTCTTCAGCATATTATGCTCCACAAAATCAAGTTTAAGCTTTGGTTTAGGGCTAAGCATGTCTTGGGGTTGACAACAGCAGTGCTGATTCATTGTCTTGATTGCAGTTTGAAGAAGTTCCTGGGAACTAGCACTGGGAGCAGAAGAGAGGGGCCTTTCCATTTCTGGGACTTCTGCTTCCTGAAATAGCCATGATATTTTGTAGCTGGCGAGACTGATGGTAGCTAGATTATATCTGACTCTTTGGTTCTTTTTGAGGTGTCAGGAGCAAGGTCCATCCTTCTTATTGACTGACAAACACATGGCTTATCCGTCCAATTTTAGCTACAAGGCTGGGAGGATTTCTTTGATAAAACAAGTAGTTATGGGCCCTAAAAAGAGTAAAGTCAGCTTGGATGCCAGGCGGCTTATATCCTTTAATGTTATTTAAGTTTATGATGATCCTGTTGGCAGTTTGTTTTGACAACAGGGTCATCCTTGAAGTTTAGGATGCCTTTTTCCCTGGCCATCTTTGGAGTGTTTCATATTAGTGAATTAGTCAGTCCTAATAATTCAATCCTTTGTGGGATTACTAGCTGGAACATAGTTGACAGGGGCCGGGAGAATGCACATTTTCCTTTACCCCACTGATGGAGATGCATGTCCATGCCTGTTACTTGGTTCTTTTTTGTCTTTACGGTTGGTGGCTCTCACCTTTCCATATATCAATCTATTTGATTTATGAAGCTCTGTCTTCAGTACCTTGGTTATGATGGGATGAACTATGGATCCTTTTCCTTCTGTATAGGGTCTGTCACTGTGGTCGCCCACCTGCGCCTTGATGAAGGTGTTATTCGTTGTATTGGAAGGTGGGAATCACAGAGGTTTTATTCATTATCCTCATTTGTTGCAGCAATTTCACTGGTGTGTGAACCAGTGTTGGAGCTTGTGCATAGGTGGGCTATGGGGTAGAGTGGCAAGACAAAAGCCTTTTCTTACGAAGAAAAACATCCAACCCAGGCTACATTTTGCTAAAACACATCTGGAGTCTCCAAAAAGCATGTGGGAAAAGGTGTTATAGGACTGATGAAACCAAGGTTGAACTTTTTGGCCATAATTCCAAAAGATAAGTTTGGCACAAAAACAACACTGCACATCACCAAAAGAACACCATACCCACAGTGAAGCATGGTGGTGGCAGCATCATGCTTTGCGGCTGTTTTTCTTCAGCTGGAACTGGGGCCTTAGTTAAGATAGAGGGAATTATGAACAGTTCCAAATACCAGTCAATATTGGCACAAAACCTTCAGGCTTCTGCTAGAAAGCTGAACATGAAGAGGAACTTCATCTTTCAGCATGACAACGACCCAAAGCATACATCCAAATCAACAAAGGAATGGCTTCACCAGAAGAAGATTAAAGTTTTGGAATGGCCCAGCCAGAGCCCAGACCTGAATCCGATTGAATATCTGTGGGGTGATCTGAAGAGGGCTGTGCACAGGAGATGCCCTCGCAATCTGACAGATTTGGAGTGTTTTTGCAAAGAAAAGTGGGCAAATCTTGCCAAGTCAAAATGTGCCATGCTGATAAACTCATACCCAAAAAGACTGAGTGCTGTAATAAAATCACAAGGTGCTTCAACAAAGTATTAGTTTAAGGGTGTGCAGACTTATGCAACCATATTATTTTATTTTTATATTTTTTCTTCCCTCTACCTAAAATATTTCAGTTTGTTTTTCAATTGAGTTGTGCAGTTTATAGGTCACATTAAAGGTGGAAAAAGTTCTGAAATGATTTATCTTTTCCTAATTTTTTTTACAGCACAGAAACCTGACATTTTAACAGGGGTGTGTAGACTTTTTATATCCACTGTATATATATATATATTTTTATATATATATAAACATATGCATTTACAAATACATCTTTATATATATTATAGTACTATAAATACTTTCTTACCTGCCCGGTGCTGCACTTCAATTCCTGGGGTGAGAAGGGTCCACTGCAGTTCAGAGGGCTGACGGGGGCCACAGAGTGCCAGCGAGGACCGAGGGGACCACAAGGGGTAGAGGAAGGCCGCAGATGGCTGGAAGGGGGGATAAGAGAGGCAGCAGATTTTTGCGAGGGGCCACAGGAGGCTGAGAGAGGCCGCAGAGGTCCACGAGGGGCCACAAGTGGTCCGCGGGGACCATAATTGGCAATCAGGGCCACAGAGCCTGCAAGGGAACAGTGGGGGGCTACAGTGGGCCATAAGCGGCTGCAGGTGATCCATGGGAGGTCTGTGGGGGCCATAAGGTGCCGTGGAGGCCACAGGGCCTGATGGGGGCCCCCAAGGCCTGTGGGGGCTACAGTGAGCCTTAAGGGGCTGAAGGGGATGCACGGGAGGTCTGCTGGGACCATAAGTGGCTGTGGTTGCCACAGGGGGCCCCTGGGCCATGTGGGGGGCCACAGTGGGCAGCAGGGGACCTACCCAAGGGTCCGACAGAAGGCCCCTAGAGCCTGTGAAGGGCCACTGTGGGCCGTACGGGGCCACAGGGGCCCCTCAGAAGGTCTGCGGAGGCCACAGGGACCCCAGGCCACAGGGGACCCAAAGCTGCCACAGGGGATCCGCGGTGGCCTCAGGAGAGCCGTGGGGGTCACAAGGAGTATGCCGGGGCCACAGAGAGGCGGAGGGTGGCCACATGGAAGCCGTGGGGACCAAGGGGGCCATAGGGGACTCGCAGGAGGTCCGTGGGTGCCCCTCAGAGGTCAGTGGCCTTGGTGCCTTGCTCCATCTGCACCGGCAGTAGCTCCACCTATGGTGTGAACCCTACGTTGGTCATGTGACCTATGGCTGGTTTGTCATTTTAATTATAGAGAAAAAAGTGCACTGTCTGACAGTTACAGAGGTAAAACCAAAATTACCAAACCAAGTAGTAAATTTAAATATGACGTATTTAATTCATTAAAATAATGGCTTAAATATAAAAAAATAGTTATTTTTTTAGATGAGTAGTCAGTCTAATAGAGCCTAAGAACAAGGTTTGAGGAAAGTTCCTATATATTACCTAGCTGGGTAGATGTCTGATTTGTGAATTAGTCTCACTACCACAACCTGAATCACAAATGGTTTGTGGGTTATATTGCTTTTAACATATAGCACAATCTGTAGAAATTTCAATAACAGTGATTTTTCGCTGTATAAGATAGATGGAGCCCATAATGAATAAATAAATAAATATGCAATCATGGTTATTTTGTACTGGGCAGTTGGCAGACCTTGCCCGTTAGTCCAGCGACAAGCACCAACAGCAGCACAGCTGCAAGATGACGCTGTGGCAGTTGTAAGGTAGGAGAAAAGATCACAAGTATTGGAAATGCAATGGTTATTATTACAGCGCTTGTGTCCATAGATATGTGTATTCTATAACTTCTTATTGTGCTACACATATATTCAAGTGCACTTTCTGTCATGATTTTTTCTTTCCATAGCTTTCCACTTGTTTCCATTGCAGCTCAATATCCCTGTGAGCACATCACTTCTTACTGTGTTAAACCGGAAAAATGCAATGCACAGCGCGACTGAGCTGAACAGCTTGTGTGTGGCATATGTGTGTGGTGCTTGTGTCCATATGCATGTGTATTCTATAACACTTTTAATAGGACATGTGATATCCAAATAAAGTACAATGAAATATGAGGCACATTCTATGTGTTTTAGATGCCACACACAAGCAGTTCAGGTCACTTGCTCTGTGCATTGTATTTTTTCGGTTTAACATAATAATAAGTGATGTGGTCACAGGGATATTGAGCTGGAACGGAAATCAGTGAAAATCATGACAGAAAGTGCACTTGAATATATGTGTAGCACAATAGAAGTTATAAAATACACATTTCTATGGACACAAGCATTGTAATAATAAACAATATGTTACCAATACATGTGGTCTTTTCTCCTGCCTTACAACTGCCTAGTGGCCACTTGCAGTATTGCTGCTGGCTCGGCATTGCTGTATTCCGTGTATAAGACAACCCCTATATTTTAAACATATCGTCTTATACATGGAAAAATATGGTACATATAGAGCTTTAACATCCTTTAAACTAAAAAAGGTCTCAAGTATTGGTCAATTGAATATTTCTGAATAGGAATAATCTAGTAGGACTTTATAGAAAACAGTGAAGTCCTAAAAGTGGCCTATAGTTATATAAGCGAGAATGCAAAAAAAGTGCTTTAATAGTTATTTAAAAGTATAATATGCGGCTTAATTTCTGCTACCATCTGACCACAGAATGACTAATTCTATAATCAACTAACTGAAGTAATAAGTGGACTTTCTATATATAAAGTATGCCTGCATGAGCCAGAAAGCAGCCTAGTAATTTCAAGTTTATCACATATTAGAATTGTCAAACTGCAATTTGTCATCACGCTTGCGAGCCTCGCAAAGCGAGGAGTTTGCTGCCCAGAGGGCCGCAACTGCGAGCCCCGCAAAGCGAGGTGAGCTATTAAGGCATTGAAGCCTTCGAAGCAAGCAGGACTTAGGCTGAAATGAGTGCCAAAGGCGCTCCTGCTAGCCTTGCAAAGCGAGACGAGCAGTTGAGGCATGCGGGACTTGGGCTGCAAGCAGTTGAGGAACGCGGGACTTAGAAAAAAAATTCCGACCTCGGAATCTCGGTCGCACAAGAATCCAACCTTTGCAAAAATACAAATTTAACGTCCGAACCGTGGAAATCAAAAAAGATGAAAAACACTGAAAATAATAATAAATAAATTAAAATACACTCACACACAGCACAGGGGGAGAGCCAGGAAGCAGGGGAGTGAGATTGCAAGTGATTTTGAGCCTTATTTGATGTGTTTCTTCACTCAGAAATCGACTAAGCGAGAAAAAAAATGGCGGACGAATTTTTTTTAATTTGCTGAAACTGGATGAAAACGAGGCTGAGCAAAGCCAGGCACGCGGGACTTAGAAAATACACAACGGCAAAGACACTAACACTTACACCAACAACTTCAGGCATGCGGGACTTTGAAAATAAAACAAACGACGGTCAGCGCCCCCCACACAAACAGTCAGCAGACACACAGAAGAGAAAGACACAGGGAAGGCAAAGGGGGGAGATGCTGGAAAGAGACACCAGGCATTCTTAAGCACAAAACTTGCAGGTTAATGAACCCTGCAATGAGCTGGCCGTACAGTAGGTGGAGTAAAGGTTCGCAATGAGCGCCGCAGGAGCTCATTGCGAGCCATGTGATGAGCGCCAAAGGTGCTCATCGCGGGGCTCGCGATGAGCTCCGAAGGTGATTAGAGAAGCAAAAGCCTCACATTGTGTGGCAAACCACATTGCCTGGCTTACGATTTTATGCCCGTCATTTTTTGACGGGCAATTCGTAGTGCTTAAATAAAGTCAAAGTTAAAATAAAGTCAAAGTTGTCTGCCTAATATCTGATTAAATATTCACCAAGGTTAGAGGATACTTTAAAACAAAGGGATGTCCATGCCCAAAACAAAAATCCTGTTACTCACTAAATAAATGTATAACCAGCTAGGGGCTCAATTTTGACTGAACTACTGCTTCAGTGTGTGACCTCACAGAGATTGAGCTGCCCCTATGCAGATTATATGGCCTGATTCGCACATTTCTCACCAACTTCTACGGTGGCCAGGAGGGGGAGGAGAATCAACATTTCCTTAAATAGGGAAAGTATCTTAGTAAATATTAGTCCTATGTATTCTTTTTATGCCATTTTGCAAGTGCAAGAAGAGGAGGAATTGTGTACAACATTACAAGAACCTAACAAGAACAAAGTACCAGTTTAGAGCAAATCAGTGGAGCAAGTTTAAAGTCTGGTTTATTGTCCTCCTTTCCATTAGTCCTTGGGACATTTGAGAGTAAAAAAAGCACGGAAATTGAGCCACATGTGTTATAAAATGAATTATAAAGAGATAGGATGTTTGTAAAATGCTATAATAAGTGATAAATACATATACAGTATCTCACAAAAGGTAGTACACCCCTCACATTTTTGTAAATATTTTATTAGAACTTTTCATGTGACAACACTGAAGAAATGACTCTCTGCTACAATGTAAAGTAGTAAGTGTACAGCCCGTATAACAGTGTAAATTTGCTGTCCCCTCAAAATAAATCAACACACAGCCATTGTCTAAACCGTTGGCAACCAAAGTGAGTAGACGCCTAAGTGGAAATGTCCAAATTGGGCCCAATTAGCCATATTCCCTCCCCGGTGTCATGTGGCTCGTTTGTGTTTCAAGGTCTCAGGTGTGACTGGGGAGCAGGTGTTTTAAATTTGTTATCGCTCTCACACACTCTCATACTGGTCACTGGAAGTTCAACATGGCACCGCATGACAAAGAACTCTCTGAGGATCTGAAAAAAAGAATAGTTGCTCTACATAAAGATGGCCTAGACTATAAGAAGATTGCCAAGACCCTGAAACTGAGCTGCAGCATGGTGAGCAAGACCTTACAGCGGTTTCACAGGACAGGTACCACTCAGAACAGCCCTCGCCATGGTTAACCAAAGGAGTTGAGTGCACGTGCTCAGCATAATATATATATACTGAGGTTGTCGTTGGGAAATAGATGTAAAAGTGCTGCCAGCATTGCTGCAGCGGTTGAAGAGGTGGGGGGTCAGCCTGCATGAGTGCTGTTGGCACTGGGGAGCTACAGTTCATTGAGGGAACCATGAATGCCAACATGTACTGTGACATGCTGAAGCAGAGCACAATACCACTGCCTTGCTAAAGAAGCAGAAGGTAAAGGTGATGGACTGGCCAAGCATGTCACAAGACCTAAACCCTATTGAGCATCTGTCGGGCATCCTCAAATGGTAGGTGGGAAAGTGCAAGGTCTCTACATCCACCAGCTCTGTGATGTCATCATGGAGGAGGAGAAGAGGACTCCAGTGGCAACCTGTGAAGCTCTGGTGAACTCCAGAGGATTAAGCCAGTGCTGGAAAATAATGGTGGCCACACAAAATATTGACACTTTGGGCCCAATTTAGACATTTTCACTTAGGGGTGTACTCACTTTTGTTGACAATGGTTTAGACATTAATGGCTGTGTGTTGAGTTATTTTGAGGAGACAGCAAATTTACACTGTTATACAGGCTGTACACTTACTACTTTACATTGTAGCAGAGTGTCATTCCCTCAGTGTTGTCACATGAAAAAATATAATAAAATATTTACAAAAATGTCAGGGGTGTACTCACTTTTTTGAGATGCATGTTGCATGTATGAGTGACACATATTTATTGTTTCCTTATTTTATAAATACATCTTTGATATATATAGTATATTTATTGTGTCATGTTTCATATAATGTTTCATTTAATCCAAAGTAATAAATAGAGGGTCAAGTCACATTAACTTTGAAGGTGTGAGAGGACCAAACAACACGCCATATGGGTTACCAAACGTGTGTCTAAAAGGAAAGGACACTGCACCCATGCTAACAAGGGTTCATTTTCAGAAACGGCTTCAATTTGCACAACAGCGCCGAAATTGGACCTCTTCTGATTGACCTTTTCTGACGAGTCATTTTTTTCAGCTCCTTCGTCTGGACGGAAATTGGCATGTCAGACGCAAAACCTCCAAGAACAAACACTCTGCAATTATTGTAAGAAGAACACAAGCTGATGACGGGAATGTTTTCTTGGCAGTGTCTGGGTCCACTTATACCTCTGGAAGGCACTCTTAACCAATTGGGTTATCTATCCATCTTCGCAGATTAAGTACACCCATACATGTTGTCTGTCTTCCCTAGAGCATGTGGGATCTTCCAGCAGGACAATGCAATATGTAATATGGCCAGAATTGTCCGGGAGTGGTTGGAGGAGCACGGCGAAGACTTCCAAGTACTTCCCTGGCCTACACATTCCCAATCGAGAACCTGTGGGACTACCTTGATTGCCATGTTCGACATATGGATCCTCCACCACACACTCTTCAGCTGTCAGATGCACTGTAATCTGCATGGCCCCAGATACCCTTGCCAACCTTCCAGTATCCTATTGACTCACTACAATGCCGTCTAGCTGCTGTCTCCGCTGCACACAGCGATTATTGGGGTATTAGTTGGTAGTCATAATAATGTGACTCAACTGTGTATATACAAAGTGCTAATACATGCACTTACAATTTGATGTAAAGTCATACCATCAATCTAGTTAATATAAAAAGTTGACTGTGAAATTACTACCCCTTGATAGACATAATTATGTGATAACTGCTATAAATATGAAAATGCTTAACAATGTAACCAAAATATTCTCAACAAAGGGGTATTCCTATTAATTATTTTGCCAATGCTATACTCTCAGAACATGTACCTACTCGTTGAGGATTTTATCAACCGTTTGTCACTGTTCTATAATGTACATCTTCCTAAGATCTTGAATGATATTTTGGGATGAGCAGAGTGTCTCTGTATCTTAGCTCATCAGATCTAATTTTAAAGTGTCCAGATCTGAGCAATTTCTCAGAATACAGAGAGATTCTCTAATTGGCATAGCTTTCTTTATTGTCAGATGATAAAAGCTGGAAAAGTGAAGGGTGCTATTGGTCGCAAATGGTTTCCAAAACAGGTCTGTGTGTAAATTTCTCTTCTCGTCCTTGAAAATGACCAGGTCAAATAAGTCAATTGTGTGTTTATCAATATGATAAAGCAACTTAAGATTTAAGTAATTGTGGTTTAACAGCCTAACAAACTCTATAAACTCATCGTTGGTACCATTCCAGAGGATGAGCACATCATAAAAATATTGTGAAGCCAAAGGTTTATTTTGTCAGTGCACAAGGTTATATTTAGAGAGAAAGATTTTCTCCATATTGCTCAGACCTGGGCACTTTTAAAAAGAGTTCTGATGAGCTAAGATACAGGCTCAGACTGAGAGGATACAGCAACAAATAAAGCATACCACACAGCATACCACAGAAAGACTCTGCTCATCTCAAAAAAACAATGAAGATATTTGGGAGATGTACAATTTGTTAGTACATTTAATGAACAGTGGCAAATGATTGATAGAATCCTCAAGATGGACGCTCATGTCCTGGGAGTGGACAATGAGATCAAAGATAGCATTGGCAATGGATCAGTTGGAGGAGGTCCCCAACAGTAAGGGACAATATTGTTAGGAGACACTTTTTAGATAAAAGAATGAAGAAAAATGCTCTGCCACCAGGCACGCACAGGTATGGGCATTGGAAATTTTTCCTCTACATGGTTAACAGATGTCAGGTAGAGGTCAAAATGGGCAAAATTTACATGATCAGGGATTTCATCAATTATTAGTACTTGTACTAGCAGATATTACACAGAGTGATATATTGTTTAGAGTGTCCCTGTAATAAAAAGAATGCGTCTTATTCAATTCCACAGTTATAACTCGTAAATTTAAATTTTTTCAACTGCAGGAGGTTTTTTTCAGTAAAGATACACATGTATTGAATTGCCTTGACATATCTCATTCACAACTCATAAAGCCATGGTTTGTCAGGAAAAGCAAAGTTAGTTGACAAGTGGAGGTCATAAAAGTGTGAGTTTGCCACCCCAACATTGACTGTGTTGTAGAGCTTTTCAAGAGAACACACATGTCTTAGGCATTGGAGGGATACTTTGAAAGAGAGTGAGAGAAAGAGCTTTTGGAGGTTTGTGAGTAGTTTGGTACTTTATTGTATTTATTTATATTAACAAATAATTTACACTTAAATTTACCAAACACATGATCACTGAACATTGGAACATTGCATATGGAAACTCCCTGGATTTTACTACGGATAGATGTATAATCTATCCCTAGTCAAATCCAGGAAGCTCGCATATCACTGTCATTGGTGGGCAGCATGATATGTGTGTCAAATACTGAGAGGTAACACTTTACAATAAGTATCAATTACAAAATATATAAAAAATGAGTAAACATCTAATAGAGAGACCATGTATGGGTGTGTCCACTGCTGCATATGCAGATACAGATTCTGTAGATCTGGATGTGCAGGGTAGGAACCCCAGATCAGCATGTTACTAACTATTGCTAAGAGATGGTCACAGATTGATCAGCAGAGTATGTGTCTGCACGAGCCGCAGAGGTCACACCGCAGCAGGATCTATTATATTAATTTGAGCCAGTAATAACCAGGCTCATAATACAAAAGAATGGTCATATGTGTCAATAATAACTCCACACAATGGAAATTAATTGAAGCAACCATGTTCTAAATATCATGATGTCAGATATATAGGAACATACAGTGATTAAAAGATCATAGAATGTCATTAACTCATATACTATTGTTTTCTCTTTTCAATACGCAGGAGCTCCAGTAGATCCAAAGAGCCAGAGGCTGGGGTGTCGGCTCAGGCTGAGCCACAGGTGGAACTGGAATATGGCCCTGTCTATTAGAATCCAAGAGGCAAGAGGAGGAGGGGCCACATCAGAGAGATGAGGGCCAGGAATACACCGGTGGTATTCAACCCCACTGGCCCCTCCTCCCCAGGATGAGTCACCATCTGGGCTCTTCTATTGGAGTGATACCAGGTCCATGCCTGCCCCTCCTCCTCCACCAGCACCTCCTGAACACCACAACCACCACCACTACAGACACAAAGATGTTACGATGGGCTTCTTGACTGGCATCTCCTTTAAACAGAGATCTCCAGAAGCTAGTATCACAATATTGGCCCACTCCAACATCTGGGTATATAGAGAGATGAGGGGTTACAACTGGCAGATGGAAAGATATATGGATAGGCTGCTCCCAGTGGTTGCAAACCAAAGGGAGCTCATCCAGCGGAATAAGGGCACAGCATGCTCTGGTCTCCAGCCCCAACTACTCCACCATAGAGTACTCTCCTCCTCACCAGCAGCCTGGCCCGGCCTTGTCTCTCTCCATTCTTCCCATGTCGGGGGCTCCTCTGCCACCTAATGGGGGTATGCATCCCCTGCTACACCACCAAGGAGTAGGAGAAGACATGGGGTGGGAGTCCTGTGCACAGGCAGAGGAGGAGATAGGGGCTGTATCTATCATTTGACCTTCTTAAAAACAATCCTCAGTGGAAATCTATCTGCCAAATGTTAACTCAAGCCTGTCTACAGAGTGATCATGGCATATGTGATGGTGTCGTTTTGTAACCATGTGGCTACCTACCATCACATAATCCATAATCCTCTTCTCTGGGAACACTTATGGTTATGATTCACATTTACCTCCATTGATAGTCACTGAGGAATGATGTTGAGAATCGATGGCATAGTCCCTATTTTTTTTATCACTTCCCTTACTGATTAACCTTTTTTATTCTTTGATTTTAGGTACATTTCACATCCATTAAGGCATTTTCTTCATCTAGAAGCAGTGCTACCAAATAATGTAAGTAAGCTATATCAACCGTCACTATCAGAAAAACACATATATCATGTGTTAATACACATGGTTGTTGTTAGGCTTAATTTGTATCAATGCACAAATGGAGGTGGACTTGCATTGTCCTAAAATAGCATGTTCATCAAAACCGGCATTAATACATGGGTTTGTTAAGCATGTCATCCTCTTAACAACATGAGGGCAGATATTTTATCTGAAATTTTGTGTTCCACCAGTATTAATGTGTACGTGTCATGATATCATAACAATCAGTTATAATCTGGACACCAATTGAATGTGATATCCATGTGGCTTTACGATATTATATAGAGATGGTGATAGTACTCTTGGCCCATTGAATGTGGTCAGAGCCAAGCATTCCTTTTGAGATGTCACATAATTTCTAATGATCATTGCAAGTGTATTGATCCAGGGAGGAATCTGATCACCAGTATCTGAGGTCAGGAAGGATTTTTTTTTCCCTCTGATACGACTTGTTTTTTTTTCTGTTTGCCTTCCACTGGATCAATTAATTAACAACTAATCCTCATATTGCAGATCAGAGGATATCTTACAAGGTTGAACTTGATGGACTGAAAGTCTTTTTTCAACCTCAATTACTATATAACTATAAAAGTATATTCTCATGACAGATACAGCATGCTCAGCACTGCTGGGAGATGAAGAACAGGTTAGCTGGTTTATTGTTACAGGTACAGTATAGAGCACTGTACATACAGATATTACTAGTGTTCTGAATCACTATTCCACTGAAAGGTTTTCAAACATATGACGTGTATCATTCCTAATTAATTAATATAATAACACTAGCTAAAATTTCACATATTTAATATTGGTATACATATGGTCACATATGGCCTGTGCTATATAGAGGGATACCTGTGGTGTTCCCCTCCATTATGGATGACTGACCGCTATTTGGCAACAATCAGTGTCACCCACTCCTCTCTTTAAGGCTAGAGCCAGTTCCTGAAAACATTTCTCACACCCCAGTGTATAACACCCAATGGTATTGTGTAGATGACATACCTTCCCATGCTTGCTCTCAGTACTGTGATAGGGTCAGGATCAATAGTGTTGATGAGTATTGTTTGGGGTGTAGACTTTAATTAGTCAATACATTGGAGCACCTGTAGGTCATGTGGGTGTCTTGATTTGTATTAACCGTTTGTGTACGGAGGTCTATATTACCCTTAAGGTTGATATATTTTCCAATATGTATACTGATTCACACATATATAATAAATAATGTATTTTTAACATTCTTCACATGCTTTTTATGTTTGGTTTTATTAGTACTTTACTGTCTCTTTAACTGCCTTTGCAGGCATCAGCATGCTTTTAGAAGCATTTACGACAGCTTTTCAGTACACATAAATATTTTTCTCAAAATCTGTAATATTACGAGTTGCAGGTCATAAGTATTTTGTGAGTGCTCACTACCATGCCGTCTAGCCGTCACAATTAAATGACAAATCTGTCAAAATCTTTGAAAAAGCAGCTCAGATTATTACAGATTTGTGAATTGGAAAGCATCTTGTAATCTTACGAGGGTGGGTTGGTCTAGAGCGTTTTAAGGAGCTCACTCGCAGACATGAAAAAAGATTACCTTAATTGAATTACTAAGTAATATTACTGACCATTTTTTAGAGGTGTAACTTTATGAATTAGGTAATAAAACAAGGCCCTATGTCTGATCCCACATCTTTGGGGTTTGATAATTCATGACATGGCTGTCACTTGTGAGTTGATCCTCCGATTTTTTAAGAATAGCTGGTCAAGGAATGGGCTTGGGAAGGGCCCAACAGGGACTGAAAGGACGCCTGTGTGTACATAAGAAAGGCAAAAATGACAATTAACAAGTGGTCAATCAAGAAAGGTACAAGAACTAGTGTTGTATATATCTTGATGTGCCCATTTCCCTTGCTCATCCCTTTAGTCTAGTCTATACCACTCTAGCCCAGTTTGTCTTTTTTTGCCCAATCAAGCAGACTGGAAGACTATCAATTTACATGATATGTTTTATTTTCTTTGACAATTTGTATGATTAAAATAGGCAAAGACAGTAAGTAACAAGTAATGTTGGCTTTAATGCATTTTTATCACTCTGTCTCTATCTCTCTCTCTAACTCTCTGACTTTATTTGTCTGTGTCAACTCTGTCACTGTTTGTCCCTCATTGACTTCCTCCCTGTCTATCCCTTTCTGTCTTTCTGTGCCTTTGCGTGTAGCTCTACCCCTGTCTATCCCTCTTTCAATATCTGTCACAGCTTTTTTCAGTCTCTTGTACACTTTCTGTGTCTATTTTCCTGCTTATTACTCTCCTTTCCCTTCTCTATGACTCTCTCAATATATATTTGTGTCTCTTTTTGTATCTGTGTCTCTCTCCATCTTTATATGTGTGTCTCTATCTCTCTCCACATCCCTATTCCTATCAATCTCTCTCTCAATGTCTCTTTCTGTCTATCCCTCTCTCCCAGCCTCTCTTTGTGTATCGCTCTACCTGTCTATCCCTATCTCAGTGTCTGTCTCTCTCTTTCACACTTTCCATGTCTCTCCCTGTCTATTTCCCTGTCTATCTTTCTCCCTGCTCTCTCCCTGTCTAACCCTCCCTCCCTCTTTCTCTCTCTCTGTATATACACGCTGTCTGTGTGTCACTGCGTGTGTTTAATCCCATCTCTCTTTAAAGGATTGTTTTGTGTAATCCCTTTAACACTTCATTCTGCTAATTATCCGGAGAACGAGGTGAGGGAGGGGGGAGCAGGCACCATTACATCATGGTGAGGGGGGCGCTCAGTGTGACCCTAGAGTAACCGCACAAACACAACAATAGAGGCAGTGCCTGTCACTAACACAGTATGACAGGGGATTATAGAGGGATTCACACACATACGCACAATGCAGACCCACAACTATAACACTCACAGGTACCAATGTACAGCATGCAGTGACACACTATCACATGAACAACAGACATACAACTAAAATACACAGTGATGTACATATAACTCAAAATGACACACAACTGTATTTCACAGAACCACATATAATGACAACTACAAATCAATAGTATTCAATACACAACCCACATCTGTGCTAAACATTGAACTAACATAACTGACACACACTATGACAAAATCAAACGTTGAATACACAAAGATACACACTGACACACAAAACTATTGGCTGTCAACAAACAAATACAATTACAAACACATATGTAGCACACAATGGCAGATATGTATTTTGAACATGCAACTGTAGCACTGAATGCTTAGTGCTCATCAGTAGTTCAACATGACAGATCCACACAAGTAACACAAAATGGTACATAATGACGGCCTCCCATCTATAACACACAACAAAGTTATACATCTATAACATAAAATTATTTAGTTAATACCAGTAGTAATGACACACAATGACAGATCCACAAATATAACTCACAATGATAGATCCACACATATATGATTAATGCATGATAGTCCCCCACACATGATAGAAGCATGATAGACCCACACACATAACATATAATGATAGACTCAAACTTAAAAGGAATAATGATAACTACAAATATATAAAGCACAATGCCCCAACTGGATCACTACCTTGTTGTGGTGAAGGTGCTTGTGTACCTCAAGGAAGCTGTGAGCTATACCATTTAGGGTCACCCAAGATGGGCAGGTCATAGCATAGAGGTCAAACAAATTGCAGTTCACTGGAGAAAGAACTGGCAACCCACTCCAGTATCTTTGTCATCTTATGGATAAGCACAACCAGACAGAAGATGAGCCTGGCGTACTGCCGTCCATAGGGTCATGGAGAGTCGGACACGACTGAACAACAACAAAAGCTTAATGACAGACTCACACATGACACACAATGATTCACACAGTGTACAGAACATAACAATACAGAATGACTAGTGACACCCACACTTACACCTACAACACACAAGTATCCACATCTGCAACATTGTGCTGTTTTACAGTAACAAACCTACATACAATATAGCGTCATAAATAATGTCTAACACATATATCATCCACGACTATCTGTCCTAAACCAGATTTTGTAAGAAGGGTGAGTAATGAATTATCTACAATAAGCATTTAAATATCATTAGAATATCTTGTTTTATACTCCTCCAGCTCAAAGTGCTTTGTTGAATTTGGTCAGAAGTATTGTATAAATGAGTTTACTGTGTTCGTTTAAACAGTTGTGAATTCAAAATGGCGGTACTCATTATATATTGTCCAAGACTTTCTTCCGCTTTCTAATATTAAAAATCCTTTAGTCATCAAGTGGTGTGATAACACTAGAATGTCAGGATATCATGTTGAATGTAGATGGATTAACCAGAAAATTTATATTTATGATTTACTTACCTGTACTCCCAAAGGAATATCCTGAAAATGTGGTCTGAATCCAGTGTTGGACGACTGGAGCTGTACTAACCAGACTTAAAGAGACACAGCAGAGATTCTAAATATTGTATAATTCAAACCTATCTATAATAACAATACTTTACCAATTGAATGTCACTGAAAAAGCACAATTTTTTTTTGTAGTAAATGTAGATTGGAGTTTTTACCTGTCAACGAGTGTTTCTAATCTAGCCACCAAAAGAGAGTGATGTATCTTCCTAGCAGGAGATCCCACTGTTGCTCTGAATTCAGTATCTTGGACACAACTGAACAACACACACATACACTAAATGCAATACTTTCAGTGTATGTGAGTGTTTTTCAGCTGTGTCCGACTCTCTGTGACCTCATGGACAGTAACACACCATGCTGATCCACTTGGTATTCATGGCAGAGATACTGGAGGGAGTTGCCAGTTCCTTCTGCAGTGGGCCACAGCTCCTGGTATTCCTAGGTGGTCTGCCATCCAAGCACTGACCAGGCCCAACCCTGTTTGGCTTCAGTATGCTGTGACCTCTTGGTTCTCTGACTGGAATTTAACTCAGGTTGCAGTGGTGAGCGCACTGAATCCTAACCACTGGACCACCAAGGAACCCTCATTGTAAGCCACCTGTAAATGAAAAGGCTTTGCCTAAGACCCCAACAGGCAACTAGGCAAATTACTCCATGGAGCCTGAGCATGCTCAGTCTTTTCCGGGAAGAAACATCACTCTAGTGGATAGAATCTTTGCTGTGTCCCTCTAAGGTCACATTTGTCCAACTCCAGTCTTCAAACTCTGACCATATATTCAGTATTTCCTGTGTGAGCACAGGTATTCAAACCGATATCCTGATATTCTGCTATTATTATGGCATCTAATCTGTGGAATAGATCATTTTCATCCGTATGCTCTGTTGGATAAATTCTGTAATGTAATAATACACAGAATAAATCAATAGGTCCCCAGCTATAGGGGATATAAATGACTGCACCTCAAAGAGGGGTAAATGTAATGTTTTAAAATGGAAACTTTCCTCAAGGGTTCTTTCGCGTTTCATTTACACATATAAAGCATTATTCTTCAGAGTGGAGCTATAAAATAAACAGCTGGTTTGAGTCTTTTAAAGAGTTCCGTTTTTTAAATAAAGTTTTATGCTAATCTGATGCATGATCAGTTAAAGAATATTTTCTGCATACCTTTTTTTCAATAATGGGCAAAATTTGAATACAAGTTCAAAAAACAAGAAAATGGCAAAAATAAATTTGTACTGAAAAAAAACGTAAAGTGCACTTCTAATTTGATTGCAACAAAGGAAAATCCCTTTCTCATATAGCTGTAGAGTACCTAAATGGACAGATTCTCTAAGACACTGGCTGAGACTGACTCTGATGACTGCTTTCTATGTAAAAGTGAATAGAAAACCGCCATTGTGGCCCATCCACAACCTCAGAGAACCTTAGTGAATCTGACCTCCTAAAGTAACCAAACAATGTGGCAACATACCTAGGCCCTCATTCAATTGCAATTTGGCCAATTGAATAGGGCTCTAAATAAGCACATAGCATACTTTTTTTAAAGAAGTTTTTAGTTAGTGAAAACCTTGCTTTTGGATTGATGCTTACTAACTAAAAACTTATTTAAAAAAATATGTTATGTGCTTATTTAGAGCCCTATTCAATTGGCCAAATTGCAATAGAATGAGGCCCCTAGAGTTTATTTCATTTGGGGCAACGCGTTTGCATTCAACAGTCAAGTGTCTGTACTACTCAAGCTTTGCAAATATTGGGTACAACTGGTGGATTAATAAACTCCTCCTTTCTGTATTGATACATAGTATGAAAATATGGTTTTAATAAACCTATTTGCATTTTAAAAAAAATGAGTGCACTGTACCTGTTGCATTACTATCAAGTTGAAAAAAGTATGTTCAGCGCCCTTTAATGTCTGTTTTCTTCCACTATCTCATTGTAAAGCACAACAAATACTTCTGGCTCAGAAAAGATCATTTACGCAAGCACACATTTACACAACCCAGGTATAAGTGTAATCTGGAGCATGCCAAGGAGCAGAATCCACATATAGTTTACACATATATGGTATCTACATACATCATTCATACAAATCACAACATCACAGAACACACTCATCACAAAATGCTGCACAGCAATATGCAGTATACACACACATCACAATACTGGAGGGCACACACAAATGGCAAGTGGGATTTGAATGGCAGTGTTAAAACTTTATCTATGAACAACATAAAAGTTATATCTATGTAACTATCTATGCATCAAATATCTATCTGTTACTGGGCAGAACTGTTATGTAGAATAGACAGGGGCAGTGCCAGCCTCCCCCGCCCCCCACCTCGCACATTCTGCCCTCCACCCCCCCATTGGAGAGATTTAGACCTGGCTCTGACAGATCCAACACTCTGTGAATAATTTCCTAACCCCCCCCCCCCCCCTCACTGCCCTCTGCCCTCTCTCCCCCCATCCAGCCTCTGGCTGCAGTCATTGGAGAGCCTATAATGAGATAAGTGTGAGCTCACAGGCCCGCTATTTAACCCCTGTGCCCAGGGCACAAGCATCAGACAGGGCAGTTAGGAAGACATAGGGGCACGTCCATAGAAACACAGGGCACTTAGGGGCAGAGCAGGCTTTGCCCAGAACCTGTATGGGGATCGGTGAGAGGGGAAAGCAGAGGAGGAGCTGACCACAGTTTTGCACTCAGAGTAAGTTACACTCTTGCTTGTGTCTTCCCCTGCTCCTGTGTCACTAGGTGTTTGTCATTGTGAAGTCTGTATCTAGTAGTTAGACCTATGCAAACCATAGGATTCATCACAAAATCTGCAGGTTTCTTTCCTACTGTCTCATTCAGCCTTGGCAGTACGTTTATGTGTCATTCTTGCAGACTGGATGAAATGGTCAGTTATAGAAAGACTAGACAACTAGCTATGTAATATGGAGAGAAGCTCGGAGACATTACAGTGTGACAGTGTTCATGAGCTCCTGGCTCTTCTAGACTCATGTGTGAGGAAGTTTGATGTCAGTGTAGAGAAGAGAGTAGTATTAGGCAACCTATTAACTTTAAGTGCCTAATATGCAGACATTGAGTTCTTAGAGTGCTTACAGTTTCGCAAAGCTGTAGGATAGAGGCAAAGGTGAATTTGTTGGTAAGAGAGGTATAAAAAGAGACAAATGTTGTTGGTAGATTTAGAGCGATAATATGGAGTATTGCTGAAGTGTGGCTTTCCGCTCCACTCCAGAGATCTGGTTTGGGGCCACATGTGAAATGACCGATGGCTATATGAGGCCCATGCCCATCATCGAAAAAGAGTAAATAAGATAATTAAGCAGTGAGAGGCATGAAACAAGAATGGTGTGTGGGGAACAGGGGTTGTGTCCCTACGTCTGTCACAGTTACTAGTTATACAAATATTGGGTTAGTGGGTGCACTCTTGGCAAGCACACATACTGAACACTCCCAAGTAGGGATGGTAGTGTGCTATCTCACAGCAGCACAGGGAGGCCAAATTCTCATCCTAAATGAGTATCTTTCCATCCTCCTCTTTTTACCTAAAGTTCTGTGACCCCTTATATCTGATCCCGAGCAGACTGTGTACCCATCACCTGATCAGGAACTGTCAGAGCAAGTTTGATTTACTGTTTACCCCAGCCTCCCTATACTTACCCATCATTCCTAGCTACCTCTCCTCTCTCACATACCTCTTCATTTCTTGTTATTTATCTATTTTCTCTAGACTGGAAAGTTTTCTTTCTATCTCTACTATTTTTTCATTCTCCAATGCCCTGTATCCACCTCCTTATTAGCCCCCTCCTCCTAGTAAGTGTGAGGTGTGATGCTCAGTGGGGTCTGGCACTCTATGTGAGGGGGTTTGTCAGACAGTATCACTCAGAGCTGATCCCTAAATCCAGGATAAGACGGAGCTCAGGGATGGAATTATCTGCACGTTAAGGGACAAGTGAGGTCTTGGAAAACATATCCTGTAGGGGCTCCCTCCTCCCCTTTACAGATTGTATGTACAGTATCTGTGGGTGTTGGATAAGTTCACATTTCTTTATTTTCCTACATATGAATAGATTTGTTGGGGATGAACATTTGCATGATAAATGTTAAATCCAATTAGCTTCTTTATAACTACAGTTTAACAGTTTGTTACTTTCACATGTACGTTTTTTCAATTTTAAATGAAATCCCAATTGTTCTATCTGACATTTCAAATAGCATTTATTCTACATTGCAAAATGTACTTTTTGCATGAAAAATATATTATATTCTGAAAAGAAACACAAGGCAATACAGAAAAGGATGAAAAGAGCATTTGATTCTTATTAACCCGACTTGTGAACTGAAACAAAGATGGGTAATACATTGCTCCCAGTGAGCCACTTAAAGGTGTTTGTTTATATAGTATTTTAATTTAATATATATATATTAATACATATGCAAGCTTTTATTTTTGCAATAGACTTCCAAGTCTCTTTGACATCACATAACAAGTCAAGACAATAAACTCTTCTGCCATTTACACTCACTTTAATGTAATCCATATACATTATAGATCATTTATGTTTCATCAAAAATGTGTAACTTTAAGAAAGAAACTTTGAGACCATCCTGTTCCTTTAAAGGCAACCTCCCATCAAAAAACCAATAGCATTATTGACGTTAGCCAATGAACCATCAATAATCACTATTCTGTTAGCTGTAGTTTTTTTATAAAAAATAACCAAATAATTATTTTGAAACAACAATGAGCTGTGTGCTGAAAACACTTTATAATAGAAAGGATTCCAGTGTTAACTAAATAGAGAAGGTACTTAATGGTGATGGAAAACCAGCTTGCATTTACAGAAAGTGTCTAGCAGATAACAGCACCACAAGAAAACTTAAAGATTATAATTAGTTTAGTACCTAAAATATTGATGTTAATCACAGAATGGATAAGGTAAAGGAAACTAAAGTGTTTTTTTTTTTTGGGTTTGATAATATTTATATGTATTTTTATGGCGTAAAGTTTAACTGATCATGATAAAGGAGAATACTTGGTCTTTGTGCATATTACAAATTATCAGCCTTATTAAATTGTGATTTGGCCAATTGAATAAGGCTCTATATAAGCACATAGCATATTTTTTTACAGAAGTTTTTAGTCAGTGACCTTCTATTCAAAAGCAGGTATTCACTAACTAAAAACTTCTGTAAAAAAATATGCTGTGTGCTTATATAGAGCCCTATTCAATTGGCCGAATCGCAATTTAATAAGGCTGTATGTGTGCAGGTCACTGCCTGACAAAAACTGAAACACCAGCCATTGGGCCTGTAAGATGTGTTTGCCAACGAGGCTAAAGGTTACTAGTCACTCACTGGTCTAGGCTTTGAAATAGTGGTGCCATGATTGGGTTGTGATAAATATAATGTGATAGCTACTCTATGGACACATCTATATTGTTTGTGTCTCTGGCCTATCACCATAAACACAGGCTCTATATATATATACATATATATATATATATATATATATATATATATATATATATATATAGCCTGACACTCACTAGCAGTATCCTACACAACTCACTCCCCATTAAATATATTTGACAGTCCCTCATTGCACCCTCTCCTTGCAAAATCTAACATGTTCTGTCTCAGTTGGTGTCTGTTACATTTTCCCTTGGGCCCTAAGGATACTGCATAACACACTTCACCACATTTTGCAGTCATTTCAGATGACGCAAACAGACTTACCAATAAATCTAACATCCTCTTATGCTCTCGGTTCTACTATGCAATCGGCTCCATCACATACATATAAATATTTGTGTGCCCCCAACTTTGCTACATTTTCCAGAGATGGTGTTATTACCTCTTTGATACCTGACCCTTCTCTCTCCCCCAGATAGCTCCCATATGTTTCCTCAGAACCTCTTCACAGCTCTATCTCTCCAGTGCTCTAACACCATTTTTCTTTCTTTCCACCAGATGGCACTCTCTGATCTCCCCAGCACTCCCTTGGCCCTGGAATACCTCAATGACTTTGATCTGATGAAGTTTGAGGTGAAGAGGGAGCCCCCTGAACCAAGGGCTACAAGACTTGCCCCTCCTCCCTCGCTGGGCTCTACCCCTTGCAGTTCAGTGCCCCCCTCACCAACCTTCAGTGACCCTCCTGAACAGGCAGGACCACCACGCCCCAGCCTGGAGGAGCTGTACTGGATGGCAGCCCTGCAGCAGCAGATGGGGGGTGAGGGTCTACCACTAACCCCTGAGGATGCTGTGGAGGTGCTGATGGGGGGTGGAGGGGCACCCACACTGCAGGGGCTGGAGGGGGGGTATAGGACAGGGGGACATCCCCATAACATCAATGCAACAGGGTACTTGCTGAGCCCAGAGGACATAAATGCACAACAGCACCAGGTGAGGAGGTGCAAAAGATGTTTTGGGGAAGGCGGAAACTTTGGGGTAAAAGGGAACACATTGTTGAGAAAGGAGAAAAGCTAGGCAGGAGATGAAGAAGTAAATGAGACGTCAGGGAGAAACTCAATAGGAAAATAGATTAATACGAAAAGGCATAAAATAGAGTGAGCAGTGCCAAGGGGAATGAGTGACAAAACCCAGGAATAAGGAGACTGAATGAAGGGAGAGTGCAGACAAGAAATTGGATGAATGTGGTGGAGTGATCAATGCTTAGAAAAAACAGTGACCAGACTTGGAGAAAGAGCTGACTGAAAAGAGAGAGATTGTTGGAGTCTGGAGGCTTAGAAGACACATTAAAAGAGTTGAGAGAGAAGAGGCTGAGGAAGAAATGAGAGGGTTGGAAATTAGGCTCTAGACTAGTGTCTGGAAGAAACTAAGGGGGAGGGGGGCTAAGGGGTTGTGGGGGTAGATTGTTTTGAAGAAATAACCAAGGACAAAGAATGGAGAATTGGAGAGAACCGATATTTATTGAGTTGGTAAATGTAGCCTTGTAAAACGTAATGTGAGACTTTATATAGGAAATATAAAGATATTAGAGACGTGGCATGTAAGAGGAGAAAGGAAAGCACAAAAAAAGATACACCTGAAGTGAAAGCAAAGGTGATTGGATTTTGATTTTTCATTTCAGGATTAGTTTGTCTAAAGCAAGGAGAATGTACATGGGTAATTTAATTCTATAGGTGGTAATAAGTATGTTAGAGTGTAAAAGACATCTAATTGCTCCCTGTGGGTTTACACATGCTCAAATCAAACACGCTTGCTAGATTGAATTTGAGCATGTGCAAACAACTGTTACTTGGTGGACAGACAACATTTCCTGTAAGAAAATGCATTAAAACGTTTAGTTGATAAAATACTTATTAATATCTATACTTTTAAACTACATAATCATGGGAAATAATGCTGTGTCCTTCTAAGCTGTATGTCACCAATTGTCATTGCTATAATTGTGACAGTTCATTTGTGTCTTTTGTTTGTGCCAATAAAGTGAAACATTTTTTTAAATGCTATGTTAACAGGCATAGGAGACCCCCCCATTATATGACCTTTATGAATGTCTGAATTACCTGTTACTGTGCTATTTCAATCAGGCCACGCAAAGTGCAAATTATATTACGCCTGTACCTCTATAATGTCACAGAGGCCTCACGTATGTGTCTTTGTTATGGTGTGTGACAACAGGTGTGTTAGGGGACAGGTGTGTCACTATACGTGTGTGTGACACGGCGAGTGAGTGACTGGATTTGTCAGTACACTTATAGAGACAAAGCCGGACATGTCACTGATCACTTAATCTGCTAATATCAAGAGACAGAGAGGTGGGGGAGGAGGAGACAAATAAAGAGAGAGGGGGGTTGAATGAGAGAGGAAGAGAGGTTAGCAGAGAGAGGAAAAGAGAGAGAGATGATAAAGATAAAGAGAAAATAGGGGAGAAAAAATAAAGAGAGAATAGGAGGGAGTGGAGGAGAGAGAGAAATCCTATGGAACCTTACTCTGCTATTGAGCTTTATTATCATGTGTGCTATTTGGAGAAGTTTTCAACAGAACTGAATAAAGATCTTATCTGAGACCACAGTTTCTCTCACTACTTCCAAGTTTCTAATCATTTTAGGAACAAAGACAAAATGTCTGTCATCCTTAAACCAAAACTGAAAAGCATAGTTAATAGTTGTAATTGTTTATTTTGCACTGTATACATAATATTAATCAAACAAAGTTGTTCAAAACAGTATGCTATAAATATGATGGTTTAGTGGTATTTTATAAATAGGCCGGGAAAGACCAAATTTTTGCTCTGTAACAATTTTTTGATTTTGATTTATTACCGTATTTGTTTTCTAAACTTCAAAATCCTTTATTTTAATGCAACAAAACAGTTCAAAACCTTCTATTTTGCATTTCAAAGATTATGTTTTATATTATAAACGTTATTTGCCCAAAAATTCAATTGATTTTGAAACATTAACACTAAAGCCGCACCAATAGCGATAATACACAACTGGTTTGAATTGCTTTATCCTACCAGTAAATTGAAAGTGAGGAGGTGTAAACAGGGACTCATGAAGAGACCTTTATATGTATTCTGAAGTATGGGGATAGAAGCACAAGGCTCTTTTAGTCCATATATTTCTAAGGTTGAACGTCCGTTTCTCATTTTAATGCAATTTTTCTATGGAGTTAGACTTAGATTTTCCACACCATACCATTTTTTGTGTAGTTTAAAACATGATCTAGTGAGTATGAGCTCACTGTAGTAACTTTGGTGTAACTATATTATTCATATCCCTTGTTTCTTTCTCTTTTCATCCCCATTCTGCTCTCTACCTCCCCACTCTTTGTTTCTCGTTTCCTGTAGCTATCCCCCCTGTCCGAGCGTTTCTCTGATGAGCAGTTGGTGGGGATGTCGGTGCGGGAGTTAAATCGCCAGCTCCGTGGATTCAGTAAGGAGGAGGCTCTGCGACTGAAGCAACGTCGGCGCACCCTGAAGAACCGTGGCTATGCCCAGTCCTGCCGGTACAAACGGGTGCAGCAACGGCACGTGCTGGAGACCGAAAAATGTCAGCTTTCCCGCCAGCTCCAGCAACTACAACAGGAAGTGGCCAGAGTCACTCGGGAAAGGGACGGCTGGAGGGCGCGTTATGAGAAGCTGCTGAGTGCCACGGGAGGAGGAACAGGAGGGGATGTTCTGGGGGCTGGGGGAGACACAGGGCCTGGAGCTGAGCTTTTCCTGTGATCCCAAAATCATAAGACTGAACCCCAAATCAGAGGAGCTGCTTCCATCCAGGAGACTGAACCCCTCTATGAGAAACAGGGAGACTCCCCATTATCTTGAGCCCCCCAAAACTTGAGACGCAAACTTCAAAGCCAGAGACACCAAGACGTAGCAACTCAAAGCATTGGCCTACAGTCTCTAATTACTAGAGATCTCAGTAGTGGGAAAGTTTTCACTATGAGTATTCTCCCTGCTAATAATCCCCTGGCTGAAATAAGTGATCTTTAGTATTTTATCTACCAAATATGTCACAAACCAGTATTACTAGACATATTGAGTATTTAGCACACTTGGGCACAGTAAGGCAATTTTAATCTTACTCATCATCACAACAAAAAACATAAAAATGTTTTAAATTTTACATGATGCTGTTTCACATTGAAACACTGAATACATGCTGCCTCCTCTCACTGCCAGTTCTCCTTCACAGTAAGAATCCCATGTTCGCTTCTCAGCCAGTCACATATCATATCCTAGGATGTCTTTTTGTTAATTTTCCAGTGACATAGGTATGAGGCAACATATATTCAGTACTTCCCTGTCTAGTAGCTTGACAGTTAATTTATATTTTTCCTCTATTGTTTTATACACTAATGATGGAGATGAAAACGCCTGCTTCACCATGTCCCTTTCAGTGCACTCTGTCATATTTATCTTCTCCATGAATGTATCACCTACAATTGAGGAATCATTGTATGAAACATAACAATGTTTTAAAGTGTAAACTTACATATGGAGGGATTTAGGCCTAGATTTTTGCTCCACCTCTGAGTGAGAATCCCATGTGGCGTTTTCACTCATTCTTCATTGTCACTAACTGGATGAGAAGCCTTTCATTTGGTAGGGGATAGAGAGAGCATTTGTTCTTGACTTCCTTGTGGGACACATTTAGAGCTCATTTTCTACACTGATTCCTCTATTATATTATTATATTTTGTGATTATTTTTTTTTATGGAGAAAATTAAATATTATCAAAAATTTTAATGGAGACCTCACTACAGCCAGTCAAATCACCACTTACTTACTTAGGACTGCCTCTTTGAGTGTTATTGTCACCAGAGTCTATCAGGCTTACGAATATAAAATGCACTTTTCCATTAGAATGCCATTTTCTCCCCCAATCTGTCAGTCTGACATCACTCACCAGACTCACAGGGACAAATGACTGAACCTTCCATATCAGAGGCTGCTCTGGGACTGGCTGAGCCTGTCCCTGGTATTCAGGATCCTCCCCCCTCACTTCCTGCCCCTTCGCCTCCTCCTCACTGAGCGAATGGTAGAAAGGATCTGGTTTTATTTGAGGGAAGAAAGTAAATTATTGATTTTTTATGTGTGTGATTGTGAATTTAAATAAAATGAAACTCTTTGCAGAAACCTCCCCCTGCGCGGGGAGACGAAACTAGCGGGTTACTAGGCAGAATTGGCCGTGTGTTGTGAAAAGTTTTGAGAATTGTTCTTTTTTTTCTTTTTATTTTGTATTCGAAAAAAAGCAAATATAACAGAAAAATAAAATATCTATTTAAATATAGAAGAATAAAAGATGCAGAGTTTTTGCAGCAGAACCATGTGCATGATGTTTATTAATCTGCAAATGTACTATATAAGTAAACACATATATATCATGGAAAAATATAATCACATATATAGTTATTGTACTGCAAGTTATCAGCGAGGGACGCAGTTGCGGGGGTGGAGGCCCGCAAGACTTAGCAGTGGTGGAGATGAGCGCCGCAGGCGCTCATCGTGAGGCCCGCGGTACTTGGCTGCAATGAGCACCAAAGGCGCTCATTGCAGGGGTGGAAATGAGCGCCACAGGCTCTCATCGCGAGGCTCGTGGGACTTAGTTACAATGAGCAGCGAAGGCAGGGGTGGAAATGAGCGCCACAGGCTCTCATCGCATGTCGAAGATCGACTAAGCGAGAAAAAAATTGGCGGCAGAAAAAACGTAACAGGATGAAAACGAGGCCAAAGGCAGTAAAACTTAACCCAAGCCAGTATCACTTAACCAAAGTCAGTAACACTCATTACGAGGCCCTTAAACTACACAGGGGGACAGGCTCGCAATGAGCACCGAAGGTGCTCAGAGGAGGCAGAGCCTCTCATTCTGTGGCAAACAGCATTAGAACACGGGGAAGAGGCTTGCAAAAACCAAAGGTGCTCATTGCGAGCCAGATGATGATCGCTGAAGGCGCTCAGAAGGGCGAGAGCCTCGCATTGTGTGGCAAACAGCATTGCCATGGCTTAAAATTGTATTGCCGTCATTTTTTGCCGGCATGTCGATAGTACTATAAAACCTCTAACTTTTTCTGTATGAATTATCCCCCTATTGCTACATATATATCCTGACTGTAACCCCTCATATACTGTAGTACCATATAAAACAAATCTTATAATGACCCCTTTTACTCTATATAGGGCAAGGGAGTTATTATTATTAACCTTTATTTGTATAGCGCCAACATATTCCATAGCGCTGTACAGGGGATAAGGACAAGGAAGAATACAATGTTAACAAACTGCAGAAAAATGGAGGGCCCTGTTCTGAGTTTAGAATCTTTGCAGGAAGTGCTTTTTACAGATACAGCTATAGAATTAAATAGGTCTAGAAAGTAACAATGTCCCAAAAAATAATAGCAGTTAAATGCAAAATATTATTAACAAAAGTACAGATGGCAGAAGTTAATTTAGCTCCTTCAAATGTCTTCAATATACCTTAGAAGTGGGACTGGTGTGTAGTTCTGTTTGGTCTGTGCAGGGCAGGGTGATAAAAGAGCGCCAGGGAAATGGACTGAAGTCTATATGAGAGAGAGACAATGCAAGGAGATTTTGCTGCCCGGGGCTGTCCCTGAGTTTGCTGCCTCCCGCCATTGCAAACATATATATATCGCCTTCTCTCTTTCTCACACTCCCCCTTCTCTCTCCCTTCTCTCCATCTCCCTCTCTTTCTCTCTCTCCCCTCTTTCCCCCTCTCTTTCTCTCCCTCTCCCTTTCTCTCCATGTCTTTCACCCTATTCCCCTCCCTTCTCTCTCTTCCCTCTCTCTCGTTCCCTCTCCCCTCGCTTTCTCACCCTCTCTCTCAATCTCCCCTTTCTTCCTCCCCATTCTCTCTCTCTTTCTTTCTCTCCTCTCCCTCTTCTCTCTTTCTCTCACTCTTCCCCCTCTCTCATTCCCTCTCCCCCTCACTTTCTCTCTCTCAATCTCCCCCTCTCTCTCTTTTTCTCGCTCCCCCTCACTCTCTCTCTGCTTTTCTCTATCCCCCACTCTCTCCCCTGCCTCTCTATTCTCCCCCCTTTCTTTCTCTCCTCTCCCCCTCTCATTCTATCCCTCTCTCTTTCTCTCACTCTATTTCTCTCACTCCCCCTCTTTCTCTCCTTCTCTCTTCATCTCACTTTCCCCCTTGCCTCTCTCTCGCTCTTCCCCTTGCCCTATGTATACCCCTCTCCCCTCATGCCTCTCCCTCCATTTTTCCCCCTTGCCTCTCTCTCCTGCATGTGTCTCCCCCTTTCCCCTTGCCTCTATACCCATTCCTCTCTCTCTCTTCCCATGTCGACCCCTCCATCCATGTCTCCTACTCTCCCTCCATGTCTCCCCTTGCCTCTCCCTCCATCCATGTATCTCCCTCTTCCCCATGCTTCCCCCTCTCCCTCCATATCTCCCCCTTACCTTTCTCTTCCTCCATGTGTCTCCCTCTTTCCCCTTGCCTCTCTCCCTCTCCTTCATGTCTCCCCCTCTCCCTCAATGTTTCCCTCTCCCTCCATGTCCCCCCCTTACCTCTCTCTAACTCCATGTGTCTCCGTCTTTCCCCTTGCCTCTCTTCCCCTTGCCTCTCCCTTTACATCCATGTCTCCCTCCTGCCCATGTTTCCCCCTCTCCCCCCATGCCTCCCTCTATCCCAATGTCTCCTCCTCTCCTTCCATTTCTCCCCCCCCCCTCCCGGTGCCTACCTCTTTCCCTTTGCCTCTCTCCCCCATGTCTCCCCCTCTTCCCCATGCTTCCCCCTCTCCCATTCCTCTATCTCTCTTCCCATGTCGACCCCTCCATCCATGTCTCCTACTCTCCCTCCATGTCCCCCTTGCCTCTCCCTCCATCCATGTATCTCCCTCTCCCCCATGCTTCCCCCTCTCCCTCCACGTCTCCCCCTTACCTCTCTCTCCCTCCATTTGTCTCCCTCTTTCCCATTGCCTCTCTCCCTTATCTCTCCCTAATGTCTCCCCCTCTCCCCATGCCCCCCTATCCTTCCATGTCTCCACCCTTCCCCCTTTCTCCCTCCATGTGTCTCCCTCTTTCCCCTTGCCTCTTTCCCCATGCCTCTCCCTTTCTCCCCATGTCTCCCGCTCCCCCTGTCTCTCCCTCCATGTCTCCCCTCACCTCTATCTCCCTCCATGTGTCTCCCTCTTCCCCTTTGCCTTTCTCCCCATGCCTTCTCCCTATCTCCCCATGTCTCACTATCTGCCCATGTCTCCCCATCTCCCCCCATGCCTCCCTATCCCCCATGTCTCCCTCTCTCCTCCATGCCTCCCTCTCTCCTCCCATGTTTCCCCCTCTCCCTCCATGTCTCCCCATTCCCTTTCTCTCCCTCCAAATGTCTAACTCTTTCCCGTTGCCTCTCTCCCCGTGTCTCCCTCTCCCCATGTCTCTCCCCCTCCCCTCCATGTCTCCCCCTTACCTCTATCTCCCTCCATGTGTCTCCCTTTTTCCCCTTACCCCTCTCCCCATGCCTCTCCCTCTCTCCCCATGTCTCCCTCTCCGCCATGTCTCCCCATCCATGTCACACCTTACCTCTATCTCCCTCCATGTGTCTCCCTCTTTCCCCTTGCCTTTCTCCCCATGTCTCCCTATCCCCCCATGCCTCCCTTTACCCCGTGTCTCCCTCTCTCCCCCATACCTCCCTCTCTCCTCCCATGATCCCCCCTCTCCCTCCATGTCTCCCCATTTCCTTTCTCTCCCTCCATATGTCTCCCTCTTTCCTGTTGCCTCTCTCTCTATGTTTCCCTCTCACCATGTCTCTCCCTCTCCCCCTATGTCTCCTTCTCCCCTCCATGTCTCCCCCTTACCTCTATTTCCCTCCATGTGTCTCACTCTCTCCCCATGTCTCCCTCTCTCCATGTCTCCCCGTCTCCCCCATGTCTCCCCCTCTCCCCCCATGCCTCCCTTTCTCCCCCTCATTTACCCCTCTCCCTCCATGTCTCCCCTTCCCTTTCTCTCCCTCCATGTGTCTTTCCCCTTTCTTTCTTTCTTTCTCCCTCTCGTCTCCCCCTCTCCCTCAACATCTCCCCTCTCCATCCATGTATCTCCCTTTCCTCTCTCTCCCTCTCCCCATATCTCCCCCTATTCCCCATGCCTCCCTCTCCCCCCATGTTCTCTCCTCTCCTTCCATGTCTCCCCCTTACATCTCTCTCCCTCCATGTGTCTCCCTCTTTCCCCTTGCCTTTCTCCCCATGCCTCTCCCTATCTTCCCATGTCTCCCCATCTCCCCCCATGCCTCCCTATCCCCCATGTCTCCCCCTCTCCCCCATGCCTCCCTCTCTCCTCCCATGTTTCCCCTTCTCCCTCCATGTCTCCCCATTCCATTTCTCTCCCTCCATATGTCTCCCTCTTTCCTGTTGCCTCTCTCACCATGTCTCTCCCTCTCCCCCTATGTCTCCCCCTCCCCTCCATTCTCCCCCTTAACTCTATCTCCCTCGATGTGTCTCCCTCTTTCCCCTTACCCCTCTCCCCATGCCTCTCCATCTCTCCCCATGTCTCCCTCTCCCCCATGTCTCCCCCTCCATGTCTCTCCTCACCTCTATCTCCCTCCATGTATCTCCCTCTTCCCCTTGCATATCTCCCCATGCCTCTCCCTATCTCCCCATGTCTCGCTATCTCCCCTTGTCTCCCCATCTCCCCCATACCTCCCTCTCTCCTCCCATGTTTCCCCCTCTCCCTCCATGTCTCCCCATTAGCTTTTTCTCCCTCCGTATGTCTAACTCTTTCCTGTTGCCTCTCTCCCCATGTCTCCCTCTCCCCATGTCTCTCCCTCTCCCCCTATGTCTCCCCCTCCCCTCCATATCTCCCCCTTACCGCTATCTCCCTCCATGTGTCTCCCTCTCTCCCCATGTTTCCCTCTCCCCATGTCCCCACCTCTCCCCCATGTCTGCTTCTCTCCCTCCATGTCTCCCCCTTCCCTTTCTCTCCCTCCATGTGTCTTTCCCCTTTCCTTTCTCCCCCATGTCTCCCCCTCTCCCCCATGCTTTCCCCTCCCTCTCCATGTCTCCCCCTTACCTCTCTCTCCCTCCACGTGACTCCCTCTTTCCCCTTGCCTCTCTCCGACTCCCTCATGTCACCCCCTCTCCTTCAACATCTCCCCTCTCCCTCCATGTCTCCCCCTTACCTCTCTCTCCCTCCATGTGTCTCCCTCTTTCCCCTTGCCTCTCTTCCCTTTGCCTCTCCCTTTACATCCATGTCTCCCTCTTCCCCATGTCTCCCCCTATTCCCCCCATGCCTCACTCTCCCCCATGTCTCCTCCTCCCCTTCATTCTCTCCCCCTTACATCTCTCTCCCTCCATGTGTGTCCCTCTTTCCCCTTGCCTCTCTACCTCATCTCTCTGCCTCTCTGCCTCTCCCCCATGTCTCCCCCTCTCCCTCCATGTCTCCTTCTCTCCCCCATGCCTCTCTTCCTCATGCCTCTCCCTCCCTCCATTTCTCCTTCTCTCTCCCATGCCTTTCTTCCTCATGCCTCTCCCTCCCTCCATGTCTCATTTTCTCCCCCCTGCCTCCCTCTCTATGTCTCTCCCTCTCCCTCCATCCCTCTCCACTGTCTCTGCTGGCTCTTACCTCTGCTGACTCCTTCCCCTGCCAGACACAAGCAGAGAGCAAAAGCAGTCCACTTCAGAAACGGGGCGGGGGGGGGGGGGGGGGGGGGGGCGGCACCAGTTGTGGGGGCCCAGGGGGATGCCAGTTACAGGGTTCATAATAGTGTGCAGGCTGCAGGGGCCCCTAAAATTAAAATGTAAAAAAATAAATCCAATAAAGTAAATAAAAAGACAGCACTAGCTCCCCCACCCCAGGCCAGGGCCTCAGTGCACAGCACCGGTTGCA
Source organism: Discoglossus pictus (assembly GCA_027410445.1). Taxonomy (NCBI): domain Eukaryota; kingdom Metazoa; phylum Chordata; class Amphibia; order Anura; family Alytidae; genus Discoglossus; species Discoglossus pictus. The sequence goes on from CM050163.1 coordinate 383,850,426, forward strand.
CCGGCATTAGCTCCGCCCATGCTTATTATAGACTAAAGTTAGTTCCTAGCATGTTTCATACAAACTCTCCATTTGCAACCTTCTGCGACTTCATATCAATTCCTTACAATTGATCCATGTCTCTCATCCCTATAGTTCCTCCTATTGCTCAAACTACTCTGATTGTTCCATGTAATCCATTACTATAAACACTTAATTGCACCACTTGTCCCCTAACTATAACTTGTATCACTCCTTATATCCTCTACGTATAACTACTCCTATTGCTCTGTATATGGTGTCATGATTGTGAAGTATGTAAAAAAGAATTACAATATTGATACTTATGGCATAAGCACAAAGGAATTTTTAGAGAAGAACTTTATTTTATCAGACTCTTGTTCCTGGAGTATTGAATGGTTTGTGTTTTACACACTTCCGGCTGGTTTGAACCACAGGGTATGTTCTGACAAATGTTATCATCTACTCAAGCGTAAATGGAATGGAGAGGATGCCTTGTTGGCTCATTTGATGGTCCAGATAAGCTTTCCAAATTTGAAATTGTTCCATTCCCTAGCACATGCTCAGTAGAAGGCAGTTGTAATTAAACTTGCAAACTCTGCTTTGTCCTGCTCTGTACCCAACCCTCATGCTCTGAAAAGGAAATATTACTATCATGGCAGCTTCCATACACTAGGAGAGTCTACTAAAGGAAGATTTTATCTGAAAATGCCTTTATACCCTTGGTTTACACTGCTGTTAATGTAAGTTTGTTGTATACTTCAGAAGCATGAGACGATTTTCCAAATATATAGATCCTTTAAATATTCAAGATAACCTCTCATACTATTCAGTTGCTCCTGACAATGATTACGGTATCTATGCTGCGTATAAACACTACATAACTTCTCATATTTTCCATACAATATCTCATTTTGCAGACTTATCCCTACTGCTCCCTGATACTACTAATTTGGATGTACCAGTCCCAATAACTCCTGTTGCTCCTATAGCCTCTATATTTTTCATTTGCTCTACATAAGCCATAGTTGGCAAGATCTCAATTATTTCCAGGGATATGTCCAAGTCTCATGTCTGAGCATCACTGAAACATATTGCATCTCTGCATGCGTCAAAACAGGTGTAACACAATACATATAGCGCACCAAGCTACCATATTACAGTTACCTATGTAAATAAATGAGTTGCATTAAAGACATGTAATGTCTGAGCATCACATAGTTCTATAGTAAAACATATTGCATCTCTGCATGCGGCCAAACAGATGTATCACAACACAAACATTGCACCAAACTAGCATATTACAGTCAGCTGTATAAATGAATTAGTTGCATTAAACAAATACAATGCTGTATAGAAGCAGGCTCATATAAGGACTGTATATTACACTGTGTTATACACATTCATATTCATTTAAATTTGAGGGATATGCAATCAAGGCAGCTAATATACTAATAACCATAAAGAATGATGTTTTATAAACTCAGCTAATTAAAGTCACTGTGTAACCAACAAATATCATCATCCAACACACAACTTACAGTATATTACATTGTTTAGTGCACTATCAATACTTAAGGACCATATGGTTTCCTAATAAAGCAAATGATGAGGATGTTTTCAAAACCACCTTCATAATGTATTGGATAGAGACTGATATGAAAAAAGAAAAACAAATTGAACAACATAATGATCCTATTTCTGATAATGAAAATGCTGCACTGTGTGAGGATGGTGACTACTGACTGTTAAAAATGCTGCACCATGAGCATGTATAATGATCAAGAGTATTTATGACAGCAAGTGAAGGGTTAAAGAAAGGCAGAGAGGTTTCAAAGAGATGCTTCCAAGTACTATCCACTTACCTCTCATTGTTAGCACTAATGCCCAGTGCTCTGTGGGCCATAAAATACAATACAGGTAAAGGTTTTTTTCTAAATTAACATAGTCCGTATCAGTGAATCATTAGGACTACCTCTGAGAACCAGAACATTTTTAAAAGGGTGATATGACACGTAACATGTTATTTTATAACTTAGATTTGCTCTGATTTGAATACAGTACAGTTTAACTGCAGATATGTTCATCAATACGCCATTTAGCTATGATTAATGGTCCCGTTCTGGATCTCTATCTTGTTGTGAAGGGCTTGTGTACCTCAATGAAACATTAAGGTATATCACATAGATGGACAGGTCATAGCAGAGAGGTCAGACACATTGCGGTCCACTGGAAAAGGAACTGGCAACCTATTCTACTATCATTGCCAAGAAAACATTATGTATATAGTGCCACAGAGAGCCTAAACAACTGAACAACAACAATGGTAGTGGTATGTTTAAAGTGCTAAGCAATCCTTATACCAATTTTTTTTTCTGAGGACCTAGAGATTTTATATCTGGGACTGGCACTGCTCCTAGGACTAGCTATCGAGAATCATACAACCCTCACTATAACTCCTCACCACTGCATAAGTCTCATTATTAGAATAATTTTTATGCATAAAATTGTAATGCCTCACAGTTCTTAAAATAACCCCTCCCTACAGCTCCTTTTATATCTCCATCTAACCTTTCTAAAGCTTACTAGATTGTTTAAATTAAACTGGGATATTTTTTGACTGGTAAAAAGAGGTGTTAGTGTATTTTAAATAACACTCTCTATTCATCTGCAATGTGCCGTATTACATAGTACAGGAATACCCCGTTTAGAGCGGTATATGCGTTCCTGCATGCAGGAGCGCTATAAAAAGACGGAGCTAAACAGGGCATTTTAATGCCAGTGCGCTAAGCAAGGATTTAAATGCCCACAATGCAATTTAAAGAGCTATCGTGAGATTTAGCACAAACAGCATTATCGCGAATCAGTGCTCAGCCGGGTAGCGCAAAGTGGGTTATTCCTGTATATCTAAAAACAATGGTCTAGAGCAGTGGTTCTCATAGTTTTTCTGTCTGGGACCATCTGGTCACCATCCAGTGCTCATATGGTCTGTGAGATCCAGAACATGTTTAACAGGGTAATATTTCATGTGACTTGATGATTTGAATAGTTTAATGGCTTATACGTATCTCTATAATCTAATAATGGTGATGTTTATATAAAGTGTTAAGCTTTCCTGATCCCTAGGACCAGCTGTAGAGAACCACTGGTCTAGAGATTCCCCAAATGTAACTAAACATTCTTCATATTTTAAGTAACAATGTTACAATGTAATGATAGTGATATACTATCCAAACACAAAGTCAACAGGCCATTTTAGTCTGTATACTGTATCGACCATTCAAATTAAATGGAAGGGCTAGGGACCATCAAAATGCCACTTTTCTTTAATTGTCCCCCATTCATATAGATTTTATCCCCCCATGAGAATAAAGTAGGCAAGAAGCCAGTAGCATAATGTCCACATGCTAGTTGAAGAACTATTTCATCACTAGATATGCTGAGAATATATTGTTTCTAAATCTGAAGTGGAAATCAGTATAGAATTTCCAAATATAGTTTTTTTAACAGAATGTTGTGTGTTCTGCTAAATCAGACCACTGCTGGACTGTTGAATACATGAACCTGCACTTAAATTCCACTGCTAAATTCATTGGGTAATGCTCAATAAAAGTTAGGCTTTCCTTATTTATAATCTGTAACATGTATCTCTTGCATTACTGTGATGTCCAGAGCTTTGAGAAACTGTTGGGCTATTGGGGGCCCTACATTAACATGGATTATTGATATTCTTTCTTCCTTCTCTCCCCTGACCCTGTCCTCTCAGCCTGAATACTTGAACTATGACATATACACTCTTATTGTGTGCCCTGTGGGATGGGGGAGCCATGTTGTTCATGGAGAGGGTAAGAATATGGGGGTGATCAGAATTATTGTATTACTAGTGACTTGCCCGTCAAAAATGACAGCATGATATAGTGTTATACATTGTGTTTTCTGTCTGTTTATGTACTATCTGTTGTTTGTCTCTTTCCCCTGAGTCTCTTTGCCACCTCTCCCTCCCCTGTGTCTCTTTCCCCTCCTTTCCCTCCCCTGTGTCTCTTAGCCCCCCTCTCTCACCCCTGTGTCTCCCCCACTCCCTCCCGTATCTCTTTTCCCCCTCTCCCCATTTCTCACCCCTGTGTCTCTTTCTCCCTCTCCTTCCCCTGTGTCTTTTCCCTCTCTCTCCCTCCCCTGTGTCTCTTTGCCCCCTCTCGCTCCCTTGTGTCTCTTTCCCCTCCTCTCCCTCCCATGTGTCTCTTTGCCCCACTCAACCTCCCCTTTGTCTCTTCCCCTCCTCTCCCTCCCCTGTGTCTCTTACCCCCTCTCTCACCCCTGTGTCTCTTTCCCCCACTCCATTCTGTATCTCTTTTCCCCCCTCTCCCCCATTTCTCACCCCTGTGTCTCTTTCCCCCCTCTCCCTCCCCTGTGTCTTTTCCCTCCCTCTCCCTCTCCTGTGTCTCTTCCCCCTCCCTCCCCTGTGTCTCTTTCCCCCCTCCCTCCCCTGTGTCTCTTTCCCCCCTCTCCCTCCCATGTCTGTTTCCCCCCTCCCCTGTGTCTCTTTGCCCCCCATTCCCACCATTGTGTCTCTCCCCCCCCTCCTCTCTACTGAGTTACGGCATTAAAAAAAAGTTACTGTTTTAGCGGTCGTCATTTTTTTTCAAGCCCGCAACTCGGAAGCTGTTCGGCGCCCGCAAAAAGACGCCAATTGAACAGCAAATTAGCTTGTAACCTCACTTACAGGCTCTTTCTCCCCCTGCGCCCATTGTGGCCCTCGTGTGCACAGGGGGAGAGTAATTAGCCCATAAGTGAGGTTGAAAGCTAATTCAAAAGCTAATTTGCTATTCAATTTGCGTCTTTTTGCGGCCTCCAAGCGGCTTCTGAGTTACGGGCTTGAAAAAAAAATGGCGATGGTTAAACCCTCGAGGCCCGCAAGCCATTTTTTTCAAGCCTGTAACTCGTTTTAACCGTCACCTTTTTTTTTTCAAACCTGTAACTCGGAAGCCATTCCGAGCCACTCCCCCCTCAACTTTACAGGCTTCACTGCTCGTTGCAGGCCGCGGCATGCTAAAGCCCGTAACTTGGAGAGCGTTACACACAAACTCGCAAATACGACAACTATATATATGATTGTGTAGATTCATTCATGTAAATTTTTTAATTTACCCAAAGCAAAATAGTAAAGGAAAATAATTAACTGGTAATAGGTATATATAATAAAGAGAATAGTTTAGTAGTACAATTGAGTATTGTTTCTTGGACTATACAACTGGAAATACCCCCCCCCCCCCAAAAAAAAGAGGAGTTGATTGGATGAATAATTTCTTAAAAATGGGACTGTGCCTCAAAAGAGTAATGTGTGGGGCTGAAAGGACAGGGAGAGGGCAGATACATATTCTTAGTATTCTTAAATGTGGGGAAGTTACTAGATTTGCAATAATATTCTCCCACTTGACAAAATTAGGTGAAAATGTATTGCCGTGTATTGGGTTTACTGGAAGATAGTAAACAGATACTGCACAATGAATGAGTGTGAGCTATCTCATAAAACAGTGACAAAAGGAGTGATGAAGTGTGATTATGTAATAAGTATAGGTATAAGTATAACATGATGAAGTTTGATTATACATACATTTTTATCAGCATCCCTTCCAGACTTCTCTCCCACAAATAAATACATAATATTAATTTTGGACAAATCAGTGAAGATTGAAGCTTAAAGTAGGTCACACCCAAGTTGTTTTAGTCATAAAATATGGTTAAATATATTAGCCAAAAGCCTTAAAATAATCTATAAAGCAGAGATAAATGTTTTTCTAGGTCTCCCCTTCACTATTATCCAGTGGCAATTTGATCTCTTGTGCCTCTTCCTCTGCGGAGCCCGGCTTGCACATCTCGTAGCTCCCGGTCCATATATTGTTGGAGCCAAGTTTGCAGGATCTTAAGCATTATCTTGCTGGCATGTGAAATGAGTGCAATTGTTAAATAATCAGAGATCTCGTTGGCACTGCCTTTTTGGGGATTGGGATTTAGACTGACTTTTTCAAAGTCTTGTGGCCATTATCGTGTTTTTCAAATGTGTTGGCATAAGGCAAGCAACACTTTCACAGCATCATCCTGTAGGATGTTGAATAGTTCAGCTGGGATTACATCACCTCTTGCAGCCTTATTATCAGCAAGACATCCCAGGGTCCATCTCACTTCAATCTCCATGATGTCTGGCTCCAGCTCATTGGACAGACTATTAAGGTAATCAATGCTGTTAAGATCCTTCCTGTATAGATCTTCTTCATATTCCTGCCACCTCCGTTATCACGCTCACTTTGGCATGAAAAGATCCTTTTAGATCACTTGACTTTCCTCTTTCTATCTCTTTCTATTGCTCTTTATAGAATGTCTCCTTGTCTCTTCTTGCTATCCTCTGGAATTCTTTTCCTATCTCCAGAACCTTTTGCTTTTCTTGGGCTACTGTCTAGGCCTCATCAGTCAGCCAGTTTGCCTTCTTAGTTTCCTCCATTTTATTTTCTATGTCGAGTTCCTTAAATGTATTTATTAACTCTGTTTGCTGGGGATATTATTATTTCATATTTGCTTGGTCTGATGATTTTCCATCTTTTCAGTAGTTTAATTCTGTACTTTGTAATAAGAAGCTCATGTTTTTGCTGACTGTATAAAGCTTTTCTATCTTTAGCTCCAAAGTATAGTCAATCTATAATGACCATCTGGTAATGTCCATGTCTAGAGTCATCTTGGAGGCTGTTGAAAAAGGGTGTTTGCTATGACTAGAGATTTATCTTGACAGAATTCGACTAATTTTTGACCTGCTTCATTTTGTACGCCAAGGCCAAACTTGGCAGTTATTCCAGTGATCTTTTGTTTCCTACTTTAGCATTGCAATCTACTATGATGAGAGTATCATCTTTCCTTGGGGTTATATCTGGGGTTATTGAATATCCTTGTAGAATTGGACAAATTCAGCATCATCAGCAACCATGGTTGGAGCATAGGCTCTGGTCACTATGATGTTAAATGGCTTGCCTTAAACTTGAATTGAAATCATTCTTTGATTCATTATGAGGGCTACTTAATTTCTTCTGCAGGATTGCTGACAACCTTTGACATTGAGGCTGTCCCAACACAGAATGAGTGCTCATAATAGGAAAAAGGATTGTAGCCAAGTCTGGTAGGAAAGATTCTGACGTAGTGAATGAAGGTAGTGGTGGTTAAAGGCTGGCTAGAGATGCTTAGAAAAGGGGTGCAAAAAAAGTTTTGAAGTAGAGTATTATAGAGAGTGCGGAGAGTGGATACGAGACCCTAAAGGCTGAGAGTGGGATAATAGGTAATGACAGCGGGAGTGCGCCATGTCAGTGAAGATTGAAGGGTAAGAGTCTGGTTTGTGAAGGTGAGATTGTGAATTGCTTGGTCTCAGGAACCTGTGGAAAGTCAGTTTGGTGGCGGCAGTGATGGGTGGTGAGGTGCTAAGCCCTAAGGATTATAAATTAAGGAGTAGTCATGCGTGAAAGACTTAAGAAATATTTTGCTAGGTTGAAAGGAGGTACAACATTCATGAAGATACTGGTCATGGAGTCATAAATGATTCGTAATTTGAATAAGCTTTAAAGAAATGATTGATATATGTCCACAATTTTACTCTGTAACTGAGTGAACTGGTCATCTGGCGTAGTAGGAGTGGCAGGTTAAGCGGGTCCAGCCGCTTGGAGGATCCTATGCAGCTTTGACTTTCTGGCAGGAGCTGGATATTGAATACCACGATTCTGCATTAAGTGCAGGACACTCAAAGGGGCAATTGATTGTTTGCCGCTGATGGTGATTTTCCAAGAGATGAAGAAACTTGGGAAAGAAGGCTATTTGCGCCAGAAAGATTGAGATCAGCTAGACGGGGTCTTTTGAGTTCGCCATCACGGAGACATTTCTGGGGAAATAATTTTGCTATCCCCTACGTCATAATAGGAGATGAGTAAGGGCCATGAATAATGGGTAGAATAGTCTGAGGTGAAAGAATGGGTTAGTGATTGTCGTGAGGAAGTAGCATGATCGGAGCCTGATGATGGCTTAGCAACTTGGAGTTATGAGCTCTGAGATCCGCGACTTGATTTGAGATTGAATAGGTATGACAATAAAACGACTTATAGATTAAAAACAATTTATAGAGTACGTGATTCGAAGAAAGGTCTTAAAATGTGCATGAAGGTTAAATGCCGAGCTTTGAGCAAGCATGAGAAAATTGCCATTATGGAGTGTCGATATATGGTGTGTGAATGAATAGTAATAATTAATAGGACGGTATGATCCTTACGGTAGTTAAAGAAATAAGGGAGTGATTATGGAAGTTAACACTAACAGTGAATTATGGGAATTAAGTAATTATAGTGAATATGGCTGAAGGTGGACAAGTGAGATGATGATCTGGTTTGAGGACAGAGGCAGAAAAAGTTTAGAATCTTGTAAATAAGAGATACAGGGAGATCCATAGTTGGGGTGCTGTTCCTTTAATTCTAAGGAGTAAGCATTAAGAGGTTAAGATGGAGGTTAATACTGACAGTGACAATGGTATGGTAACGTGGTGTGAAGGGAGTAAGGATTATAAAAGTGTACTGTCTCTTTAAGAAGTGATTTAGCCAGGAGTATTGAGTAGCGACACTTCAACAGTGAATTAAGTAATGATAGTGGATGTGGCTGAAGGTGAACAAGTGTGATGATGATTTGGCTTGAGGACAGAGACAGAACAAACTGTAGAACCTTGGAAATTAGAGATACATGGATATTCGTATTTGCGGTGTAGTATCTTTAAATCAGGATAGTAAGGATTAAGAGGTTATGACAGCGTATAATAATGGATTAGTGACAGTGGAATGGGGAATCTGTTGTGAATGGAGAAAATGACTACAATAGTGGACTGTCTCTTTAAGAAGTGAGTTAAATAGGAGTAGCGATTAGTGACACTTTAATGGAGAATTAAGTAATGATAGTGAATGTGGCTGAAGGTGGACAAGTAAGATGATGATCTCCCTTGAGGACAGAGGCAGAAAAAGTTTAGAACCTTGTAAATGAGATATAGGGAGATCCATAGTTGGGGTTCTGTTCCTTTAATTCTGTGTAAGAATTAAGAGGTTAAGATGGAGGTTAATACTGACAGTGGAATGGTAACGTAGTGTGAAGTAAGGATTATGATAGTGTACTGTCTCTTTAAGAAGTGAGTTAGTAGTGATTAGTAACACTTTGTAGAAAAAAATAAATTGATGAGGGAATGTGATGTAATTAATTAAAGTTGAAGTTGGACATAGTATTAAGAAGCAGGATTGAAAAAAACTGCAGAAGCGGGTATTTAAAATTTGAATTTGGTGCTGAAACCTTGGAAATCAATGCACGGGAGACATGCCAGCAGGTGAGCCACAGCAATGGAGGAACAACTGGCATGGACATGAGACCAGCGTCTGCACATGAGACCGGCGTCTGCATATGAAAACGGTGTGCAGGTAAGTGATAAGTAGTTTATAAAGGGGATGTGGGATAGGGCTCATCCCACAATTCCAGTTAATGAAAACTATTAATATCATATATAATAGTCGTCACGCTTGCCGCGAATGCTCATTGCGCAACGGGTCGCGCATGTGCATTATGTAACGGCCCGCTCATGCGCATTTCGCAACGGGCCGTGCAGGTGCACTGTACTGCGGCCCGCACAGGTGCATAGAGTGACAGCGGCCCACGCAGGGGCATTGCACGCTGAAGACACAAGAGGAGGAGGGGACACACAAAGGGAAGGAGGGGGAAGAACAGAGGAGAGGGGGAGAGACACAGGGCAGGGAGAGGAGTGGGGAGAAACACAGGGCAGGGAGAGGAGGGGGGTAGAGACACAGGGGACGGGGAGACACACAGGGGTGGGAGAGGAGGTGGGGTCGACACTCAGGGGAGGGGGGGAGACACAGAGGATGGGGAGAGACACAGGGGAAGTAGAGGGGGAGAGTCACAGAGGATGGGGGAGAGACACAGGGGTGTGAGAGGAGGGGGACAGGAGAGAAACAGGGGAGTGAGAGGAGGGGGGAGAGTCACAGGGGAGTGAGAGGAGGGGGGAGACACAGGGGAGTGAGAGGAGGGGGGAGACACAGGGGAGTGAGAGGAGGGGGGAGAGACACAAAGGAGTGAGGGGGAGAGAGACACAGGGAAGGGAGACGACGGGGAAGATACACAGAGGAGGGGGGAGACACACAGGGGTGGGAGAGGATGGGTTAGACACACAGGGGAGGGGGGAGAGACACAGGGGAATGAGAGGGGGGAGAGACACAGAGGAGGGGGTTTTGACAAAGGCGAGTGAGAGGAGGAGGGGAAGAGACACAGAGGAGTGGGAGGAGGGGGAAGAGACACAGAGAAGTGAGAGGGGGAGAGAAACAGGGGGGGGAACACAGAGGAGGGTGGAGAGACACAGGGGAGTGAGAGGAGGGGGGAGAGACAAAGGGGAGTGAGAGGAGGGGGGAAGAGACACAGGGGAGTGAGAGGAGGGGTGAAGAGACACAGGGGAGTTAGAGGAGGGGGGAAGAGACACAGGGGAGTGAAAGGGGAGGAGAGACACAGGTGAGGGAGAGGAGGGGGAAGATACATAGGGGAGGGGGGAGACACAGGGGTAGGAGAGGAGGGAGGTAGACACATAGTGGAGGGAGAGGAGGGGCGAGAGACACAGGGGCATGAGAGGGGGGGAGACACAGAGGAGGTGGGGAGACAAAGTCGAGTGAGAGGAGGGGGGAAAGACACAGGGGAGTGAGAGGGGGGAGAGACAAAAAGGAGTAAGAGGAGGGGGAAGAGACACAGAGGAGGAAGGGGGAGACACACAGGGGAGGGAGAGGAGGGGGAAGAGACAAAAGGGGAGGGGGAGACACACAGTAGTGGGAGAGGAAGGGGTAGACACACAGGGGAGGGAGAGGAGGGGGAAGAGACACAGGGGAGGGAAATGGGGGGGAACAGACATGAGGGAGGGGGGAAGAGACATGGGGAAAGAGACACAGGGGGGAAAGAGACACAGGGGAGGGAGAGGTGGGGAAAGAGACACGGGGGGACAGGACGGAAAGACACAGGGCAGAGGAGGTAAAAACACAGGGGGGAGAAGGAGAAACAAGGAAGGGAGAGGAGGGGGGAAATTAGACACAAGGGAGGAAGTAGACAGAGGGAGAGACTCGCAATGAGCGCCGAAGGCGCTCATCACGAGGCCAGTAAAGTAGAGGGTGAGAGGCTCCCATTGTGTGGCAAACAGCATTGCCAGGATTCACATTTTATTGCCGTCATTTTTGACGGGCAAGTTGCTAGTATATATATAGTTACATAGGGCCTCATTCTATTATCGGCCGTAGGAGATGCGGGGCCGCAAGGACCGGCCGCAAGCTATTCGGCTATTCTATTCCCCTCCGGCCGGGGATTCCGGCAGGCTTGCGGCCGGTGCCTTGCTATCCCTTGCGGCCGCTCGTGCCGGACGAAAGCCTTTGATCTAAAACGGCCGCAAGAGTTTCGGCCGCAAGCAAATCCTGGTTGCTATTCAATTGCTCCGGGAACCCTCTCTGCAAGGCTAAAACCGAGCCGCAGCTTACTTGCAGGAAAAAGGTCCCGCTAGCACCAATTAAGCACATTATAAAGCCATAATAAAGCCATCCTGCACTCTGAGGAGACTATAAAGTGATTGTAGGTGTTAGCAAAAATAGCACAACATTCCCCTACACTCAAATCCGTAAATAAATTATTTTTTAATTTATGTCACATATCCATGTAAAAAGTCCAGAGGGCTTGGAGCACCTCAGACCTGGCCACGCTGCGGCCGGAAAATAAACAGTTAATGTAAACTCGGATTTGGGCTGATGTGCAAGCTTGAGAGGGGGTTGCTATTAATCCTCATGTCCCCCAATATGATCCCTAGCATTTACAGAGCTGTACAGTGCAGGCTTGAATTTATTTTTGCGTTTAAAGATTTCTGAGCTTACGGCCGGTTGCAAGATATACGGCCGGCCGTAAGAGGACGATTTACGGCCGATAATAGAATGAGGCCCATAGTTATTAAGGTTGAAAAAAGACGTTTAGTCCATCAAGTTCAACCTTTTTAGATCTCATCTGATTAGTTGTTAATTGATCAAGAGGAAGGCAAACAGAAAACCCCCATATAAAATATTATATTCTGATCCCACAATACATCATCAGTAGACAATCATGCTACTTGCACTGTATGCAAAAAATATGAACAATTGTTAGAAACAGGTTCCTGTATCATTTATGGCAGTTGACGCATTGATTCATTCACATTCAAGTGCAGGCGGTGAGCAGAGACAGCTTTCAACGTCAAACGTCAGAGGAAAAAATCATGCCCAATATAAACTTTTTAGGGATATAAGATAGTTGAACTTGAACCAATAAAAACTCTAGGCCTCATTTAATTGAAAGCCCGCAACTCGCTTGCACACAGCCACATGTCTGCGATTGAGTTGCGGGCTCCCGTTGGTTTCAGTTTGCGATGCTATTCAATTGCTCCAGGGTGCGAGTTGCGATACTGAAGCCAGCTCTGTAAACCATGCACTGGTTCGGAGAAGTTGTGGGCGGGAACCATATCAATTCAACAAGCCCGTAACCGCCAATTACGATTCGGCCAATAGAAAATAAGTCTGTCATAATTACGGCAGTAAAACATGGTGGTTCTTTGTCAATCAATCAGGTTCGGGGGTCCAATATGCGATCAGACTCGCACAACTTTAAAAATGAAGAATTATGAAAAAGAATGCCAATACTGTTCTAGTCCATATGGGTGGCCTGATATGTATTAACTCATTGATACCCAAGATTGATTTAACCCGAAATTCCACAAAAAAATTTAACTTATTTTCTGCAGTTGTGCGGGCTTGTTGTGCAATTAATTCTAATGTCTATCATTGCTCTCCCTGTAACTTACAGTGCAGGATTACTGTTTTTTTTTGCACATACAGTGCTACGAATTGGCGTTTAACCTCTCGAGCACATGTGGGATTTTCTCCTCCATTTGCAGTTTACGAGTGTGGATACGTTTGCGAGCTTGGGGATTTGGAGCAATTGAATATCTATTTGTGATTTTAGCCCTGTGACACATCAAAGGCTTCTGGATGGTGTAAGTTACGAGTTGGACGGACAACATTTTTTCCAGCTCGTAACTCATAACCAGATCCGATCACGAAAAAAAGATGCAAATTTGACTAAGATCTCACTTACAGGCCTCCGTATCTCAAATTTGGCCAATTGAATGAGGCTCACTGTATTTAAGTAAGGATTTTAACCCTATACTAATCTTCAAGCCAACAGAAGCTCAATGCAGAGATCTTACAAGCAGTGTCTACACATCCCATGATTCCTTCCTGCACAAGCTGCTGTCACAGATTGCCACAATGTATTACAATGTATTAGCTGCCTTGTAATAATAATTTGTTTTGGCCAATAACAAATGTTATGCAAATTTTAGCAAGGATATCAGGGGGTTTTAAAATCAAGAGATTTAGCAACACCAGTGTGAGTTTGTTAATGCTTCTTTTAGTATTTTTTCATGCAAAACAATATTTTCATACAATACTGATCCTCCTTTATCAGATGCATTCATAATCCATGAAACTTTAATATGCCTTTAATGTCCACCACATTCTGGTAGAGAGCATGTGCCACCTCTTGTTGACACTTCTGTACTGTACTATTTTTTCTACCGTAGTAGATCATTACATTGTAATCAGTACATGGTTCTGCAGCTCCACCTTGTGACCACACAGAGTATGGCAGTTAAGCCACTGTACACTTGTCACACTGGAGTGTTTCTCTGCACCTGTGGACAAATATGAATAAATGTAGTAAACATCTAGGCTGTAAAATGTAATTATGTTTCATTGCGTGTATCGTCTTAATAACGTATAATGGCAATGTGGCTGTATGGCAAGACATCATTTTATTTGTTAACTATCATATGCATTTATGGAGCAGAAGCCACTATTTTTATTTCCACTGCTCTGTTTCTACAGGTGGGGGTAGACTTTGGGCCTCATTCAAATGTGATTTGGCCAATTGAATTAGGCTCTATACAAGTACAGAGCATATTTTTTTACAGAAGTTTTTAGTTAGTGAAGACCTTACTTTTGAATAGAAGTTCACTAACTAAAAACTTCTGTAAAAAAAAAATGCTATGTGCTTAAATAGAGCCCTATTCAATTGGCTAAATCACATTTGAATGAGGCCCTTTGAATGCATACCTTCCAGCTGCTACAGCTAAAATGTTGCAGCCGTGAATTTTAATACTTTCAATTGGACTAAAGGGAAACAGCTAGAACTTAAACAAGTAAAGGAAAATAGGTAATACATCAAAGTCTCTCTCCCTCTCTCGTTTCTTTTTAACATTTTGGACATTGTTTAGTTTATCTCTTTTAGAGAACACACTGTAAATGTGGTCCTTTATTAGGATGATGTATCTGTACAAAACCTGGATTTTTAGCTACATATATCTCTTTCCCATATATATTGGCTCTTAATATTTGTTTTAAAGTGTGCAGTGAGATGATACAAGGAGGGTGGCATTATATCTCTGCCAGCCTCTCTCATTACAAGATGATGATTATATGTACCGAAAACAATTTGTCTTAATAAATGCTTATTATTGCCTTATGCAAACCACATGCTTTGTTTTTTGCTGCCACTCCTGCTGGATGGATGCTCCAGTTATCTACTACCCCTTCTGCAAATAGTAGAGAAAGTAGTACATTACTGTACTTCATTTATAAACACATTATTACAATGGAGAAGCATGAAACAATACTTGCTCAAACATTGTAAACACATGCGTGTACTGCAGGATGACATATAGGATTACAACTTCAGATCACCTTGTGTCAGTGAAAAAAATATTTGCGTGTCCTATGACCCATAAACAATTCTATAGGATAAATAAAATATTTTAATGTGTTTCTGAGCATAATCCCATCTCTCCTTCAGACTATGATTGTGGGTTATGTAGTGTTTAATTACACTGACATGTACTATTGTTCCTGTCCTATTTTTAAAAATATTTAATTAACTATTGTCCTCCTGAAGACTTGCTTTACTGAGCAGTAAACAATCCTGTATATGAGGTATAAGAGCTGATCTAGTCACTGCCATTGGTTATTGTGCGGCACTTGCTAATCTCTCTTGCTTTACAAACAAACATCCTACAGGCTATTCAGATGGATGTGCTTGTCTGACTTGTAATTATCTTAATGTTTTGCTTGCCTAACTTGTAATTATCTAAACAAACAAGTATTAAGTCCCTCCTGCTTCTGTTAAAGAGCCAGCTCTATATTCCACCAGTGTGTTATGTTTTGTATACCTTACGTGAGATGACACAGAAGGACGTGTGGGTATCCAAAGTAGGGGCAGGTTTTATTTTGTAATCTTTGTCCTTTATTACTGTACATTGGACAACTTTTAAAATTAAAAACCCGACTAATACCTCACACCCGTTCTGGATCTCTATCTTGATATGGTGAAGGGCCTTGTAGAGTCACCCAAGATGGGCAGGTCATAGCAGAGGGGTGAGACAAATGGCGATCTACTGGAGAAGTAACTAGCCACCCATTCCAGTAACTTTGCCATGAAAACTTTATGGATTGGTACAACCGGACACAAGATGTGCCTGACGTGCTGCGGTTCATAGGGTCACAGAGATAAATCTCAGTGGCTCTTTAACTACCATTTCTCACTGACAAAGCAGAACCTGCCCTGTAATTTCTTTCTGAATAAGCTCCACAGACTGGCACCTGTACTGGGTGACCCAGCTCTGCACTCCTAGGCTTCTCTGTGAATGTTGAAAGAAAACATACTTGAATGCAGTATTTTTATTGGTTAGTACATTCTGCCTGTGTAGACATGTCTGGGGTGTGGAAACCATTTTTGTAATAAAATAGATCTGTGTTTGTAGAATCACTCAATGTAATGAATATTTCTGATATAAGCAGCATGTGTTAGATAAGACAAATTTAAAAAGAGGAAACTTCCATATGCCTTTAATGACCTTATCAAGGTGCATCACTCAACTGATATCTTTGATAATTAATTTAATATCGAACATTTTTATTATAAATTCTTAAATCAAAATGTTAGTAAGCAAGTGTTCAACAACAAGTGTTCTTAATTTCACAGTAATTTCTCTTAACTAGCAATATAAATGAAATAAATAAGTGCACTATTTGTGAATTAGTAAATTGTAGATTTAAGATGATTTTTTGTATATATATATATATATATATATATATATATATATATATATATATATAAAATATACAAACAAAACCCTGACATTTTGTACACACAGAGTCAGAAAAGTGTGTGAGATACATATCAGTCAATGATTATAACTTTTTTGAATGGAATAGATTATTCTTTCCACTTTACATCCATTTAATCACCTGTTCACAAAGAAGTGATTACATGGAAACAGATAACTCACAAGAAAACCACTCATGGTACAGTAACATTTAGTTTACCTTTCCTGGGAGCCCCGGGTGACTGCCTGGGAATGAGGGGCTTTTGACCTGGCTGACTGCCAAGGGGAGCGATTGGCTGCTTTGTAGGTAGGCGTGGCTAGAGAGGACACAAAAGGGGGCTAGTTCCCGCGGTTAGGGGTCACAGAGAGGGGAATTAGCAAGCTCACATATGGCGTCCCCTTTAGTGGATCCACTGATGGCACAGCTCAAGGCCCAGGTGGCAGCACATGGCCTTGATTGTCTACAAGCCTTGGTGACCAGCATACAGGAAGAGGCACCCCCAGGAAGGCAGGAGCAGGTGGATGCGAGAGCTGCGCTGGGGCAGAGTCGTCCGGTCCGAAGTGCAAGGCCCCCGGAAAGGTTAAGCCCGACTATGCAGACCCCCAAGAAGAAAGGAGGAAGTCAGATGGTGAGGAAGAGGATCGTTAGCTCAGGACGGATGCCTGCTGTCAGGATGTCCCTCAGGAAGCAGCAGAGCGGCAGCGGGACCCCCAGAAGAGCAAAACGGGCAGAAGAGCCAGAAGACACTTACCAGACGTTGGCGCGACCCTCCTCTGCAGCGTCGGATCAAGCTCATCAGCTGGTGAGGCGGCGGGGACCGGCTGCGTCAGGAACGGCGGTGGAGCGTGTCACTGAAGCCGCAGCAGAAGAACGGATCTCTACGCGTAAGAAGTTCCGGCGCGGCAAGGAGGACATTGTGGAAGACACGTCGGAAGGTGAGCAGAGGGTCGCTGAGGCGTCTGGAAGAAGGTCTGAACCAAAGGGTAGGAGAATAATGACGCGAGCAGCGTCAAAAGCAGGCAGAGGGGCAGAAGGAGCCAGGAATCAAAGGGCAGCACAGCGGGGGGCACGAGGCAGGGGCAGGAGCACAGAGATCAGCCAAGATGAGGCTATAGGGAGTCCAATAACGGACCAGACAGGGGCACACAGCCTAGAGAGAGGCACAGCAAGGGAAGCAACAAAAAGTAAGAAGAGGGCAGGAGTCCAGTACGGGGGGGAGCCAGAAGTGTGTCAAGAAGCAGAAGGAAGGCAGGAGCAAAGGGAAGACAGGAGAGAAGAAATCATGGGTTTGAATATAGAAGAAATAAGTGAGGAGGACCAGGAAGATAGTCAGCAGTTGGAAGGCCACATTAGTGACACAAGTCAGGAATTACAGCCGGAAGGATGGAGGGAGCCTGTTGCAGCATCAGCTGCAAATTTTTGTCTCGTCTCTACATGTGGAGACCCGGGTGAGGGCACATCTAACAGGAGCAGGTTACAGCCAAGGCATGGTGTGGAGGACATGCCTGTTGGTCTACAGGAGGAGAGGAGCAGTAAGGCAGACTGCAGGCGAGAGGCACTGGAACAGGAGTGGCAAGGAGAGATGGGAAAATGTATCATATAATTACAGAGGCAGAAGATCTTTGTCCCCAGCTCGCAGGAATAGGCACACGACCTCTCCGAAAGGAAGGTCTAGATCCAGAAGGAGGTCACCTTACCGGGCAGGTCGACATGGTGAATATAACAGGGGGGAGAGGGATAGGCGCTCTCCTTCTTATCTTTGCAGGAGCGCGGAAACAAGAGGATGTAAGGATCATAGACTGCCCGCCGGGTAGGACCGGAGGGTACAAGATGCATCTAGAAAAGAGCCATCAAAAAGCAGGAACAGACGACTTCCCGCCACTAATCGGGAAAAGGAGCAGAGCGGAGCAGTCGGCGCATCAGGGTTTACAGCCTCAGCATCGGCAGCAGATATGAGGCATACTGGTGAGGCTATACACAACACACAACACATGCAAAGTAGTCTCGTAACTTTTTTGTCTAATTTACGTAGCTTGGTGGCTCAGCTAGAGGGGAATAAGCAGGCTGGGCCGGAGGTAGCATGGCTGGGTCCAGATAGGCCTGGGAGTAATTTACCCGTGAGTCAGGCAGTTCCTGGTAGTTTTAGTGGGGAAGGACAGGATGGTTCTAGGCTTTTGGAGGAGGCAGGGGTTGCGGGTTCGTCGGATGTGGTCCCACCCCGGGTAGTTGGAGTTGAGCCTGTTCTCAGAGTGGCAGACACAGTGCGGAGTAAATCAGCCCTGTGTTCCATTGGCCCAATAGGGGAGCACGTGTCTAAAGAGTTGAGGGAGAAGATATGGAAACGGGAGTTTATAGAGATGTTTTCAGTACTTCCGTTGGACAGTTTCATAGAAATTAAGCCAGATGAAAAAAAAGAGGACGCAAAGAAAGAGGAGGAGGAGCGTAAGCGTAGATATAGAAAGATCCCTAAGACATTCAGTAATTGGTTACAGGCCTATGTGATATTTGCTAGTATAGTGGGAGAGAAAAACCCTGAGTTGTGTTCTGCATTATTCTGTTATCTAGATGAAATCGAGGGGATTGATAGAACCTATGGAGGGCAGGCGTGGTGGGCTTATGATGAGAAATTTCGTCAGAAGCTAGCTGTTAGGCCTTCTATGCAGTGGGACGACAGGGATATGGGCAGTTGGTTAAAAATTGTGACTCCGCTCCGCCCATCTTTTGCTTCAGGTACTAAGTCGGTTGGGGTTAGTCAAGCGAAGAAAGGGTTTTGTTTCGCGTTTAACGAAGGTTCATGCTCCTGGGGTTCAGCATGTAAATTCAAACATGAATGTTCGGAATGTGGTAGTAGCCACCCGCTTTTTCGTTGCTTTAGGCGATCAAAAGCACAAAATGCAGGGGATTCTGTTGCAAAAGGGGTGGAGCCCAGTGCTACTGGAAAGGATGGAGTTTTGGCTAAGGTTATACGCCACTAGAGTTCATAGCGCTGAGGATGCATCTTTCCTATGGGAGGGTTTTGCGGTGGGTTTTACTATCCCGTCTTTGGCTGGGGCCATTGGTAGGCATCCTGTTAATTTAAAGTCGGCAAGGGACAATCCAGCATTAGTATTTAGTATGCTCATGGACGAGGTAGAAAAGGGTAGAATGGCTGGTCCATTTGATGGTCCCGTTGAACAATCTAAGGATCTCCCCATTGGGGCTGGTTCCGAAAAAGGAGCCGGGTACTTTCAGGCTCATTCATCACTTGTCCTATCCCAAGGGCCACTCAGTAAATGATGGGATTGATCAAGATCTGTCATCGGTCTCATATGCATCGGTAAAACAGGCAGTGAGGTTGGTACGTCAGGCGGGCAGAGGGGCTTTGCTAGCTAAGGTAGATATCAAGTCGGCTTTTCGCTTGCTTCCCATTCACCCTGTTTCTCAGCAGTTGTTGGGTTGTTCTATTTTGGGGAAGTTCTTTGTAGATTTGTGTTTGCCTATGGGATGCAGTATATCTTGTTCCTTTTTTGAAAAGTTTAGTACGTTTCTACATTGGGTGGTTTGTATTAAGACTGGGTTACATTCGGTTGTTCATTACCTTGACGATTTCTTGTTCGTGGGTTCGGCAGATTCAGCAGATTGTCTTAGATTAATGCAGGCATTCCAAGATTTAGCAGAGGATTTTGGCATTCCGCTAGCCGTTGATAAGTCAGAAGGGCCTTGCCAAGTGTTGAGTTTCCTGGGTATTGAAGTAGACACAATTCGCATGGAATGTAGACTTCCGCTGGATAAGGTGGTGGATCTATGGAACACCGTAGGTAGGGTTATGTCGGCAAAGAAGGTGACTTTGAGGGTTATGCAGTCGTTACTGGGTAAGCTTAATTTTGCTTGCCGTATAATTCCTATGGGGAGGATTTTTTCCAGAAGGCTATCCTTAGTTACCAGGGAAGGGTGCCTTCCGCATCATCATTTAAGAGTCACGGCGGAGCACAAAGAGGACCTACGCATTTGGTATGTTTTCTTAAAAAAATTTAATGGCCGGATCATGATTTTAAAAGAACCAACAGTTAATGAAGTTCTGGAATTATTCACGGATGCGGCAGGTGCACAGGGTTTTGGGGCCTATTTTAGAGGTCATTGGTGTGCGCAGGCTTGGCCAGCTAGGTGGCATGTAAAGGGTTGGACTAGGAACTTAACCTTATTGGAATTGTTCCCTATAGTGGTAGCATTGTGGCTATGGGGGGACATGTTGAGACATCACCATGTGGTGTTTCACACCGATAATATGAGTGTGGTACAGGCAATTAACTCTACGACTGCCTCTTCGCCTCCAGTAGTTAGGCTGCTGAGGCAATTGGTATTAAAATGTCTTCAGTTGAACATTATGGTTAGAGCCTCTCACATCGCAGGGGTTAGGAATGTGGTGGCGGACGCTTTGTCCATATTCGATTGGGACAAGTTTCGGAGACTAGCGCCTTTAGCTATGGTAGAACCTACAGTATTTGATCAGGATTTGTGGAAGTTGTGTTTATGAATCAACATCACTAGGCTCTGGGGTACAGCATACTGCAGTAGGTAAAATATGTTTTATGGGGTTATATGTTTATATCTGCGGGACTTATAATTTATTGTTTTATTGCAGGGACTCCTTTGCAGCTATGGATTGTGGGGCATTCCTTCATATATTGGGCCAGAAGGGCAGCAGCTATCACAGATCGGGGCCGCCAGTTGGGTTTCCCTGAAGAAGCCTTGTTAATAAAATGGTTTGGCATTAGGGGCATGAGATGGGAGCAGGTGTTAGAGAAGGTAGTGGGGTGGGCCAGATTTTCCTCGCCTCCAGACATATTACTCATACATGCAGGGGGAAACGACTTGGGGTATATGGCTATGAAGGAGTTAATCAGGAAGATGAAGAGGGATTTAGCTAGATTCAAGGAATTGTTTCCGGATTTATATATCATCTGGTCCCAGATTACACCCAGATTAAAATGGAGGGGGGCTAAGGATCCAAAAAAATTAAATAAAGCTAGGCTCAGAATAAATAAGATTATGTCTTCATATGTTTGGAAATTTGGGGGTTATGTCATTAGGCATCTGGATTTTGAAACCCCGGGGGCACATGTTTTTTACTCGTGGGATGGCGTTCACCTTAACGAGATAGGCACGTCATTATTTATTTACACGTTAAAGGAGGGTATTGTTCAGGCCATGGTTAGTTTTGGCGGTGCTGAGCCCGGTGGGCTTGCGGGTGGCGGGGGTGCGGCATCACCTTAGGGCGGAGCTCATTAGCGGGTAAGGTATACGGTTTATGCCGAGGCCAGAGGTCGATTGGGCATGGGGTTCCATGGGACCTCTGGGGCTGTGAGGAGCTCCGTCCTTGGGAAGGTGTGCAGCTTCCCGTGGTTGTTATTACATGTTATGTTAATAAAGCTGTGGCCTGATTATACCCATTTCAGTTTATGTGTCTGTTATTGGGATCTTAGGTTGGGGGTGGGTTTTGTGCGTACCAGGTCAGCATGCACAGGTCATGGCATTGTCAGATTACATCGTGAGCTGCACTACCTGTTGGTGCTCTTCCTTTCTGGACACCATTTTAGTCCTGCCTGTTATTGCCATTTCTGGACATATCAAACATACGCTGACACCATTTTGTCCTGCCTTATGTTTCAAACACCACTAAAACACCATTTTAGTCCTGCCTGTTATTCACAGTGAGTTGAAGGATCCATAATTATTCTACTGTTTATTATGATTATTTTTTATCTCTGTTATCATATTTTAGCACATCAAAACTTTGTTGAAACTTTTTTTGGTTAGCTGGTGAACATTTCATAATATTGCCATTCATTCCATCTCCCCCACCCCCTGTTCACACCTTCCTATTTGTTTACTACCATATGCTCCCATATGCTTTCCTTACACATTTATTGTCTCCTTGGCCTACCATTCTCTCATTAGCTCTCGCCTCAACTTCTCCAACTTGCACTTTACTGGCCTCCCCATCACCCGTCTGTCTCATCTACCAAACTCAACGCTCAGTGTCTGCTGCACCTCTCTGTCAGTCACTGGCTTCCTGTAACCTCCAGAATAAAATTGTAAATCATGACCCTAATGTATAAAGCTCTCAACAATAATGCACCCCCCTTATATATCTGCTTGTGTCTCAAAATACTCCCCCACCCATCCTCTTCGCTCTGCTAGCAACCCTCTTCTTTCCTCATCTCTTATCACTTCCTCTCACTCCCACCTTCAGGACTTTTCTTGTTATGCCCCTCTTCGTTGTAACTCCTTGCCTCACTCGACCAGACTATCCTCCGGCCTCAAAACCTTTAAAACCTCACTCAAAATGCACCTGTTTAAAGAAGCTTATCACCTGCCACCTTAACATGTACAATGCATCTGTCCCCCTCCAGTACCACACCCAATCCCTTTAGTTTGCAAGTTTCTTATTTTTCAATCTTGCAGGGTGCCTTAAGGAAAGCACTATGTACACTAGATTCTACTCTCCACTCTTTGCAATGTATCAAAAATGTTTTTTCCTTGTACTTAACCCCTATACAGCGATACAGAATATGTTGGGACATTAAAATTAAAAGATAATAATAATAATATGTAAAGGACATATGTAAACAAACGGCTAAAAGTATCCTCTCTCTGATGGAAAATAAATAAGTGTTCTGGAAAAGGGGGATGGGGATATTCAAACAGAGGCACAGACCAATCATCATAAGACACAATAACATCTCAGACTTCCTTGTTCAACTACAATATAAAGCACAGTTCCTTTTACAAGCAAAGGCAAGAGTCACATTACCTATCTGATATGGCCATTCTGAGGGTCTATAAATAAGAGAAACAGGAGCATGCTGGGTTTTTCATGGAAGCTAGTCAGTGAGTAGTTTATGGTCCTTTTTGAACTTGAGGGAGGAAGAGAGCTTATCAGGCAGAGAGTGAGAAGCAGAGACAGTGGAAAGAGCTAATACCTTCTACATGTCAGCGTGATGGAGTACCAGGGTGGTGCAGACATTGTGAACTTGCCCATGAGCTCCTAGGCTTTGTTTAATTTACTATAGCGCAGTACACTTCACACCCACCCTCCTCCCAAAGAACATGCTTTCCGCTCATTGCTATAGAAGGCAGGGTCTCTGTTAAAACATACCTACATTGAAATTGAAATACATTGTTATGCAAGTGAAACACCCGTCCCAGGAAGAAGCCGCTAGATTGCAGCCTTGTTTGAAATACTGCTATTTACATATGCCCGTGTTTCTGGCACTTCCATGCATGGAGGAACAAAATTACAGAACAGTGTAATACGTTTTAAAAATGTACTATAACATTAGCCAGTGTTACAATAAATATAATTATAAATCAAAACAAATCAAAGAAAAAAAACATTATTTGGTCAGAGTAGCTGACAACTGACGTCATGTACCTGAACATCCAGAGAAGCCCTGTTACAATCATTCAATCAGTATCTTACTAGCAAACTGGTTTCTTAGCTGTAATTCACCACCACTAAATATTATCATTGCATTATACCTAGTTCTTTATTGTAAATATTTAATCTTCTAGGCTAATATTTGTAACCCCTGTATAGTGCTATGGAATATGTTGGCGCATTACAAATAAAAGTTAATAATAATAATAATAATAATAATAATAATAATATTAGTAGCATATTTTATCCGTGAGGTATACTTTATTAATCATAACTAGTAACAGGCTTTTCCCACGAGGTATATCTAGCTGCCACAGGAGAGTCTTCATTAGACGCTCTAAACTTGCTACTTTATAGTGTTTATCATTACTCGGGAGATACAGTGAGACTAAAGACTCACCACATTAATTATTTTAACAAATTGAGATCTTTATGGGTAGCTGCCAATTCACGTCACTTGAACAGCAGCATACACCAAGATGAATAAGACTTTCTCAAACCTTATCTTGCCCAGCGTGTAAATTCTATAGCACTTAGCTGCCCAATGTATTCACAGCAGCATATAAAAGACATCTTTTGTGCTGGTGAATTAAAAACATCTCACCTCTGAGGAGCAATTACATATTTCCAAATACTTTAGTAGATCAGTTAATCTGTAGTAGCTCTGCTGATTGCTATTTGATCTAATGTGCAAAATCCTAATGATTAATTACGTTAGAAAGAAAAAAAAATGTTGGCTAAGGATTAACATCATTAAAAATACTATAGGTTAAAAGCAGGGCAGGAATTTGGCGTCCCTAGCCAGTGAAGTTGAGGAGCCCCTTGCGAGTTCGTGTGCAAGGTATGCACGCAGCCATTTTTCCCTTTTCTGTACGTGTATATCGATCTCTTGCTGTGTGAGCAAATCACAGACATTTCCCCATAACAGCCATTTTTACAACATGGCTACTTATAGACATGCCGTGCTATTACTTGTTTATTGAATGCATTTAACGGTGGGTAATATTATTTAAATTTTTCAATGGGAGGGCAGTAATCATTTGGTACACAAATAAAAACAACTAGTAATTATGAATCTAAAGTCTATCGACCTCCCAGTTTAATATTTCGCCAGCCGCCGCTGGGTTCCCTACATATAAATGTAATCATATTCAGTCAGGATCACTTTTACTCATACAATCTAAACATATTAGACCAGGTCCTCTTAATATTATATCAGCATTCACTAAGGGCCCACTATAATTATAATACAAATATATACATAATCATGTAGGGTCCCTTATATTGAAATAAGTATACACATATTTAGCCACGGTCCTGTGATATCAAGTAAATATTATACTATAATACTATATATGTACACATATGTATAAATATTCAGAGAGGCTCACCTGAAATCATCATTAATACAGTATGTAAATATTTAGTCAGTGTCTCATACAAACAAACACATATTCAGCCAAGGTCTCCTATAGACATATGCCAGGGACCATTATAATATTCAACCTAAATTATCAATTCTTATAGTAATATATACATATTCAGATAACTTCACCTATAATGATATATGAATGTATACATTTTCAGCCATGTTCACCTATAATTATAAAACACATACATATGTAATCAGGGTCATCTATAATCATATATAATGCTTTTGTGGATTGCAAAGGAATTATTAAAACATTGAATAGTAGTTTCTGGATATTTTCTCAGCCTTTAGCAATAAGGGAGAATTGTTACATTATTATTTGAAGTCTAATTGCAGGTTGCATAACTTTGTTACAATGTTATAATGTCCATGTAAAGGATATAATGTCAAAACTCTATTCATTGCAACATTACAAGAATTACAGTATATCCTCGGCATGCTGTTGTAGTGAGTCACAGTGATTGGAATAAAATGAGATTACTTCAACCTTTCATTACACCAATTATATCTTTTGAGCTGTAACATTGTATTCCACAGTGCCAAAAAACTAAGATCTATAAGAGCATATAAACAAATGAACGACAGCTGATATTGTAAAATAGTCAGATTGACATCAATATATAAATTATTATCCCATTTAATTTATGAGCAGCTAGTTTATACAAACTTGGTATTTAACTGGTTAAATCTCCATCTAAAGTGTTTTTATTTTTTATTCAGAGTTTCTTTACTGTGCATATTTTAACAAATGTAATAAAGATTATTTTATTAATTCACTTACATTATTTCAAGTCTTCACTTGAATATTCAGTGCAGTAATGCCGTTACAACTATTCAATATTTTTAATAAAAGCAAACTACCATCTTACAATACCAAGCTGTTTTTGTGAATATTACATTTTCTATACAAATGTTGGTAACAGTAGCGAATTTAATCCGTGAGGTATACTTTGTAATTGGTAATTATTAGCAGGCTTTTTCCTGTGAGATAAACCAAACCACTGCAGGAAAGCCTATGCTAGACACTCTAAACATGTTATCACAAATATATATATATATAGTTGTCAGCAGACGGGCTTGGCAATGGGGAGACTGCAGCCCTCGCAAAGCCGAAGGCGCTCCTTGCGCTAGTGGAGATGAGCGCTGTACGGACTTAAACAAAAAAAAATGAGCCGAGGGTCTTAGAAAAAAAAAATGCGGATTTACACAAAAAACAATTACAAGCTGCGGGACTTGCAAAAATACGACCTTAACGGACAACCCGCACACAGTCAAAAACATAAAAAAAAATAAAAAATACACACAAAAATAAACAAAGACTTTACCCACAGCAAGGGTGGAAACCCAGGACGTCTGGAAGACAGGTTACACCTCATTTTCAGTACAATTAAAAAAAGTTTGGATTCTCGAAAATCCCCTAAGCGAGAGAAAAAAAGGCAGCCGAAAAAATGAAAATGAGGCTACCTGCCCTCTAAAGCCAAAAAACACCGCCAAGCACATATGACTTTTACTAAAACCTGTACAACCTACAACATACACTATTAGCAAGGACGCTAAATCATCCAAACTCGCGTACCACATACACACCGCCATTTTACAACACTAATTTACAGAATGCGGAGTACCCTGCTACACAAACGGCTTCCCCTCGAGCACTCAGCCTATTTACACTACACACTGCACACATTGCTGACACTTAAACCTCAGCTCACCAACACTGAATCTACATTGTATGCTGCAGGAACATCAAAACAGATTTGTTACCTCTTCAGCATATTCCTTGCTGCATATATTAATTACACAGGTAAAGTATATTAATTTATGATTTCATTAATTAATTCATTAATATAAAAAAAAATATATATATATACCGATAATAAAAACAAAACAAAACACAGTATCGCAATAAACCACAAACACCTTCAACGCGCGCCTCACAAGGATCACCAACGGTGCTAATAGGACACAAAGTACACCAGGGGAGAGCCTTGCAATAAGCGCCAAAAGGAGATCAGCGCCGACCTTACAAAGGCGCAAAAGCGCCTCTCATAACAAAAAATACACCAACCCAGAGGCTCGCAATGAGCGCCGAAGGATCTAAGACGACCAAGACACTTACTCTCTGTGGCAAACAGCATTACCTGGCTTACAATTTTATTGCCGTCATTTTTTGACAGGCAAGTTGCTAGTTTATTAATATTTAACATGGTGATACCATGTATCATTATCTGGTAGCTACATTAACTGTTTTTTATAAGCGCTGTTAATATATTGAGGTCTTTATTATTCAGAAAGCTTCTGCGGTTGTTACCAATAGTAAACAATTTGGGAATAATTTCCATCTCTGCTGCTAAAAAGCAGGGGTGGCTGGTGCATAGGGGTAAATGGGCAACCACCCTCCCAAAATGAATGCATTGACTTAATCACCCATCACTTACTTAATTGTATAATTTATAAAAAAAAAAAAAATGTTTTTAACATGTTCAATATTCTGCATTTTTAAAAGTTGCTGCTGTCACTTTAAATTTTAAAACCCTCTATGATGCAGTTAAACACAGTGACATATCACGTCCAGCCCTCTGCTGGTGACCTAGTAAAACAGATCAGGGCCTATTCCCAAACTGTGCTATAACAGATAGAGCTGAACCTGTCTGTCAAACGCAGCATCATCCAATCCGAATGGCCAGGAGGGAAAAGTCTTGTATCATACAGAGGCTGCAGCTCTCACAGCCTCCTGGAAGTGAATACATTGGTGCCATATCAATAAAGTTTATTAAAAAAAAAAAAACTACTCCCAGCTCACAGTGCATACAGATAGAGGAGGCTGCATGTAAAGCTTCAGTCTTATTGATTCTGACTACCCTGCTCCACACACCAACCTGTCGGTCACCACCCCGGCCTATACCAGACAGAAGCAGCTGCAGAGCTCAAGTTGCATAGTTACATAATTACATAGTATTTAAGGTTGAAAAAAGACTTTCAGTCCATCAAGTTCAACCTTTTAAGATCTCCTCTGATCTGCAATATGCGGATTAACTATTAATTAATTAGTTGTATATAAAAATAAAAAATAAATACATAATCAATTCCCTCCTGATCCCAGACACCGGTGACCAGACTTCTCCCTGGATCAATACTGCCTCTCTAATTATCCATGATAACCCTGAATTCCCTTTTTAATTAGAAATAAAACCAGTCCCCTTTTAAAGCTATCTATCGAATCCGCTGTCACCACCTCCTCTGGTAGAGAATTCCACAGATTAACCACCCTTACTGTGAAGAACCCTTTTCTTTCTTTAAGGTGGAATCTTTTTACTTCTAACCTCAAGGGATGTCCTCTTGTCAGTTGAAAACCTCTTGGCACAAAAAGCTCCCTTGACAAATCTTTATACTGACCCTGGATGTATTTATATAAGGTAATCATATCTCCTCTTAGACTCCTTTTTTCTAGAGAAAATAAGTTTAATTTGGTTAGTCTTTCTTCATAACTTTGCCCCTCCATTCCCCTTATTAGTTTTGTTGCCCTCCTCTGTACCTTTTCCAGCTCCAAAATGTCCTTTTTATGAAGTGGTGAACAAAATTGTACTCCATATTCCAAATGAGGGCGTACTAGAGATTTGTATAGTGGCAGAATTATATTTGCTTTCCTGGCTTCTATACCCTTCTTAATACATGCTAATAATATATTTGCATTGGCAGCTGCTGCTTGGCGTTGAGCACTGTGACCTAGGTGGTTGTCGACAAGCACTCCCAAATCCCTTTCAATATCCGATACACCTAGATTTGCTCCATTAAGATTATAAATTGCATGGCTATTTTTCCTTCCCAGATGCATAACTTTACATTTATTCGTATTAAATCTCATCTGCCATTTAGATGCCCATTCCTAAATTTTATGTAAATCCCTTTGGAGGGAAAGCACATCACTATCTGATTTGATTACCTTGCACAACACTCCAATCCTACCTCTAAGTCATTAATAAATATGTTAAAAAGGAGAGGACCTAATACTGAACCCTGAGGAACCCCACTTACCACATTAGTCCAGTTGGAGTATTTTCCACTTACAACAACCCTTTGCTTCCTGTCTTTTAGCCAGCTCTCAATCCATGAGCAGATATTTACTGCAACTCCTGTATCTCTTAGTTTGCACAATAGTCTCCCATGTGGCACTGTATCAAAAGCCTTTGCAAAATCCAAGAAGACTACATCCACTGAGTTGCCCTGATCCAGGTTCCTACTAACTTCCTCATAGAAACTAATTAGATTTGTTTGACATGACCTATCCCTCATAAATCCATGTTCATTCTTGTATATTATGCCTTATTAACCCTTCTAAAAGCTTCCCCACTACGGAAGTGAGGCTCACTGGTCTATAATTCCCCGGATTTGCTCTTGCTCCCTTTTTAAATATAGGTATCACATCAGCTTTTCTCCAGTCATCTGGTAGAGACCCTGTGTTGAGTGAATCTTGAAAAATTAAATATAATGGTTTGGCTATTACAGAACCCAGTTCCCTTAGTACCCTTGGATGTATTCCATCAGGACCCGGGGCTTTATTAACATTTATTTTTTCCAACCTCTTTTGGATTTCTTCCTGTGTTAACCAATTATTTGGCAAAGGTAGTGTAGCCCCATTATGTTGCTGTGTCCCAACCACTGGTACCTCCCTTGTGTATACCGAAGAAAAGAACCTATTTAGCTCATCTGCCTTTTCTTGGTGACTAATGATCAGATGGCCTGTGTCCCATTGTAATGTTCCTATAGCTTCCTTCCTCGCCTTCTTCCCATTAATATACTTAAAAAATATTTTAGGGTTAGTCTTACTCTCTTTTGCAATTAATTTTTCATTTTCTATTTTAGCCAGTCTAATCGCCCTTTTGCAAGCCTAGTTGATTTCCTTGTATTCCCGTAAAGCACTCTCTGTCCCCTCTTGTTTGTATAATTTAAATGCCTGTTTTTTACTCCGTATCTTGATCTTTAAATCATTGTTAAGCCAAGTGGGATGGGATTTACTCTCTTTACTTTTATTCCCACACGGTATATGCCGATGTGTATGTATATTTAGTAAGGATTTAAATGTTGTCCACTTGTGGTCAGTGTTTTTACCTGCCAGTTCTCTGTCCCAGTCTATACTTTGTATTGCTGCCCTTAGACCGTTAAAATCTGCCCTTTTGAAAATTAAGAGTTTTTGTTGGCCCCTTAAAATTTTTATTTTTTTAATTCAATCTCAAATGAGACTGTGTTGTGATCACTGTTTCCCAAAGGTTGCCCTATTCCAACATTAGATACTATATCAATATTATTTGTGATGAGTAAATCTAAGATAGCTTCAATTCTAGTAGGCTCCTGTATAACCTGGGCCAGATAATGATCCCTGAGTGTACTCAAGAACCTGCTCCCCTTAGAGTAACTGCTGGGCTCATTTATCCAGTTTATTTCGGGGTAATTAAAATCTCCCATTATTAGTGAGTCCATATCTCTCTGTGTCTTGCTGTTGTTCTGTCCTTCAGTCGTGTCTGACTCTCAGTGACCACATGGATACAGCCCACCAGGTACATCTGTCTGTTTCTGATTGTGCTTATCCATATGGTTTTCATGGCAAAGATACTGGAGTGGGTTGCCAGTTCCTACTCCAGTGGACTGAATTTTGTCTGACCTCTCTTAAATGACCTGCGATTTTGGGTGACCTTTCACGATATAGCTCACAGAGTGGTAGAAGGGGAGATGGATAGAGAGGGAGAGAGATGGATAGAAAAAGAGACATCAAATCTATCTCTCTAACTTTCTATCTCCCTCGCTCTCTATCCCTTCCATATAGTTACCTAGTTACAGAGGCCCTCATTCTATTACCGGCCGTAAATCGGCCGTAAGGCTGCGATTCCTTGAGGGGGTTCAGTTAACTCGCGATTCTATTATACGGCCCCGCAAGGATGTCCCCTTTTTCTTTAAACGGAAAAATAAATTCAAGCCTGCACTGTACAGCTCTGTAAATGCTAGGGATCATATTGGGGGACATGAGGATTAAAAGGAACCCCCTCTCAAGCTTGCACATCAGCCCAAATCTGAGTTCAAATGCTGCGGCGTGGGCGTGTCTGAGGTGCTCCAAGCACTCTGGACTTTTTACATGGATATTTTACGTATATTAAAAATAAAATATTTTACGGATTTGAGTATAGGGTAATTATGTGCTATTTTTGCTAACACCGAATATCACTTTATAGTCTTCTCAAAGTGCAGGATGGCTTTATTTGAGCTATTTTATGTGCTTAATTGGTGCTAGCGGGACCTGTTTGCTGCAAGTAAGCTGCGGCTCGTTTTTAGCCTTGCAGACAGGGTTCCCGGAGCAATACAATCGCAACCAGGCTTTTCTTGCGGCCGATTTAGATCAAAGGCTTTTCTCCGGCTCATGCGGCCGCAAGAGATAGCAAGGCGCCGGCCGCAAGCCTGCCGGAGTCCCTGGCCGGAGCGGAATAGAATAGCCGTAAAGCTTGCGGCCGGTCCTTGCGGCCCCGCAGCGGCTGCGGCCGGTAATAGAATGAGGCCCAGAGTATTTAACCTTATTATTATTATCTTTATTTATATCGCGCCAACATATTCCGTAGCGCTGTACAGGGGGTTAGTACATGGCAAAAAACAAACTTAACACCTTAAAGAATGGAGTGCCCTGTTTTTGAGCATATAATCAAATGTACATAGTGCTTGTTTCCAAGACACAGACACACAATTGAAAACTCGCAAACTTACAATCTAAGGGCTTTTTATATCTCTTCTGATCCTATTCCTTCGCTAAAAAAATATATCTATATATATATATAACTCCTTTTTAAAGTTATCTATCGAGTTCTCTGTCACCACCTCCTTTGGTAGAGAATTCCACAGATTAAACACCCTAACTGTGAAGACCCCTATTCTTTCTTAAAGGTGAAATCTTTTTTCCTCTAACCTCAAGGGATGTCCCCTTGTCAGTCTTGGCACAAAAAATTAACTTGACAAATCCTTATATTTACCCTGGATATATTTATATAAGGTAATCATATCCCCTCTTAGACGCCTTTTTTCTAGAGTAAATAAATTTAATTTAGTTAGTCTTTCTTCATAACTTAGCCCCTCCATTCCCTTTATTAGCTTTGTTGCCCTTCTCTGTACTTTTTTCCAGCTCTAAAATGTCCTTTTTATGAAGTGGTGCCCAAAATTGTACTCCATATTCCAAATGAGAGCGTACTAGGGATTTGTATAGTGGCAGAATTATATTTGCATCCCTGGCTTCTATACCCTTCTTAATACATGCTAATATTTTACTTGCCCTTGCAGATGCTGCTCTCTATCCCTTCCTGTCTCTCTCTCTCTCTCTCTCTCTCTCCCTGCTGCTCTCTATCCCTTCCTCTCTCTCTATACCTTCCTCTGTCTCTATACCTTCCTCTCTCTCTCTCTCTCTCTCTCTATCCCTCTCTCTCTCTCTATCCCTCTCTTTATCTCTCTATCCACCTCTCTCACTTATCCCCCCCCTTTCTATCGCTATCCCTGTCTTTCTCTATGGGATCACTTTTGTGGTTGGAGACTGTGTCACTAGGCATGTTCTATACTTGTGTAGACATGTTTCGAGGAGGGGGGTTATACTGTTGGATGGAGTCAATGTAAGGGGAGGGGCCCTCTGTTTTCCGCCCCACCACGTTGGAAAGTCACCAGCCGCCAGTGCTAAAAAGGGCTACCCCTCTGTCCCTCAGCCTCATCACATCCGCCTCTTGAGGGCTTCCTGCCTCCCCTTGACTCAGGAGTAATACGAAGCCATTGAGAGAGGGAGCTTTGTATGTGCATCTGAGTGCAGGTTTATGCAAGATGCTCATGTAATTCAAATAGTGATATCTCTATCTAATGAACACAAGTTATAAGATCCTGGACAGCTGGTTTCTATATTTCCTCACTAATGTACAGTGTAGCAGAGACATTCTCCCCATAAAATATTCCAAATAAAGGAGTGATAATCTACAGCAGATTTCCCAAGTGGACATATAGTGTTGCAGCAATCATTACAGCATAATACACATGTAGTTTACAAAGTAATTAACGTTAAAATATGTTATTGATTATATTTTTTTCTGAAAGCATTATTTGAAAATATAGCAGATTTTCTGAATCTTTTTGGACTATCTGTAGTGATTTCTCTGAAACACAAATTCACATTATCATTGTTATTATAAACTTTTGGTTTACTAAATACCGAATATATGGTTTAATCACTTATTTGTCCCAATTGAGTCCAATATATTTTTCACTCATAGAATTTTTAGCAGGTAACTAATAAAATTACCAATGTAGGGTGTATGTTACTGCAAATTAAAGGGCTATTTACCTCACTGTATATGCTCTTCATGGTGTGAAAGAGTACAAGATTATATGTTAAAATTATCTTTGTTTTTAATTACATTAATAACAGCTAAGGAATCTAAAGTTGTAAGTCTCTGTTTACATACAAGCCTATTCTGCCTACTGGTGATTACAAGTTATGTCCTGTGAACAAAATATTCTGTAACTATAATCTTAACACACTCTGTTATTTACCAGGTACCAATTTTATTTCTACAATAATAAAAACATGCTGGTAATTGGAGCAACACTATTGTGAGGAAAACTAGTGGAGATATTTAAGTAGTTAAACATACAAATTTAACCTTTAAAAACTCCTTTGCTATGGGCAGTGTATATTCATATTGCAATATGTAATATACTGTACCTATACTTACACTAAGATGTTTTTCTGCTAAATCATGAGAACTTGCATTAATACATAACAAGTGAACTAAGAAATAGTGACATTTTGTGTTTGGATGAATTCACAGAATTAATGCTATTAAATATAAGTATTATGACCTTTAAAGGTTCTTTTTTATTCGTTCATATTTAAATATTGTATTACATAGTAATAAAAGTTATATTTTATAACAAAAATGGTAACTTCAGGTCTTCACTCTGTTGCAGAACCATCATAAGCTCCAAGCTGCTGTATCTCTATGTGTCTTTTCCCAGCATCAGGCAAACTGCATACTTCTCTCTATGTTTCTTTTTTTTAGCTCCAATAAACAGTACACACTCCTGTGTCTGGGAGTCTTTCTTCAAGTCAGACCATCTGTAAACTTGCAAACTCCATTATGCAGATTCACAGACTGAAGACCTCAAACAGCCACACAGAGATTGTCAGCTGCAATCCAAACAGCCCCACTGTAATGATATAGGAATCACAAGGTTGTGGAGACCAGTAGCCAAGGTCAGCAATAATCCAGTTCAGCAACTTGTAGGTGAAACAGGAACAAGCTTTATTGAAGGGATCAGGAACCAACAATAATCTGGCAAGGATACAGAGACAGGAAGTGCCTTATATAGGCCAAGAACCAGACAGCTGACCAGACACAGCTAAAGAGAGTTGTCACTGATTGCATTGCTTTTAGAGTCAAGGTATCAGATCTCAGGCAAATCTGCAAGAGGCAGGCTGGCGTACCGGTAAGGAAGAGGTCCAGCAACATGCAAACCAGGGTTCGAATCCCAGCAGAGTCAATTCCTCACATTACCCCCACCTCTATAGGCGCAGCCTCCGGATGCCCTATTACCCGGTTTAGCAGGGTACTGTGCATGGAAAGACCAAAGAAGATCAGGAGTGTGAATGTTGTCCACTGGTTCCCACGATCTATCCTCCTCACCATAGCCTTTCCACCTAACCAAATATTGAAGCTTGTTACGGAAGATCCTGGAGTCAAGAATTTTTTCCACTTCGTATTCATCTTCGCCATCCACGAGGACTGGAGGTGGGGCAGGTAGGGCTCGGCCAGGGAAAGTATTTTCATGAAAAGGTTTAAGCAGTGCAACGTGAAACACTGGATGTATTTTCATGGAATTTGGAAGTTGCAAACGGAAAGTGACAGCATTGATCTGAGCAATGATCTCAAAAGGTCCCATGAACCTTTGACCCAATTTATGAGAAGGAATCCGAAGCTTAAGATTCTTTGTTGACAGCCACACCTTGTCACCAACATGATAGACTGGGGCCTCCTTTCTATGCCTATCAGAAGCTCTTTTGTAACATTCCTGAGCCTCCAAAAGAGTCTCTTTCAACAGTGCTTGGGAATCACGTAAGGCGGTTAGCCGGTCAGTGACTGCAGGAACGGGAGTAGTAATTGAGAGACTCACTAGAAAGGTTGGATGGTAACCATAATTGGCAAAAAATGGGCTCAGAGAAGTGGAGCAGTGTTGGGCATTGTTATAGGCAAACTCCGCCGTGGGTAAAAAATCCAGTCATCCTGCAGGTAACTAATATAGCACCGCAAATATTGCTCCAAAGTCTGGTTGGTTCGCTCAGTCTGTCCATTACTTTGTGGATGAAAAGCTGACGACAGATTTACATTAATACCTAGGTTAGAACAAAAATGTTTCCAAAAACGAGATGTAAACTGCACTCCCATGTCAGAAACTACTTCATCAGGCACTCCATGCAAGCAAAATATTTCCCGAATAACCAGGTCAGCCGTCTGTTTAGCTGAAGGGAGACCACGAGCTGGTATGAAATGACCCATCTTAGTTAACCTGTCCACAACAACAAGAATGGTAGTGTGTTCCTTAGAGGGAGGTAGTTCTACAATAAAGTCCATGGATATAGATCCCCAGGGACGATGATGAATCGGAAGAGGCTGAAGCAAGCCAACAGGGGATGAGCGAGGAGTCTTATGTCTGGCACATACATCACAAGAGGACACATACTTCCTAACATCCTCATGAAACTTCGGCCACCAAAAGGATCGGGCAAGTAGCTCTTGTGTCTTTCGGATTCCTGGATGACCTGCTGGTTTTGAGTCATGGTAGAGACGTTAAAAGGTCCAGTCGCACTGACTCCGGAGCAAACAGACGTTGTTTAAAAATCCAAAACCCATTAAGCATCGTCATATGGAGATCACGAGGAGGATCACGAAGAACTGGGTCTTCAGCGTAGCCCTTTTTGATGCGAGACATCAGATCAGAAGGAAAAGTAACTCCTATAAATATATCCTCCGGCAAGATGGTGGTCTTGGTTACGGTAGCATGGAGGGGGTCAGCTATTCTAGACAAGGTATCCGCCTTACCATTCTTGGAGCCAGGACGGTATGTAACCAAAAAATTAAAACTTGAGAAGAATAGGGACCAGCGTGCTTGTCATGCTGACAGTCTCTTAGCTGATCGAATACATTCCAGATTTTTGTGATCTGTGAGGACAGTAATTGGATGGGTAGCTCCCTCCAAGAGATGTCTCCATTCGGTGAAGGCAGCTTTTATAGCCAATAGTTCTTTATTCCCTATGTCATAGTTTCTTTCTGCTGGCACCATCTGGCAGGAATAGAAGGCACACGGATGTAACAGCATCTTAGGTCCAGTCCTTTGAGACAGTATAGCACCAACAGCTGAATCAGAAGCATCAACTTCTACAATAAATGGTAATTCCGGCTGAGGATGTACCAGGACGGGGGCAGATGTAAACAGAGTCTTTAATTGGGAAAATGCGGTATCAGCCTTATCGGACCACTGAAAAAGAGTCCCCTTACGTGTGAGTTCAGTGATCGGTGTAATAACGGCAGAGAAATTCTTAATGAAACGCCTGTAAAAATTGGCAAACCCCACAAATCTCTGGACATCTTTTTCATTCTTGGGGATGGGCCAGTCCAGCACAGCTTTAATTTTACTTGCGTCCATAGTTAAACCTTTAGGAGTTATGACATACCCCAGGAATTGAATTTCTGTTTGTTCAAACTCACATTTGTCTAGTTTAATGTATAGGTGGTGGGTACGAAGGCGCTCCAGAACTATACAGACCAGTTTTCTGTGGTTTTCAAGATTATCAGAGAATATTAGGATATCATCCAAATATGCCACAACAAACTGATCCAGGAGATCTCGTAGTACATCATTGATAAGATGCTGGAAAGTTGCAGGGGCATTACAAAGCCCAAATGGCATTACTAGATATTCGTAATGCCCGTACCTGGTTCTGAAAGCTGTTTTCCATTCATCATTTGGTCTTATGCGAACCAGATTATATGCCCCCCGAAGATCAAGCTTTGTAAATATTTTAGCTGAGCGAAGTCTCTCCAAAAGTTCAGGAATGAGAGGCAAGGGGTAGCGTTTTTTAACAGTGATGTTATTAATGTCCCTGTAATCAACGCATGGACGTAGGCTGCCATCTTTCTTCTCTACAAAGAATATAGGAGCTCCTGCTGTGGAAGTAGATGGTCAAATAAAACCTTTGGCAAGATTTTCTTGTATGTATTCACGAAGAGCTTTCAATTCAGGCTCAGAAAGGTAATATATACGGCCAAATGGGATAGCAGCCCCAGGCAACAGATCTATTGGGCAATAAGGCCTGTGTGGTGGAAGCTGATCAGCATTCTTCTTATCACAGACATCTGCAAAATTCCGAAATTGTAGAGGAAGCTTAGTCAAGTTTGTAGTAACCATTTCATTAATTGTTGTGGCAACAGGTGTTACCTTAGTGGGTTGACAATTCATTAAGCAGTGTTCTGAAGGAAAGGACAAAGTTCTGATCTTCCAATCAATTTGTGGGTTATGCAGAGCAAGCCAAGATACC
The DNA here is from genome assembly GCA_027410445.1 of Discoglossus pictus. Classification (NCBI taxonomy): domain Eukaryota; kingdom Metazoa; phylum Chordata; class Amphibia; order Anura; family Alytidae; genus Discoglossus; species Discoglossus pictus. Next base: position 383,888,159 of record CM050163.1, read on the forward strand.
CCCAAAATCACTGGAAACTGTGTTGAGGAAATTAGGTGGAAAGATATAGTCTCATGGTGATTCACTTCCAGAGTCAACTTTAAGGGCACAGTCTCATGTGTAACCGGGCCCGACGTAAGTGGAGAACCGTCCACTGTCTCCATTAACACAGGTGAAGAATTAGGGATAGACTAAATTCTATTTCCTGCTGCAAATTTAATGTCCATAAAGTTTCCGCCTGCTCCAGAATCTATCATAGCTGTAGTTGAAATTTTATGATCACCACATTGCAAAGTGATAGGCACCACAAAATGAGGATGTTGAGTCAACATACCCTCCTCACCATGAGCCAGAGAAAACAAGGGTTGTGTGACAGAATCCAGTTGATCTGCAATCTGGGATTGGTGTCGAATCTGTGCGCCCTCAGCAGCCATAGCTATTGTTCTTTTGGATTTGCTAGGGCAATTGATGGCATAGTGCCCTGCACTACCACAATACAGGCATAAATTGTGAGTGCGTCGCCACTGTTTTTCTTCATTGGATAATGGCCCTCTTATTAGATTTACCTGCATAGCCTCAGGCTCAGAGTCTGAAGGTGTTTGTGGGGTTGGAGTAGAAATTCTTGAATAGGAAATTGGAGTAGTACTTGGTCTAAAAGAGCCCTGTCTTTCCAATGTTCTTTCAGAAAGTCTCCGATCAATACGGATAGCCAAACGCACAAATGCATCAAAGTCAGCAGGAAGATCAACACGAGCTAGCTCATCTTTTATAGCTTCTGAGAGACCTTTTTTGAAGTGGAACCTCTGAGCTGATTGGTTCCAGGTAGTATCAGCAACCCACTGTCTGAATTCAGCAGCATATTCAGCCACCGAGCGCCTCCCTTGATGCAAATGAAGGAGAGTGGCTTCTGCTGTAGCACATCGATTTGGGTCATCAAAAACTAGGCACATGGCCTCAAAAAAGTCATTTAGATTACCCAAGACTGGACTGTCCTGTTCCAGAAGAGGGGAGCCCCAAGCCAGGGCTTCATCTTTGAATAGTGAAAAAATAAATCCCACCTTCTCTCTTTCAGATGGAAATTGGTGAGGTAACATCATGAAGTGCAAACAGCATTGATTTAGGAAACCCCTACATTTTTTGTGATCTCCTCCAAACTTTTCTGGCAGGGGCAAGCAGGCATCTTGTGCAGGTGTAACAGTAGCAGCCGCAACATCACGTGCCCTGTAGCTGGTATACTCACTGTGCATTGACTGAAATTTATTTTGCAATTCAGCTACCTGGTCCTGCAGCACTTGAATGGTCTGTGCCTGGGTCTGCACAGTTCTTGCAGTAAAAGCAACCTGCTGAGCCAATGCAGAATCTGTCCCGGCGGTCTCCATGAAAGGGCCAGATTATTCTGTAATGATTTAGGAATCACAAGGTTGTGGAGACCAGCAGCCAAGGTCAGCAATAATCCAGTCCAGCAACTTGTAGGTGAAACAGGAACAAGCTTTATTGAAGGGATCAGGAACCAACAATAATCTGGCAAGGATACAGAGACAGGAATTCCCTTATATAGGCCAAGAACCAGACAGCTGACCAGACACAGCTAAAGAGAGTTGTCACTGATTGCATTGCTTTTAGAGTCAAGGTATCAGATCTCAGGCAAATCTGCAAGAGGCAGGCTGGCGTACCGGTAGGGAAGAGGTCCAGCAACATGCAAACCAGGGTTCAAATCCCAGCTGAGTCAATTCCTCACACCCACTCAAGTTCCAGTAGCAGTCTTAATCAAATCTCTCCAGCTGCATCTAATCAACTGCTCAGGAAAGTTAACTTTTACTGACCTCCTGGGGAAGGGAGCTTTGTAAAGTCTGTGTCACTACATATATATATATATATATATATATATATATATATATATATATGTATATATATATATATATATATATATATATATATACATTGAAAAAGCAATATGAGAAAAAACAGGGCAGATATAACGATATCTCCTAAAATCTGGAAATAAAAAAAACAACTATACATGAATCTAAGAAAGAAAGGATGGGATGTTCAGGACTGGAATACAGAGTTTTTTTTTCTTAAATGCAGGGCTGCCCTTCAAAGTAGAGAAATTTGTAGGCAAAGAGCTATAGTGGTATTTTCTACCACTTACCAATTTTATATTTTGGACTTTCCTACATAAAATATAGGTTGGAGGTTTGCTAGAAATCAAAATATGTACGGTTGAATTTGTGTGGGAAATCACTTTTAGGTGTGTCATGCTACCATCTTGTGGTCAAATTCAATACAAAAAAGAGGGTTGTTGTAGAATTTGTTTTATCCTAAAAGACTTCTCTACCAAGATTTGACATCTCAAAGAAATAACAAACACTGCAGCGATAGGTACACATGGGACAGTGATTATTATTATGTATATTATATTTAATTAAATACTGAAATTATTTAAACTGACAATATTAGAAAAATACTTATTGTTATTATCAGACACCAGGTATGCTTGAGAAGTAATGCCAGTCTGTCAAACATTTTTCCATTTGGATTAATTTAGAACTTTAATTACCAATGATAGTATGGACTTTTGTCCCCAATTCAGGGAGAAGTAATCAGTGTTGAGAGCTAGATAATGGCCATGAGTCACTACCTGTGTACTTTGAGTCTGTTGTGGTGGTACTTGGTTTCTCCTGTAATACTCTGTAAGCAAGTTTACCACCCCAAGTTACCTACTACAGTGAAGGGAGAAGTAACTTTGATCTAAATATACACAGATTACCTGTTTCCATGGATTTTCATGTGCTAATAAATAACCAGTAATTATATGCGGTTGTAAGAAGAGAAGTATTAGTGCTGTTGTGTTTAGTTAGCAAAACCTTGTGATTTCCTCCTGCCAGGATATGCAGCACTACTATCTCCTATAACGACTGACATTTATACATCATCTTCCAGTTATTATTTACCCTCCTGATGACGTAGTCAATAGCTGGGAGCAAATATCCACAAGTTAGTAAACACATGAAGTTGAATTTCACATGTATTTGAACTGAAGAGAGGCAATATGGACACCCTAGACACAAGTAGAGTCTGATACACAAAACTGTGTCCCTACAATGCTATTATGACTTACTCAGCAGCTAATGTGTTGTGATCCAGTCTGGACGTCAGAATTTTATAGGGGGGCATAGCTTTTACTCCAAGAGGGCTTGACACAGAATGGGTGAAATTCGTAGATATCACGGACCCTACTATAGTTTCTTCCCAGAACTAATTTTAATTTGATTATACTGAATGAGCAGCAAGACTCAGAGTGAGTGAAATCCTTGCCTTTGATTTCAGTGAAGGACAACAGCAGGTCTGTCCAAGTGCACTTTCAGTTTTAAATAGCTGTATTTAGCATTATATTATTCTTTAGAATATAATCTTTATTATGATATATTGTATACTGGAGTTAATATATATCATTGGCAGATTCTTAAGACTCATACAGCTACAGTTGTGCTCAAAAGTTTGCATACCCCGGCAGAAATTGTATTGGTAAATTACTGGTACACTGTAATTTGGAGTGACAAGACCAAAATAGAGCTTTATGGTCACAACCATAAGCGCTATGTTTGGAGAGGGGGCAACAAGGCCTGTAGTGAAAAGAATACCATCCCCACTGTGAAGCATGGAGGTGGCTCACTGATGTTTTAGGGGGGGGGGGTGAGCTTTAAAGACACTGGGAATCTTGTGGAAATTGATGTCAAGATGTTATTAGAAAATATTGGCAGGCAATTTGCATTCTTCTGCACGAAGGCTGCGCATGAGACGCTCTTGAACTCTCCAGCATGACAATGACCCTAAGCACAAGGACAAGTTGACCCTCCAATGGTTACAGCAGAAAAAGGTGAAGGTTATGGAGTGTCAACCACAGTCTCCTGACCTTAATATCATCGTGTCACTCTGGGGAGATCTCAAACGTGCGGTTTATGCAAGACCACCAAAGGACTTTACATGACCTGGAGGCATTTTGCCAAGATGAATGGGCAGCTATACCACCTGCAAGAATTAGGGGACTCATAGACAACTATTACAAAAGGCTGCCCGCTGTCATTGATGCTATAGGGGGCAATACACAGTATTAAGAACTAAGGGTATGCAAACTTTTGATCAGGGCCATTTGGGTTATTTCTGTTATCATTATGATATAAAAAGGAGCCAAACAACTATGTGATAATAAATAGCTTCATATGACCACTATCCTTCAATAAAATACTTTTTGTTTGCATGATCACATATATAGTTGTGAGCATTGCAGGCTGTTGCTGCTAGGGCCGCAGTTGATGGCAAGGAGCGCCAAAGGCGGTCATTATGCTGGGGTAGATGAGCACCATAGGCGCTCATCCCTACACCCCGCGGAACTACAGATCAACAGAAATCTTAATTACACAATTCACAATGCGAGACCCGTAGTAGTTTGAAAAAACCGCCTGGAAGAATTACGTCCCGTAACACTTTGCAAAAAGGAAAGCGGGACATAGAAAAAAAAAAATAAGACCCGCTGCACTTAGAAAAAAAAATCAGAGGTCCAAAAAATACGAAGTTACCAGCCGAACCGCGCACATACAAACACAACAATAACACAAAGAAAGAAAGAAAAAAAAACATCACACACAGCACGGGGGACAGCAAGGATGTCTGGGAATGAGGTTGCATGAGAATTTAAACACAATTTGCAGTTTCAGCACTCGAAAATCGCCTAAGCGACAAAATAAATGGGGCCCAAAAAAAATGAAAACGAGGCTACCCGACCCCTAACCACTAAAAACACCGCCAGGCACGTAAGTCTTTTACACAGGAACGTACTAGGTATAAAATACACTATTACAAAGTACGCTACCATTAATTACAAATAGGTAAAGTATATTAATTTATTATTTATCATATTCCTGCACACTGGCTGACAGGGGCAGGCCCCCAAAGACAGTTTATTTTGCTCCAGGACGTTCATTTTTAAAAATAAATATATTGAAACAATATGAAATGTCCTCTTTTGGGTGCCACAAAAACAGAAAACATACTTTCAATGGTATTTTAAAGAGCCACTATAGTGGCCATTCAATAGGCTTGTTTAATTTTTATCCTATTAAACTTCTCCATTTCAGGAACTAGCAGAGCTACTTCTTTTCAAACCCAAGCGGTACTTTTTTTTGTTACTGCATAGGTTTGCCTGCAATGGGAAGGAGACAGATAAAGACCCCTGGGCAGACCCTCTACCACTCCCTGGACATCTGATAATCTGAAAATTCAAATGTAAGTGTAAAAGTGTAAAAGTTACATAATTTTTTTCAATTGTTGATTTTATTGCTAAACAGTTATTATATAAACAAATAAAACCCTTTTGTATAATTACTATGTTTTGTAGTTGTTCATTCACATCCAACTCTAAGTGATGCTATGGACTGCAGCACACCAGGCACACCTGTCTGTTTCTGGTTGTGCTTATCCATAAGACTTTCTTGGCAAAGATACTGGAGTGTATTGTCAGTTTCTTCTCCAGTGGACCATGATTTATCTGACCTCTCTGCTATGATTAGCCCATTTTGGGTGACCCTACATGCTTTAGCTCACAGTTTCATTGAGTTACACAAGCCCCTTCACCATGGCAAGGTAGGGATCCAAAAGGGGATAAGCACCATACTAGACCTTTAATTATGTTTATCACATGATTAACACATTTTAGAGCACTTGAGTAATAGACAGTGGCTAAGCAAACGCTAATGCAGTCCCCTATGTCAAGTTCATCATAAGAGCATACCATAAATATGAAACTTCAATAGTTCTTTAAAGGGAAAGGGAAGCTCAGTTGGTCTTGAAGGATAGTACTTAAAAGTTGTAGCAAAATTACGATAGAAAAGAGAGAACATTTATACAGAAGGAGTGAGAACGTATCCACACATAAAGATCACGGTAAGTATAATAACTTGTAAAGCCAGTTGTGTGACCTCTAGTGTAAGATGTTCTCTCGCCACGTTGGAATGAATGCTCAGACCTTGAATAATGTAAAATAACTGAGACTCCAAGTTACATAAGTTGTCCCTAATTTTCTGAACTACTGGCACATTTCGTCACATGTTTCTCAGGGTTTATAGTTGTGAACTAATTGCTAATTATTTCATGCCCCTGAGATGTGCTTTGCTTTGGGTGACATAGATCAAAGATTTGGTTCAGCTTCGCTGTGAGACATAAAAATGAGCGAATCAATTAATGACAATATTTAATTTAAAGTTGAACAGAAATATGCTTATTAAAACTGTATAATATGGCACATCAAACTTTTACAATTAACTCTTTATAGTTTACTTGAGGCCTTCATTGATCATCAAATTAATTTATACAACTTTGTATAAGGGCATTCAAATGATTTTTAAGATTATAGAGCCCTATTCTTTTCCAGCAGTGTAATTTGCGGGGGGAGCTTCTTAATCCCCCTATGTACTGTAACAGGTCTAATCAAAGCTCCACTCTTGTAATCTTACTGAGCACCAACACATCTTGTAAACCCAAGCCTTGCAATAAGTTAGAAGGCTCAGGTTTTGCTAGAAAGGCTGTGCTCAGTACATTACTGATCCCAAACCAACCTATACTAATGAGAATCCCTGAGAATCCCCTCTATTTAAACATGCAGTGGAGAGGATCTCAGGGGATCACCGCTCACTGCCCGATTGCCCCCTCCCGCAATGACCCCATCTACATAACCATGGGGTCTATAGAGACCCCCATGGCAACTAAAATGCACAAACCCCCATGGTTACTTAATTAACCCCCCTTACACCATGGGGTCTATACAGAATAATCAACCATACTAATTAACCTCTATGTCCCATGAGGTTCTATACAGACCCCCATGATAAAATACATTAACACATGAAGTGCCATGGAGGTCCACCATGACTTCCATGACACTCTAAGTATAATAAAACACTACACCAGTCCTCCTTCTCCCCTGAACTAGGCGGGCTAGCCAACTTGATTGAAGAAGTTCTTGTCCTCCAGCTCCACTGCTACAAATGGCTGTTGCCATCCTTGCTGCGGCTTAAATAGGGGTTTTGAGAATTGTGATTTGCTGAAATAGATGTCAACCATATTTCAGTCAATCAGAATGGATTTTGGGTTGTCACTCTGCTCACCATCAATTTTAAACATTTGGACCAATCAGATTGCTTGGATAGGTAGTTTTCTCGAAATTATTTTGCAATGGGGGAACAGAATAGTTGGTAGTTTTACTTTGCTTGTAAACATGTTATAATTTTTGATATAAGGGAATAGAATTCGGCTAATAGTTTCTTATACATTATTTTCATTAGAAAAAATGTAATTGAAATGTGTATAATGTCAAAGGTAATAATTATTTGTAACAATGTGTTCTCAGCGTAGAGGTATAACTGGAATGTATACTCAGATGTGATTATGTTGCAACTCATGCTTTCGATATTTAAACCTTTCTAAACTATCACAAGATGTTAGCTATTTGTCAAGGAACTGCACTTCAGTCAGGAACAATCACGTGATCAAATGAAGCGTGGGTTGGAAGGAAAGAGGGTAAACAAGTTGTAATATTCCTTTGAACACTAGTAATTACAGAATTAGTTTACATATTAATGGGACACAGGAAAAGTTTCTAAGTTTGTTATCGTAGAATCAAATGTTACATAACAGAACCATAGACCTATCTAGTTTGCCCATTTTATCCACCTAAATAATTTTGACTTAGTTAACCCTTGAATGGCATCATGAATATCCCAGGTATTCTTAAAGTCCTTTACTGTGTTTGTCCTTTCCATCTGCTGGAAAAGTGTTATATCTTCCAGTATGTAAAATAGTTATTTCATATATTACCCTAAATTGTTCACCTTCCAAATCATGACTTTTTGTTTTTGCATGCCTTCTTCTTTGAAACATTATTAAATTCTTGGATACTAACTAACTAACCAACTAAACAGACATAAATAAAAGCAACAAAAAAAAGATTACATCAAATAAAATGTAATTTATCTGTACTGAGAGGACTTGAGGGTCCAATTGGATGGTGGCAATGTAAAAGAGGAGAAGAAAAAGAGAGGCTATTGCTTGTAAATTTGGTTCTTGTAAACACAGGCTGCACATTGGCTCTTACAAGCACAGGCTGTACATTGGCTCCTAAAGACACAGGCTGTACATTGGCACCTACAGACACAGATAGCCTGCACTTGGGCTCTTGTAGACACAGGCTGCACATTGGCACTTACAGGCACAGGCTGCAGATTGGCTCTTACAGACATAGGCTGTATTTTGGCTCTTACAAGCACAGTCTGCACAGGGGCTCTTACAGGCACAGGCTACAGATTGGCACTTACAGGCATAGGCTTCAGATTGGCTCGTACAGGCACAGGATGCACATTGGCTCTTACAGGCACAGGCGGCACATTGGCCCTTACACAGGCAGCATATTGGCTCTTACAAATGCAGTATGCACATTGGCACTTACAAGCACAGGCTTCAGATTGACTCGTACACAGGCTGCACATTGGATCTTACAGAAACAGGCTGCACATTGGCTCTTACAGACCCAGGATGCACATTGGCTCTTACAGATAGAGGATGCACATTGCCACTTACAGGCACAGGCTGCAGACTGGCACTTACAGATACAGGATGCAGATTGTCACAATCACTCTCCCCTTCAGTAACTTGTCGATTCAAGATCCCAAACAGGTCATGGCGACTGGAGATCTGAGGTGTCTAAATACCTGGAGAGACCATCAGCATTCTTATGAGCTCTAAGCTGCCTGTATCGAATAGTACAGTTATGAGTCTACAGAGCTAGGCTCCATCTCAATAGGCAACCATTGTCCACGGGCACGATTCCTTGGTGGGGAAAAAAAACATTTAAAGTGATTTTCCCTCTTATGGATCAACTCAGGCCTCTTCTTTATAATAAAGTAGCCCCTTTTAGTTGGTGTAAAAAGGTTCCCTTTATCACCCTCAATGACTTTGGGAAACCACTGCCACTGCTTGTGCAGCTTAGTTGTCACTGATGTTTAGGTTGGTGGAAGGCTCCGGGGATTGTCACTCACAGGCACCCTTTTGTTATTTGTTAGGGAGCCATATCCCAACAATGCCACAGGAGGGTGTCAATGGAGTAAAAGGGTTGGCGGGTGTTTCTGAAGCATAGCACCTCAAGCACGCTGACAACCCAGTCAGCAGGGTCTTTACTGAGACCCACCTCAAAAGTCAGTGGCAAACCTCATGTTTTTTTCCATTCTCTGAACCCATATCCACATTATCCTCCTTAGGGTCTGGATGGAGAGGTATGTAGTCTGGTACCAGCTGGCTGAGTCTGATTGCCAGGCAGACAATGAAAACAGAGGAGGAAAATATGCCTCACTCCCCTTTTTTCTTTTGTAGGGATGTGCTCTGCTATACAGCATCTCCCATTTCTCAACCACCTCCTCATAAGTCTTATGTGTCTCCTTACTTAGTGTCCCCCCTGGAGGTGGAGCTGTCACTAGCTGTTTTCTGCAGAAGACTTTCTTTCCTCTGCTTACCCTGCTTCCCTACACCAACTGTTGTGTTTATGCATGGTGGGGTTATGGGGAAACTGCTGTAATAATGGTTGGGTTTGTGGAATTCTTCCCCAGTGTCTCCAGCTATGAGTGAGGCTGCAGGCACAGTTGACTGTGTGTCTACAAAAATGGCATTTATGAAATTGCACATTAGTCATAGCTTCCAAATGTTTCTTCCATTTTCTATAAACATAGTGGTGTTATTATTATTAACCTTTATTTATAATGCGCTGACACAAGGCTGGTAGATCATAGTAACTCATAGAGAGATGGGTGAGAAGATGCAGATAGTGCAAACTTTTAAAGTTGAGAATTGGAGGTAGGGAACTGGGGGAATGCAGTTAAATGTGCAGCAAGAAGAAATAAATATGCCCACACCTCCACCTTGTGTGACTGAAATGAAAGCCACCGTATAAAAAGTGCTGCAGGGGTGGAAGTATCTGAAGGAGTAAGCCAGGTTTCAGTGATACGCAGTAGATTGAGGGAGTTGGGAACAAAAAGGTTGTGAATGAAAGCTACTGTATTTCAAATAGATCTTGCGTTCCAGAGGGTGCATGAGAAGGATAAAGTGGATAAAAGCAGATGATGGGTATTAAGTTATGGGGGTTTTGGGGGTTTGCTGCCCTGGGGGTTGAGTGAAGCGGATAAAAGGTGGGAATGAAGAAGGGGCCCGGGTTGGGAGATACCGTATATACTCGAGTATAAGCCGACCCGAGTATAAGCCGAGGCACCCATTTTACCACAAAATACTGGGTAAAATGAGTGACTCGAGTATAAGCCGAGGGTGGGAAATGTGCTGCCCCCTGTGTCCCTCTTGTGCCCACTGTGTCCCCCTCTCTCTCTGTGTCTCTTCCAACCTCTCCCTTCCCTGTGTCTCACCCCCTCCCTTATCACCCTCCTCAACCCCACTCCTCAACCTCCCTCCTCATCCTCAACCTCCCTCCTCATCCTCAACCTCCCTCCTCAACCCCCCCATCCTCAACCCCTTCCTCAACCTCCCTCCTCAACCCCCCCATCCTCAACCCCCTCCTCAAGCCCCCCATCCTCATCCTCCCTCCTCAACCCCCCATCCTCATCCTCAACCCCTTCCTCAACCCCCCATCCTCATCCTCTCTCCTCAACCCCCCATCCTCAACCCCCTCCTCAACCCCTCCTCCTCATCCTCAACCTCCCTCCTCATCCTCAACCTCCCGCCTCAACCCCCCTCCTCAACCCCCTCCTCAACCTCTCTCCTCAACCCCCCATCCTCAACCTTCCTCCTCAACCCCCCCATCCTCAACCCCCTCCTCAACCTTCCTCCTCAACCCCCCATCCTCATCCTCAACCCCCCATCCTCAACCTCAACCCCCCTCAACCCCCCATCCTCAACCTCAATCCCCCTCAACCCAAACCCACCTCCTCAACCTCAACCCCCCTCAACCTCCCCCCTCAACCCCAAACCCCCTCCTCAACCCCCCTCCTCAACCTAAACCCCCCTCAACCCCCCTCCTCCACCTAAACCCCCCTAAATACCTCCCCCCTCTCCCCTCACTTACCTGCTTGTGCTCCGGCCTCCGCTCCTTGACCCGGCGCGCATGTGACGTCACATGCGCGCCGCGTCATTAGCATATACCGGGTGCCGGGTCAAGGAGCGAAGGCCGGAGCACAAGCAGGGGAGAGGTGGGAGGTATTTAGGGGGGTTTAGGTGGTGGAAGGGGGTTGAGGGGGGTTTAGGTTGAGGAGGGGGGAGGGAAAGAGACACGGGGGGTTAGAGGCACACGGGGGGGTTAGCGACACACGGGGGGGTTAGAGACACACGGGGGGGTTAGAGACACACGGGGGGTTAGAGACACACGGGGGGGTTAGAGACACACAGAGGGGTTAGAGAGACACAGGGGGGTTAGAGAGACACGGGGGGGTTAGAGACACACGTGGGGGTTAGAGACACACGGGGGGGTTAGAGACACACGGGGGGTTAGAGACACATGGGGAGGTTAGAGACACACGGGGGGGTTAGAGAGACACGGGGGGGTTAGAGAGACACGAGGGGGTTAGAGAGACACGGGGGGGTTAGAAAGACACGGGGGGAGAGTGACTCGAGTATAAGCCAAGGGGGTCCTTTTTTGCCTTAAAAAAAGGGCTGAAAAACTCGGATTATACTCGAGTATATACGGTATATGTCCTGCAGCCAGCAAAATAAGCAGCGAGAGTGATAGGAAATGAGACTGGGACTTGCAGAAGTGTCTTTGTTTATTTACTTTAGAAGATGGAGGAGATGCTGACTGGAGGAAGGAGTGGAGTTTGATACATTATCTCTTATAAATAAATATATATATAAGATCATTTTAATTGAGTTTTCATATGTTCATACTTCAATATATGCTAGTCTATGAAGATATTCAACTCACCAAGAAATGTTTTTATGTATGGAAACAAAAGACCAACACCTGGGATAAATAATTTCCCTTGTGAATATGAAGTGGAAGTAAAGAATAGATTTATAGGACTAGACATGAAAGATATAATGCCTGAAGAACGTAGGACCAAAGTTTGCAACATTGTCCAGGTAGCAGCAACAAAGAATATCCCTAAAAGAAAGAAAAGTAAGAAGGAAAGCAAAAGGTAATGGGGATAGGAAAACATTTGTCCAACCTAATGCAGAATTCCAGAGGATAGCAAGGGGACATTCTACAATGAGCGATATAAAGAGATTGAAGAAGATAACAGAATGTGTAAATCAAGAGATCTCCAACAAAATTGGGGATCTCAAAGGCATCTTTTAATGCCAAAGTGTGCGAGATAAAAGACAAAAATGGTATGGACTTAACAGAAGCAGATCAGATAAATAAGAAGTGTCAGGAATACACTGAAGATCTATACAGGAAGGACCTTAACAGCAGTGATGACCTCAATAGTTTCAGGTCAAACATCTTGGAGAGTGAAGTGATTTAGGCCCTAGGATGTCTTGCTGATAATAAGGCTGCAGGAGTTGATAGAATCCCAAATTAACTATTCAATATTCTTCAAGATGATACCGTGAAAGTGTTGCTTTCCTTATGACAACACATTTGGGAAACTCAACAATGGCCAAAAGATGGGAAAAGGTCAGTCTACTTCCCAATCCCCAAAAAAGGCAGTGCCAAAGGGTGCTCAAATTATCAAACAAGTGCACTCATTTCACATCCCAGCAAGGTAATGGTTAAAATTCTACAAGCTGTACTCCAACAATATATGGACCGGAATTACCAGATGTGCAAGCCGGGTTCTGCAGAGGAAGAGGCACAAGAGAACACATTGCCAGTGTCCGATGTAAAATAAAGAAAGCAAGAGAGTTCCAGAAAAGCATTTACTTCTGCTTTATAGCCTATTCTAAAGCCTTTGACTGTGTGGATCACAACAAAATGTGGCAAGTTCTTAAAGAGATGGGAGTACCAGATCATCTCGCTCTCTTCTTGAAGAATTTATTATGTGGACAAAGAATACATGGTCAGAACCGAACATGGGGGAACAGAATGGTTCATGAAAGGAAAAGGAGTGCAACAAGGTTGTATATTGTTACCTAATTTATTCAACTTATATGCAGAATACATCATGCGTAAGGCCGAGCTGGATGAATCAATATTGCTGGAAGAAATATCAACAACCTCAGATACGACGATGATACTACTTTGATAGCTGAAAGTGAGGAGGAACTAAAGGGCCTATTGATGAGGGTAAAATAAGTGAGTGCAAAAGCTGGCCTGTTGCTCAATGTTACAAACATGAAAATCATGGGAAATGGCAACCTCAGTTCCTGGCAAATAGATGGGGAAGAAGTAGAGGCAGTGACGGATTTTATTTTTCTGGAATTCAAGATCTCTTCAGATAGGTGACTGTAGCCATGAAATTAAAAGATGTTTGCTTCTTTGAGGGAAAGCTATGCCAATTATGGTATTCCCAGTGACACAACGGCATTAGAGCTCAGGCGACGTGTGCAATGTCATATGCGCGCCGACAAGCATGCGCATTAACACCAGCACAGCGCCTGTACAATGCTGCACTCAACCACTCGCTCAGTCACTGCTAGACCCCCAGTCCAGACTCTCCCTCTCTGTAGCCCCCCCAGAACTCCCCACTACACTCAGCCACCTGGTCCTTGCCCTGCTTTGAGTCTATATGTGGAGGAAGGCCGAGGAGGTGGGGTACATCCACGGGAGCTGGACACTAGAGGAGAGGGTGAGTGCAGCACTGTACTGGTGCACTGTGTGGGTGCACGCTTTTTTCATGCATTTTGTGTGCACATAGGATGTCGCGTACGTCTTCCTTCGCTCTAAAGTCGTGCCACCATTCCCAGCAGTAATATATGGATGTGAGAGCTGGACCATAAAGAAGCCTGTAGAATTGACACCTTTAAATTGTGGTGTTGTCGAAAATCACTTAAAGTCCCTAGGACTATAAGAAGATCCAATAAATCAGTACTTCAGGAAATCCTGACAAACTGTTCACTAGAAGATATGATCCTGAGGCTGAAGCTCAAATATTTTGGCCATATCATGAGACGTAGGATTCCCTAGAGAAGACTCTGATGCTGGGAAAAAATTAAGGCTCAAGAAGAAGGGGACAGATTCTAGGATATATGAGGTCACTGAAGCAATGAACATGAACTTAATGGAGCTCAGAGGGGCAGTGAGTGAGAGATATACCTGGCGTGCTGAGGTCCATAGGGTCACAGAGAGTCTGACGCGAACTATAAGATTCCTTATGATTCTTCAAATTCAAAGCATAACTAAATAGTTGAACTGACTTGTAAGAGCCACTTTTTTTATTTTGCAATTCCAAAAAAGTTGCTGTGGTTACGGCAAGGTTTAAAAGAGGACCTGACGGCCTATGTAGTTTTACCTTGACAAAGACGTCTCATGACGTCAAAACGCGTTGGCCTTTGATGACGTAGCACGCCCTGACGCTAAGGGCACGCTGGCGTCTCACCTTCTAACAGTACTGTGTGTCTGTGTATAGAGGACGTGTGCTTACCCTCCCTGTCAGTTTCCAAATGTCTGAATGCTTCGCTTTTTGCATGAGGAGGCTCTACTTTAAATAGATAGCTTTGAAAGAGGCATATATTTGCCTGGATATCTTTTACCTTTTGCTTTTTAAAGGCACAGTGTAGAGAGATCCTTCGATATTGTTGATTAACATCCCTCCTGTGTTTATTTACTGGGATAACTACATAAGTGGTTTCCACCCCAAATAGACAGACCCATAATAGGCATAAGCTTATATATTTTTTAGAGCAAACCTCTAATATGAATTATTTTCTCTACTTTTGCAAAAGAAAAACTGTAAAAGCTAAAGTGCTGTAACTTCAAAATTTCTCTGAAAGAAAAAAAAAAGGGCCATCATGATGACTTTTTCCTCATAAGATATTAAACGCCTATATTAGTGTTTATATTTGGATAAAATAATTATTTAGCACATGGAGTTAATTTTTAAATTTGTCCTTGGAGTCAGGACTCATATGATATGTATATAACTCCAGAAATGTAGGATTACCCATACTTTGGGCCTCATTCAAATGCAATTTGGCCAATTGAATAGGGCTCTCTATAAGCAGAAAGCATATATTTTTTACAGAAGTTTTTAGTCAGTGAACATCTAACCCAAAGCAAGGTCTTCACTAACTAAAAATATCTGTTAAAAAATATATGCTCTGTTCTTATAGAGAGCCCTATTCAATTGGCCAAATCCCATTTGAATGAGGCCCTTTGTATTTAAGGCTCAGCAGTCCTCTAGACAAAAGGTTACACCCTCATGCAAATTATTATATGGTATTCAGAATTCAAGAACCAAGCATTTAAGACTAATGCATTAAGTACAAATTTGTATTAACAAAGGACATAAATTATTGAGCTGAATAAGCCGTATGTTATTAGACACACATAAGTACTGTTGTGTGAGAGAATATTTACCCCTCTATTAAGAGATTAAAAGTACCATCAAAAAGTACCGATCTCACAAAATTTGCCTATTTTTATCCCTTTTCTTTTCTAAATCCGGGATTTTTTATTAACTTTTAAAATTCGCCGTTGTTACCCTCAATTAATAAAATGTCTACTTTTGTAACTATCTTATCCCAACTTAAATTAGCATTCCTTAAATTCATCAATTCCAAAAAAGTTACCAATTTACCATTCTCAAAATTAAATATGTATGAAATATTGTGAGCTACTTCTTGGAAACACTGTTGAAAAACACATTGTTGTTCTATCTCTTGTAGATCAGAATCGCTAGAAAAAGGTAATAAAGCAACATTAGTTCCTACCTAATCATTCTAAACTATTCTGTTGCTGTATCAAAAAATAGTTGAGTTCGATATACTCCTTTGACTATTTCTCTTAAAAAAAAGCAAAAATATATACCTTTAATATCTTTTGAAAATGTACCTTTGAGGACAAATCTCTATAACACAGTATGCAAATGATTACCAAATATATAATCAAATTCTTTTCAGCATCAATCCCTAGTTCAAAAACTCACTACATTTCTTTAATTCTAGCTTTCCTATTTATTAAAAAAGAATGTTGAATTACTACAAATAATTTCCTTATATTCATTACCAAGCTTCTCCCAGGTACAAGGTCTGTTTGGTCTGGATCTTTTAATAAAGGCATAAATCCTTTACATTTTTACTAAGTGCCTTGTATTCAAAGTTGAAGAAATAAATAGGTGTATATGATCCAGGTAGTTCAGGATCTTTACCTTTTTTAGAAAGTATACAAATATTAGAGTTCATAGAGAGTCTATATAATGTTTCCCTGCCTTTTTAATTCCTGTAATATTGTTTATACTGTTCTCTGATTCATGTAAAATGGCCAAAAAAGGTGCCAAATTGTAAAAATCTACATTTATACATGTCACATGATATTTGCTTTTTTTCCACCATCATATTTGAGGGATTGAGACAACTCCTTTGAATGGCTGATATTTTTAATTTGCTGTTTCTTTTTATATCTTTAATCCTATATTCTATATAAATATTGTTTTAATGGATTCCCTCTTTCTTCTGTAATATTTACAAATATTAAATAAATAAATGCATAAAAAAATAGGAGGCATGCGGTTAAATGCCAAATATCTGGGGGTTCAAAGTATTGCCTTATACCTGCATGTTGTCAGAAATATTGTGCACCCTTCTAATTTATTAGCAGCCAGTTGCATGTATGGTAAAGTTGTGATATCTGAAGGTAAACTGGCTGCTGCTCACACTCTACAGAGGGGCATCACAGTAGGGGGAACTGATGTTCCAATAAAAACCTGGAGGGACTGGGAACAAAGGTAATAGTATAAAATGTGCACGTTTCCTATCAGACTCCATTCTTTGTCCCATCTGCAAGATGGCACCTCTTTTGCTCGCTGGAGACCAGTGCGCCATCATCAGGTCGCCAAGAACTGTGCTCTGATGATGCTCTGTGCTCCATCTTGCATCCCATCTGCCCCATTTCATATTTACTGGACCTGCTTGCTACAAGCTGCCAAGGCTAAGAGAAGGGGCTGACAGTGTGCCATGTGGGACTGTCATGTGGAGCATATTGTATGTAATGTCACTTGTATGTAATGTCACTGTGTGCATGTGTCACTAGGAGCATATTGTATGTAATGTCACTGTCATTGTGTGCATGTGTCACTAGGAGCATGTTGCATTGCATGTTTATTACTACATAAATGATAAACAGGCAATGCAACATGCTCCTAGTGACACATGCACACAATGCCTGGCCCATATGGCACACTGTCAGACCCTTCCCTTGACAAGCAAGTCCAGTAAATATGAGATGGGGGCCTCTGTGGCAGATGGGATGCAGTCTGGAGCACAGAGCATCATCAGGGCACAGTTCTCGGCACCCTGAGGACGGACCCTAGGGGAAATAATATGATCCATAACTAAACTACCCATAGGGTGCAAAGATCGAACTACGTCATGTGCTCTCTTTCAAAAAGCAGGAACAGGTTCTTCTCTAATTGTTACTTTAGAAGCAAACCATTATAAGGACCTGTTATTTTTATGTTGTCCATTATTATTACTATATTCTTGCCATCTTTTTGAAATAAAGGATGGTTATCAAGTCTACTAGCAAGACTAACTAGAAATCTCCAGATAGATCTACTTGGAATCAAGGATGTTTTGATATTTAATGTGATAGGAGCATGATCAGATAAAACTAACTTCTTAATAGAGGTGTCAACACTAAACTAAAAACTCCTTATAAGATAAGAGGGGAAACATAATTCTAGATAAAGATTTATATATTTTAGAAATACAAGTATATTCCACATTTGTTGGGTGCAAAGTGTCCCATACATCTAAAATATTAATATATTTTTAATATAAGCAACCAATAACTGTTCTGTTTTATTTCACTTCTCATTTTCAATGATTTAGTGCAGTAATAAATTCTATATAACTTGGTGTCGAATTATGATCTCCTACAATAATAATGTGATGTTGAACAGTAATCAGTTTAGAAACCTGCAGCCTTATTAAACTGCGATTCAGTAAATTTTAAAGGGCTCTATTTAAGCACACAGCATATTTTTTTACAGAAGTTTTTAGTCCGTGATCTTCTATTCAAAAGCAAGGTCTTCACTAACTAAAAACTGCTGTAAAAAAAATATGCTATGTGCTTAAATAGAGCCCTTTAAAATTTACTGAATCGCAATTTAATAAAGCTGCAAATTAGTAAAGAAAGATTTGCCCCAAATAATTTGGCAATACAAATTACATATTTGTTCTGAAATAAATAGGTGATAATCATATATCTTACCTCCTTATTCGAGTCAGCCTCAGACTACTTGACATTCAACCTGTTTCTGATCAATACACCTACTCTCCTCTTATTCCTAAATTAAATAAAAATTACTTTTTGATCCCATGACCTTCTTAATTTATTAAGTTTACCTGCTGAGGGATGTGCCTCTTGCACAAGCATTACATCTGTCTGTATTTTTTAAGACAACATAAGACTGCTTTCCTTTTAATTGGTGAATTAAATCCCCCTATATTCCATGAAGTAAACCTCAGAGTTTATGAACGTAACATGATTTTTACTTTTCTTCTAATAAAAAAAAAAAACTTTTATAATACACGGGTAAAATTCAATTTCAGAATACCTGGAGGAATTAATTAACAGTTTAAAACTAAAACAAACAGGAAAACACATGGATGTTTTCAATTAGTCACTGATCCAGGAGCATACTAAGAAGCTCAAGGCAAGCGTCTAAAACAGAATGTTAAAGTATCAGGTGCAACCTTATTAATTTAATTGGTCACTGAATTCAATATTAATCCCCAGTTCGGGACATTATTACCTAGCATTATGGGAGCACGTCCAATGGCGGTCCCATGAGGGTTGTATATGATATAATTCATTATTTAGCTAAAGACAGTTTGTCTAACACCAGCAGCCTTGTACAGAAAGATGATTGAATGAAAGGCACTGTGTGTAATGCTTGAAACCCTGCTTAGCGCTACCCTGATTAGCGCTGATTCGCTATAATGCTCGTTTCCCCCTCTAATTCCCTGCTCAGTGGTAAACCCTGTGATATCATGTTTCTTGCGCACCAAATCTCACTCCACTTAGCACTCTCTGATTCACTGTAACTCTGTCTGAGTGCTATGGTGTTAAAATGCCCCATTTAGCCCTGTTTGACATAGAGCTTCTGAATGTTGGAACAGATGTGAAGCACTAAACAGGGTATTCTTGTATTTCTACTAAATGTATTTATTATTATTATTATTTTTATAATAATAATTATATTTTATTTGTAACATGGCAACCTATACCGTAGCGCTAAACAGGGGTTAATTACAACGAAAAATACAATATTAAACATGGCAAAAATTGTTTAAAATCTTACATACATAGAGCTTTTTTCTAAAGCACCAACACAAGATTGAACACTCGCAAACTTACAAGCGAAAAGGAGTGGGAGAGGCAGAAATCTCTGCAAGAAACACAGATAAGAATTGGAAGAAAAATGAGGGAGAGAGAAACTAATAGAGACTGAAAGTGATAGAGAAAAAAAGAGAGGACAAGACAATTCTGTTGCTTAATGACAGGCATTTAGACATTTGGGTAGAAGTTGTGAGAAGTTGGAAATGTATTTAGTAGGATTCAGTAGCAACGTGATAGGGAGGGATTGTAAAACGGTGTTGCTAGTAAGCAGATTATCTTTACCTAGCAGCAACTTTGTGTCAGGCACAGGAGAAAGTAGTGTGAAGGGTAATCAAGATGGGTATGGTGGGGGTAGTGGTACTATATTAGGATAGCAGACACTGCTGATAGGTCAGCTGCAAGTGATCTCCATGCTTCTATAAATTGAATCTGAATAGGGGCAGGTGGGTGAGGGGCAAGGAGAGAGGGAAGTCCTCTCAGATTGTCTCAGTGTTATCCGAGAGCAGAGGAGGCCTGTATGGTGATTTCAATTGGCACTAAAAGAAGAATGGGAGAATGTGTGAGGGACAGAGAGACATGGAGGGAGAGGTAGAACACAGAGAGAAATGAGAGAGTAAGAGAGAGCAATGAAGGTAAAGACAGTAAAGACTTAGGACATGTGAAATGGATGGGATCTTAGTTTTAAAATGTTAATTAGTTCATTCAGGTATTGTGATATTGATTTTTTAACAGTGTATTAATAAATGTTGTTTTTATACTATAAAAAAAAATCTTACAGAAATAGATTAAAAAAAAAAATTTGTCTTTTTTACTTTATGGTTAAGTTATGACATAACATAGTAATGTAATATTACTAGTTACAAAATTAAATTTTTACATAGTAACTGAGGTTGAAAACATAATTTTAGTCCATCAAGTTCAACCCTTTTAGATCTCCTCCCATCTTTGTAAGAAACGGTTAATTGCTAATTGATGTAAAGGAAGGTATATAGAAAAAAACCTGACTGAAATGTTGCCTCAAAGGGGGAAAAGTAATAAAATTCCTTCATGATCACAGATACTGGCGTTCTAATTATTTCCTGGATCAATATTCCTTCTCTAGTTTTTTTTATTCTAAGATATATCCAATTTCTTTTAAAATTAACAAAAAAATCCACTGTCACCACCTCCTTTGGTAGAGAATTCCACAGTTTATCCACCCTTAATGTGAAGAACCCATTTCTTTCTTTAAGGTGGAATCTTTTTCCTTCTAACCTCAAAGAGTTGCCCTCTTGTCAGTTACCTATTGGCACAAAAAAAAGTTCACTTGCCAATACCTTATATTGATCCTGAATGTATTTATATAAGGTAATCATATACCCTCTTAGATGTATTTTTTCTGGGGAAAATAAGTTTAATTTGGTTAGTCTATCTTCATAACATAGCCCCTCCATTCCCCTTATTAATTTTGTTGCCCTTCTCTGTACCTTTTCCAGCTCTAAAATGTCCTTTTTATGAAGTGGTACCCAAAATTGTACTCCATATTCCAAATGAGGGCGTACTAGTTTGTATAGTTGCAGAATTATATTTGCTTCACTTTCTTCTATACCCTTCTTAATACATGCTAATATTTTACTTGCCTTTGCAGCTGCTGCTTGGCATTGAGAACGGTTACATAGGTGGTTGTCCACAAGCACTGCCAAATCTCTTTCAATATTTGATACCCATAGATTTGCTCCATTAAGATTATAAATTGCATTGCTATTTTTCCTTCCCAAATGTATAACTTTACATTTATTCATATTAAATCATCTGCCATTTAGTTGCCCATTTCACTAATTTATGCAAGTTTATGCAAATGTTTCTGTTTTACTTACCTTGCCCAACTTAGTATCATCAGCAAAAATGGAAATAATACTTTCCAGTACTATTTCTAAGCCATTAATAAATATGTTAAACAGAAGAGGACCTAATACTGAACCCTGAGGAACCCCACTTACCACATTATTTCAATCGGAGTATGTTCCATTTACAACAACCCTTTGCTTCCTGTCTTTTAGCCAGCTCTCAATCCATGAGCAGATATTTACAGCAATTCCTGTATCTCTTAGCTTGCACAATAGTCTTCAATGTGGCATAAAATACAAAGCCTTTGCAAAATCCCAAAAGACTACAACCACTGAGTTGCCTTGATCCAAGTTCCTACTAACCTGCTCATAGAAATTAATTAGATTTGTTTGACATGACCTATCCCTCATTAATCCATTCTTGTATACTATCCCTTATTAACCCTTCTAAAAACTTTCCCCCTACAGAAGTGAGACTTACAGGTCTATCATTACCCAGATTTGCTCTTGCTTCCTTCTTAAATATAGGTATCACATCTGTTTTGATTCAGTCATCTGGTAGCGACCCTGAGGTGAGTCTTGAAAAATTAAATATAATGGTTTGGCTATTACAGATCCGAGTTTCCTCAGTACCCTTGGATGTACTCATCAGGACCTGGGATGTTATTACCTCTTATTTTTTTCAACCTCTTTTGGATTTCTTCTTGCATTAACCAATTATTTGCTGAAGGTAGTGTAGCCCCATTTTTGTTGCAGTGTCCCAACCACTAGTATTTCCATTGTGCATAGCAAAGAAAATAACTTATTTTACATCTGACTTTTCCTGGTCACTAATTATAAGTTGGCCTGTTTCACATTATAATGTTCCTATAGCTTCCTTTATGGCCTTCTTCCCATTAATGTACCGTATTTAAAAAAAAATAGGGTTAGACTTTGCAACTGATGGTTCATTACTAATTTAGCCAGTCTGATAGCTCTTTTGCAAGTCTTGTTGATTTCCTTGTACTAAAGCAGTCTTTGTTCGCTCTTTTTGTATAATTTAATTGCCTGCTTTTTGCTCCTTATCTTGATTTTGAAATCATTGTTAAGCCGCATCGGATGTGATTTATTCCTTTTATGGTGATACTCCTTTTATGGTGGAATGTTGTCCATTTAGCTTCAGTATTTTTATTTGTCAGTTCTTTTTCCCAGTCTATACGTTATTTTGCTGCTCTTAAACCATTAAAATCTGTCCTTTTAAAATAAACAGTTTTTGTTGGACCCTTAAAACTTAGTTTTTTTTTATTCAATCTTAAATGAGACTATGTTGTGATCACTGTTTCCCAAAGGTACCATTATTTCATTATTTCATACTATATCAATATTATTAGTAATGACTAAATCCAAGATAACCTATTTAGTAGTGTTCTTGTATAACCCGGGCCAGATAATGAGTTCTGAGTGTACTCAAGAACCAGCTCCCCATAGATTAACTGCTGGTCTCATTAATCCAATTTATTCCAGGTTAAATAATATCTCCCATTATTAGAGCACTAGGAAATTGCCCGTCAAAAATGAGTAAAATTGTGAGGCTGGCAATGCTGTTTGCCACACAATGCTAGGATATGGCCCCTCTGAGCTTTTTGGCGCACATTGGCGCCCTTGGAGCTCATCGCGTGGCTCGCAATGACTCACCGCCATAAGTCCTGTTCTAAGTCCCGAGTGCCTGATGCCTCAACTGCTTGCTTTGCAAAGCTCACAGTGCAATGAGCGCCTTTGGCGTGCGAGGCTCACAAAGCGCGACCAACATCATAAGCGTTCTGAACAACCCCACAGATCCACAACTATATATGTGATTACCATGCTTAGCTGCATTTCCAATCTGTAACAATAATTACAGTTCCTCACTTTCAATTATATTTGGGGGGTTATAGTGTGATGACCTGCTTTCATCATTTGGGCTTGATAAGACTGTTATGGCCAAACCTACCCAGCAGTTCTTTCAGGTTATTTTTGGTCTTTTCACCAAGGCATCCTAACATCCTAGCATCTACTTTATTAGTTGTATAGAACCAAGGGCAAATCTTATCTTCTCTGAGGATTTTGACACATTTATCTTCTAGATATCCTGTTCCATATGCATAATCATCCAGTCAGAGACTATGATATCTGATATCTCACTTAATCAAGTCTGGAGCAAAACTGACAAGAAGTGGAGCTTTCAGTTTGAATATAAACTGTGATGCAGGGAGAGTGGAAACACATGGGCTAAACATATATGGGGAATCAACATAACATAGGGTAATTAACATAACATAGAACAGTCCCTATGCAAGTGGGTCAGACAAGGTACAATTTCCCGATCCCACAACCACATAAATAAGAGTCCAGATATTGTTAGCTTCCTCAAGTCATTATGTGAACAGAGTAATGGACTGTTTTAAAAATCTTAATTCATCCTGGGCGGATTGTATGAATCTACAAGGGCTGGTGATCCGACAGGAGGACAAATAATGGCCAAGTTTGTAATCATCCGGCAGGATTATCCCCTGTCACAATCCCCCTTATTGTGACAGGGGGTGATCCTGCCGGATGATTACAAAGCTTGGCCATTATTTGTTCTCCGGTTGGGAAAGAACATCTGTATATTGGTGTTTCTTTCCCTGGCAATTGTCCCCAGCCACCCTTGTAAGCCAGCATAATGGGTTGTGATCAGTCACCACTTTCAACTCCCTCCCATATAGATAATGTTGGAGCTTCTTTAGAGCCCACACCACTGCCAGGCACTCCTTTTGGATGACAGCATATGCAACCTCCCAAGGTAGTAGGCAATTGGGGTTTTCTGTCATCCAGCTGGCTTAGTATGGCCCCTAGTCAATAGGTGAAAGCGTCTGTATGCACAATAAAGGACCGCTGTTAGTTCAGAGTGGCCAAAACAGGGGACAACATTAGCAGTCCCATTAAACCCGAAGCCTGTAGCGGCATCGGAACACCCGCAAAGAGCTATTAAATTGAACCATGCCGCGAGTTATGGGCCTTAGCATTCTTGCACGCGTTGAATGTGCGGCCGTGAACATGATCAATCAGTCAAACCCGTAGTTTAGACGTAGCCAATGACAAAAGAGATCATCATCATTACGTAACTTAAAAATGGAGGTTAGATTTCAAAGCCTTACGGGTTTCAATTAGAGTTTCGATCGGACCCTCATTCCAAAAATAATGCAATATTAATAAATCACTAAATATGATATTCTAGTCCATGCGAGTTTTATTATATATATTAACACATTGATGCCGGGAGTTACAGTGCGATTAAATTAGAAAAGGCCACAACAACATGGCCGGAATCCAAATCCGTAAATCATGCTTTGGCACGTAGCATTTCCGGGTGTGAACATGAAAAAATATTCAAACCCATAGTTTGGGTTTAGACAGAGCCAATAGTAAAAGAGATTGTCATCATTACGTCACTAAAACATGGAGGTTACATTTCAATCACTTACAGTTTTAAAGTCCGCATTGAGATTGGGCCTGCATGCCAGAAATAATGCAATATGACAAAATCAATAAATATAAAATTCTAGTCCATGCGAGTTTTTTTATATATCATTATATTATATATTTATATATATATTAATTAATATATTATATATATATTAACACATTGATGCCGGGATCGATATAACACGAAAATTACACATGATATAAAGTATTTTATATTGCAGATTTGCGAGATTGCAAATGTTGTGCTTTTTAATTTTAATATCTAACATCACTCTCCCGTTAATTATGAGTACAGTAGTGTGTTGATATTTGCATTTACAGAGGTACGGATAGGACTTTAACCCCCTTATGGGTCCTCTCTAGTACCCGTTGGCTTTTTGGCTCCATTTGTGGGTTACGGGTTTGAAAGCCAGTGGATTCGTAGCAATTTAAAAGCGATTTGCGAACATAACATTTACAGGCTTGACAGAAGAAAGGATTTGGAGACGTGGACTTCAGATTTCGACATCCCATAGTTTTTTTTTTGCCCTTAACCCGCAAGTCGTTTGCTGGTAGCTTTGAGAGGCCAATTTAATAGCCGTAAGTCTTGCAGACTACATTACGGGCTACAGTTTTACACGTTGAGGATATTTAATAGGGCTGTAGGGCTTGCTGGAGTGCCCTAAACATTGTCTCACAAGCTGGAGTTCAGTTCATCTACTTCTGCTTCTTCGTGCATGTCAGGTTGGTGATGGGTTTGGAAATGACACTTTAATTAGGCACACATTTCCTGTAATTATCAGCAGGTACCAAGAAAGCCATCACCTGCTTCTTTGTCTGGGGAATGGGTTGCTATACTCTCTGCTTTAGCAGGTTCTGGCCTAATCTGCCCACCCAGTGCCCTAGGTACTGGACCTCTGCACTGGCCCTCTGGCATTTGTTAGGCCAGATAATAAGTCCTGCTTCCCTGTTAGCCCCTAATACTTTCTGAAGGTGTACGAGGTGTTCCTCCCTGGTCTGGCTGAATACAACTATGTCATCCAGGTATGCCTGCCCATACTCCTGGCGTCCCAGCAGTAACTGATCCACTAGCCTCTGGAAGGTGGAAGGGCATCCCAAAGGGCATCACTACAAAGTGATAGAGCCCGAATGGAGTGAGGAAAGCTCACTGTTCTCTGGTAGACTCCGTTAACATAATTTTCCTATAACCCTTGGAGAGATCTAGGGTTGTTACATAGGTAGCAGCACCCAACCGGTTGAGCAACTCGTCCATGCGGGTTATAGGATAGTCATCCACACATAACCTTTTCTGTCGGTCCTGGACACTCAACACATTCTCCCTGACCCACCCCATGAGTTTTGCTATCTTGTCCCAAAGGGCAAGAACATATGGCACCAGTGCCTGCTCCCGCTCCCCCTCCCAGGCCTCTCGTTTGAAGTCCAACGGTCCCTTGGGTGGAAACCCATACAGGAGCTACTCAGTAGACTCCTGAGGTAAGAGAAGGTACGGAAGATGCTTCTCCCAACCCCTCTCCTGCATCCACTTCAGGGTCCCATTGAACTGCTCACACAACCTGTTGGCCTGGGGGTGATAGAGCGAGGAAGACAGCTGCCCATCCCTGACTACCCTGTGCCCTACACTCTCAATAGACATGAAACATGGACTTTGCCTTGCTACAGAATGGACATGTGGTTAGAGAGTCTATTAAATTATCCAGATACTTTCTCATGCTTACCATGGAGCACTCTCCAACTCAAGTCCCCGGTGCGTTGTGGAACCAAAGTAGAGTAAAGTTTCCTCTATTCTACTCACATGGCAGTGGAACCTCCACAGATATACACTTTCTCTGACTTATTACTATCCAGCTTGGCTAATGCTAGGAGCACGGTGATGAGGAGATCACTGACCCTCTCACCTCGGGACAATGGGTGCCCAAACAAAAATATGCAAGGGGAGACATGCAGCCAGAAATGCATATGCCCTTTTTATACTCACAATCTTCTACAAATGTATCATGCATGTATCCAGGGAACAGCAGAAGTATCAAAATATTTGGCATTTTTCCTAGTGAATTATGCTACTAGTCATACTCAAAGATATATATATATATTTTCAATCATAGAGTTGTAATGTCACATTCATCTGTTTTATTACCCTAGAGTTCCCTGTCAAACACTCCTCCAGCACCGGGTAACATTAAGCAGCAAAACACACATGTTATAATCAGATGACATACATAATACCAGCACTATAACCTGGGTTCCCCCAAGTGCATTGTTACTGAATGTTGCAGGCTGTTGTATTAAAGGATATTGGAAAAAGTCCCAGGGCAGAATAATCTGCTTTGAACATGTAACTGTCCTTGGGGATCTCTCTGTCAGCCAATGTGCATACATATAGATGTATGCACAATTTGTGTTTGTTTGTCAATCATCCGTACATACAAATGTATCTTCAGTGCTCAGGAAGGGACTTTCTGTTGGTTTCAAAGGAAGATTAAAAACAATTTGCTTAATATTATTTTCATGCGAAAAAACTTTTGTGTTCCATTCACAAGAAAGAGGTGTCAATTTACTAAACACATAAGGTGATAAATTAAGAAGAGCATAATATTATGTATACCATCAATGACAGCATGCTAAATGTCAACGTGTCCCTATATAATTATAGATGTCATATACTTGTACAATCAGTCAGTGAGTCATAGGTCATTCCATTTGAACTTCTGACTCTCTCAATATTATCTTCCTGATATCTCTGACTTCAGGATCGATACAATGAGAAATATATCAACCAGAGATGTATATCGTTTTTATCTTGTCCTAAAACTATTCACTCACAGCGCCATAGCATTTTTATCTAAATCTCTTTGCCAGTGGCTGCAGTACTTATTGCTGAGGCAGCAAGTGCAAAGCACCGGGTCCACAACAAGGTAGGGGCGGGCCTCTGCTACAGGCAGCAGTTTGATGTCAGGAGGCATTCTTAAGGATGAGTTGGGCATGTTATTATTTTTATGGAAAGGTAATCTAACTACTTACATATATTTTTTGCCTTTTTGGCTAGTAAAGGTGCCTACCTTACATAGCGAAGTCAGTCATTTTTTGCACCTGGGCCGTCCATTTATTAGCTATGCCACATAAATACATTTATAATGAAGTACAAGTGATCGTAATGAAATGGTGGACCAAGGTTGTGGTTATGCCAAGGTCATAGTCAGGCATGGGTTGATCAGACTGGGCATGACTTTGTACCCCACCTCCAACTCTCATAGCTACGTTTCACGAACCCCCCCCCCCCTCCATGCTCATAATAATTGTAACAAGTAGGTGGAGCCTGAGAACAATGTCCATCATTGTCAGGTCATTCACCCAAACTGATCATGTACAAACCAAGAGGGAATAATTAGCAATTGTGATCGTTTGCTCCTCGGAAGTGATGACAAGCAAGTGGAGTGTGAGTTCTTGTCAGAAGTGAAGGAGTTAACACTTCTGAAGAACTCCTAATTGAAGCAACTCCCCTTTAAAAGACTGGAAAGCAGACATGGAAAGGTGGAGGAGGGGCTGACTAGGCCCTAGGTAGCTGTGCTGCTGAGAGGAACAAGCACAGAGTGGAAGGTGATCTGGTGTGGATATACAGTGAAGTTGTGAACTACCCTGTAAAGGATCGCCAAGTGACTGTTACTGGGAGAACGGGGACTACAGCAAGTGTATGAGCTGGAAGATTGACTTCAGACTCAGGAGGAGAAGTCACTAGGAAGCCAAGTAAGTGAAGGGAATAAGTGAGGATTCCCAGGCAGAGTTTTGCCTTAAAGGCCTAGGCACGGTTGTTGCTGAAATATTATGCCCCAGGGAAGAAGTGAAGTTAAAGAGAAGTGAATACAAGTGAGTTTGTGTATGCAAGGGTCCCTGGGGTGAAGCATACGGGAGAGACGGGCGGGCCCTATGCTTCACCCGCAACCGTGTCCCAGAGAGGAGCGCCGTGTCCGAGAGAGGAGCGCCGTGTCCGAGAGAGGAGCGCCGTGTCCGAGAGAGGAGCGCCGTGTCCGAGAGAGGAGCGCCGAGTCCGAGAGAGGAGCGCCGAGTCCGAGAGAGGAGCGCCGAGTCCGAGAGAGGAGCGATGTGTCCCCGAGAGGAGAGCTGTGTCCCACAGAGCGAGGAGCTAGAGAGGAGAGCTGTGTCCCACAGAGTGGAGCTGTGACCCAGAGTGGAGCGGGCGACCTAATCTCGCTGGGACCCTCACCTGTAAAGAGACTGTTTACTTCCTGGCCACAAGGTGGCACTACTCCCAAGTTTAAAGGACTGTATATACCTGGCCACAAGGTGGCATTCTCCCACCTCACAGAGACATAATTGTTTGTTTTCCGTTAATTGAAGCAGAGCTACTGCTACAGCCGTTATTTTCTTTTCTGTAAATAAACCAATTTTCTGCACTTCCAAGCCGTATCAGCCCTCATTTCAAGAAACCACCGCTATACGCGGCCATCCTGATCACACAATGATAAAACAAAGATAAGACATCAAGCTCGGTGGCAGGGGAATCAGAATGACTGATAATTACTCCAATCGAATGCATCTTTATAGCATTCGATCCAGAAATACTTCTTATTACATATGGTTCTAAATAGTTTTAAATGGTATTATTTTCACAGCATTCTTGACTGTGATGGTGGATAAAAAAAATCCTTATTTGAGGAACTGAGGAGGGTTAAACAATTCTTGAGTCTGCAAACACACACTTTGGTTTCAGGATAAAAAAGATAAGAGGACCTAACACCATCTATTTTAATGGGCTACTGTAGTGTTATATTTAATATATACTTTTTTGAAGAACTACAGTTAAAAGTAGGCAAAATGTTTTAATACTGTAAAAAAAAATACAACCTGTATTTTTCTTGTTTACATTTTATTTTATTTCTTATTATGTTGCTGTAGATTTCTGTTGATCAACTTCCTGAGGAGTCTTTGAATGTAGAGAAAGCTTTTATCAGCACAATGGTAATATGGCTGCTAAAACTGTCAGTGCCTTTAGTAGGACTAATGGAAAGCTACCCCAGAAAAAGTAGCAGATTCAATTGTTCAAATGCATTGCTGCAGGAAATAATAATTACATCTAAAAGTTAAAAATGTAAATGTTGAGGTTTTTTTTTTTTTTGCTTTCACTTCTACAGCTTACATAGCTGCTAATGTTACACATTTCACAAACATATGAAGTTTTTCTCAGCTTACAGATGTCCTTTGAAAACATGGGTCTCCATTCAATTGCAACAGTTACAGAGAGATTCAATTGATCAAGCCTGCAGCTACCTGGCCGAAAGCCTAAACTGTAAACCATGCACCTGTCAGAGCATAATCATGATAAATTAAGCAAGGCTGCAACTACTGATTTAGATAAAGGTTAAACGTCAATCAATCAGACTCGCAATCCGGCAATGTATAAAATAATAAAAATGAATAAAGATACTGTTCTATTCCAAGTGGGTGGCCTGAAATGTATTAACTCCTTGATAAAACACGAAATGAAACTCAAAATAAATATTTTTTGTATTGCAGATTAGCAAGTTTGAGATTGATATGCAATTAATTCTAATGTCTTTTATCACTTTCTCCGTATTTCTAAAGTGCAGTATTGGTTTTTTTATTTGCATTTACAGTGATACAAACAGGTGATTAACCCCCTTGTGAGTCCTAGCTGGTACACGTAGGATTTTCTTCGTCTTTTGCCATCTACAGCTGTGAAAACAATTGCGGGCTTGAGGAATTGAATAGTGATTTGCAATTGTAGCACTTAGGGACTTAAAAGATCAAAGCCTTAGATGAGTCGAGTTACGATTTTGACAACCGCAGGGATTTTCAGCCTGTTACCCACAAAGCGTTTGCAGGTAGCTAAAAGACGCAAATTATTTTACGAGCTACATTACGGGCTCCACTAACTAACATTTTAACTGAATGGAGACTTTGGTCTTATGTATGTCATTACAAGGATTTTGGGCCATACTATGTTTCTTGAATATTGCAGCCAAAAAAATAAAAATAAAATAAAATTGAAAAATAAAAAAGATGTAAAAGGATAAGAATTTAGCTATTTGCCATAACGTTGGTTTTGTGTCCTTTCTTTTATTATATCACATGTGGTAGAGACATTACCATCACATTTTTTAATGGACTATCAAAAATTGAACTTTAGTTGAGAAATGATTACATTCCTTTTCTCTATTTCCCACACAGCTAATCTCTTACGCTAATATCCAGAATAATATTTTGAAAACAAGTACATGTAGGATCACAAGATTAATGGAGATACTGCCGGCTGAGGTTTGTTTTACTAGAATGCTTTCCTATAATGATATATTAGCTAATTTCCAGCCTGCAAAGTTAATTAGCAGCCATAAGAAGTTCTCTCACATCAGATAAATACACGGTTAATACTTGAATGTGAAAAGTCTGGTGGGTGAGACTGAGTAATGACTGACAAACGGTCTGCCTTTCAAAAGAACTGAATATTTTCCTCATACTCCTCCCTAGTTTCTTATCCTATTATGTACCATAGACAAAATGCCATTTAAGAAAAACGCAATAATATAGTGACATTTTTAATATTTGTTTTATTTATTTGTTACTGTGGGAAACAATTTTGCACATTATCAAGCAAACTTCTTTGTAACAGCAAACTATAAATATGACACCTTTAACTGTTTCCTTGGCTGATGCTTGGGATGGTCATCGTATTTCAAGTTACATTTTCATTTAATTGTCTTGTTAAAGGGATATTTAAGTTTGCTGGATTATGAATGCATCTAATGGAGGAGAATCAGTAGTGTGTGGAAACAAATGTTTGCATGAAAAAATACCAAAATATACATTTAAACACTCACCTTGGAGTCAGCTGACTTTCTTGCATTTGCAAACAGTTGGCTTTCAAAGTTGACACCCCCAGCCATTTTCCTCTAAAATTAGCATAACAGTTATGTTCAGTTTGACCAATCACAGGAAGTATGGTATCTATTTTGTTTTGGAATGATTTGTTTTGGCCAATTAGGTAAACTCTTGAGGTAAACTCTTGAATTAACTCTAGTTTCCTGTCTGTGGTGCAAAGCAGCATGGGATATGTAGCAAAGCAGCTGGGAAATGTAGTGTATCACTGACATGTGACCGGAAGCTGCAAGGAGGAAGCTGCAAGGAGATTGGCTGAGCAGGCAAGAGCAGGTAAATAGTGGGTTAATATTGCTCCCCGGATGCTGCATGCTGATTGGGGGGGATCAGATGCCTGATTAGACACCCCTTGAGGTGTCAACATATTTATTAGAGGGATTTTTAGATATTAATAAAAAATAAAATGTTTTATGCGATGTGCTGCATACACATAGGCTGCTTTTTGCCTATAGAGTGCAGACATGTATTAATCCAGCTCACTTAGATATACCCTTAAGTAACTGAACCAAGATTCTACAGACTTACCTTGGAACCTAATCTATTTAGGATAAAGCAAATGTATCTCCAAGTAAAGCAAATGGAATATAATTCCTTCTAATCACTTCATGTATAGAAATAACTAGAATATTGCCGGTCAAAAAATGACGGTAATGAAATTGTAAGTGAGCTAATGCTGTTTGGTGTATGGTATTTAAATAAATAATACATTACTAAATTAATATACTTTATCTATTTGGAAGTAATATATGCAGGAAGCATTGTGTTGAAGAGCTGACAATCTGTTTTGATGTTGCCGCAGCATACAATGTGTGTTTTCAGTGTTGTGGAGCTGATGTGTAAGTGTCAGCAATGTTTGCAGTGTGTAGGGTAAATAGTGTGCGTGCGCGAGCCAAATCCGTTAGGGTAGCTGTGTACTTCCGCATTGTGTAAGTTAGTGTTGTAAAATGGCGCCTAATGTGTGAGGTACGCAGCTGTGGCTGATTTTGCGTCCTTGTTCTTGGACCTCGTACGGCTTTTTTGAAAAATCTGTATGTGTTTCATGGTGTTTTGTGTGTTTAGGGTCCTGTAGCCTCGTTTTCGTTTTGTTCGGCGGACATTTTTTCTCTCGCTTAGGGGATTCTCGGGTGTCTAAACTCTTTAATTTCTACTTAAATTGAGTTGTAACTTCACTTTTAGAGGTGCTGGGTGCCCCCCCTTGCTGGGGGTAAGCTTTTTATGTGTCTGTTGTGTGTATTTTTTGTGGTTTTAGTGTTTTCTAATGTCGTATTTTTGCGAGGCTCGTATTTGCGGATGCTAAGTCCGTAAATGTTGCGGTCGCGGTGGGAGCTTCCACCTCCGCAAATGTGGCTTTGCGAGGGTCCGCGTTTGCGGGCCTAAAGTCTGCAGTTGCTGGCAAGGAGCGCCTTGACAACCCGCACTGTTGACAACTATATATGTGATGGCCACTGGGCTTGCAGATGGTAAGTGTATGTTTCAAACACACATCAGTGGGTATTATTAATATTTTTTATTAAGCACCAACACATTCCTTAGCACTGTGTATAGGAGATACAATGAATATATAAGACAAACATGTACATATTGGTACAGACGGAAGAGAGGGCTTTCTCTCAGAAGAGCTTACAATCTAAGTGACTGTAAGATCTTAGTCCTTTTTTATCTCCTCTGCAGCTACACAGCAAATACCCCAGAGCAAAGATCAATGGCCACATCATTAGCCTTGATTGTACTAATTGACTAAAACTGGTATATCAGTGATGTATAATTAGCATTTGGAGCCATGCTTCAGTACTCATTTAACCTCTTTCATATACATTCACTAAGCTTTGCAAGGGAAGCCAAATCACTGATAACTCTAATGTCTATTTCCTATGTGGGAAATTACCATTGCAGACTGAATGAAGAACTCTACAGCTCTTGAGAAGATTGGTGAATCTGAGCTATGTATGCATACAATGTACATGTACATGTATACACTACAGTAAACATATCATCTGACTAAAACTAGTAAACTGACTTTTGTACATTTCCCCATAAATTGTACTGCATGTGGTTATGTCAAACTGATACATACTGTCATCTCCTGTACTCTTATCCGGGTTATTTACTGGGAATTGTCCTTATCTAGTATATGAAGTTTCTTGAAAAACTATACTTACATAAAGGTACTCTGGAGCCTGACATTTTCTATCAAGCAATTAAAACATTACATTAAACATTATAAATGTCAGGCTGTGGAAAAAACTGCAACTAGCCTCCCAAAATCTGCCTATTTACTAGCACAGCTTTACTGGCACAATTTTGTGAAATGTCCTGCTACAGCCTAAACAATATGGAATGAGCTAAATGTCAAGGGGAAAAAACAGATTTACTGTCAAAAGATCAACCGTCAGTGGCGGAGCTAATGAATGGAGGGCCCCAGTACAAAATAGTCTGGGGCCCTCATTGCAACTCACTATCCTTGGGACCTCCTTGCAACTTCACCCGATGCAATCAATAAAAAAAGCCAAAAATATATGTAGATATAGATCACCCCTATGGTTTTAAGATCACCTTTCTATAAAGTCATTATATACCATTCTCATGTAATAAATGAAGATTTCTTGTTTACTACAAAAGGGCCCCTACCCTGTTGTGGATCCCAATGCTTTGCACCTGCTGGTTAAAATAAATTGAAAAGTTGCTAAAATTAATCTTCAGTACTTAAAATTCATGAAAGATGGACAATAGCTGTGACAATAGAAGAAAAAGGACAAGGTATATTAGTTTTGGAGGAAGCTAATTGAATCTTCTAATTCATGTTTTGGTAAAAAGAACATTTATAATGTTTAAAGCATTCTTTTAAAGGTCTATGGTGTTGTTTTAGTATTTGGACAAATAATTCAGTAAATAATCAGTAAATAGAGTCCTCTGTGAGTAATTGCAAATCGATAACCGTAATAATCTACTGTGTACTGAAAGTGGTCAGCATTCAATGTAAGGCTTTGATTTCATTGTTTGCAATGGAGTCGACTGCAAGAAAAGAGACCATGCATGCCGAGACCCATGTGACTGCACACTTGAAAGTACTTACCAGTAATTAAATGCAACAATCTTTCATTAATAAAACGTTTCAACCTCTTTTTTTTTTGGTTGATTAGAAAGGTTGATAGACAACTCAAAATGGCAATCGTTAATGTTAGTTTTCTGTAGGAAAATGCATTATTTTTCAAATAACTTTCAGTTGCTAAATTCCTTACCTATAGTTTTACATTATACTATATCTGGAACATTCACTATCAGCCACATTAAATTAGAAGGCCGTAAGTGTAACGTGAGACCCGCAACGGCTGCGATCTCGAAATTTGTCAGAGTTACAGAGCTATTAAATTAGAGCGAGCTGCAAGTTAAGCGCTTGAGACTCAAACCCGTAAACCATTTTTTGAACGTTTGATGAGCAGTCGTGAACATAATCAATTAGTCAAACCCGTAGTTAAGGGTTTAGATGGAGACAATGGCAACAGAAATTGTCAGAATTACGTCACTGAAAAATGGATGTGGGATTTCCAAGTCTTTAATTACGAGTTACGTGACGTGCGTTTGTGGCGGTAGTGCTTGCCCTCCCACGTTGGTGAAGGAGGAGGAGCCTCTAGGGACACGGGGTCCCCTGAGGGGTATTAGGCTAAGTAGGGCGGGCAAGCACTAGTTGGTATATTGGTTAATTAAAATTTGGTTTTGGTTTTACCTGTTAAGTCTAATAAAGAAGCTGTGGCCAGTTTTTATACCCAGATTGGTGTCATGTCGTTATTTCAGGTTTGTTGGGCTTTGGGGATATCCCAGGTATGACGGTAACTGGTCAATGAACCCACGGCAGAGCAAAGTGGAAGGGGAGTGGGTGGTGACCAGAGAAGGAAGCAAAGGATAGGAGTGGTTTCTGATTGGTAGAGAGGGGAGAGAGGAGGGGTTTCAGCAGAGGTTTCTTAAAGGGATGCGTGTAGCAGTTGAGCACACATTGAGCCTAAGCTGAGCTGTAGGTTAGTTGTGAGTAGTGTGACAGTCTAATATCGGAGGCTGCAGCTAAAAAAGGCCAGGATTGGCTGTCAGCTTTAGTGGCCTCCATCCCCAGAGTTACCCCTGCTAGGGATAGTTCTCCCTCTATGGTTCCACCTACCCCTCCTCCTATTTATAGTTGGGAACCATCCCCTGATATCCCCAATTCCCCCCCATTCCCTCCTCCTGGATCCCCCCTCCTTCACCTATCTCCCTCTCCCCCATCCACCTCGGCCATCCTACCTCAAGAGGCCTCTCATCGTCCGTCCAGAAGAACCAGGCCTCCGGCAAGACTGAGCCTTGGTCCATCAGCCCCTTCAGTGAGCCAACCGGTCCCTCCTGCTGGTCTGAACGATGCTGGGCCTGGAGGGAAGTCGCGGGCGAAGAGGCACGCCGGTGAAGCATCTGGCGGGCTGAAGGTACCCCGGTTGGGAGTTGCTGAGAAGGCACATGTGGTCCGGCAGCAGGAGCTGGCACGTGGCTCCAGGAAGCTCGACGGGATGAAAATGGCACGACCGGAAGTGACGTCAGCGTCATTTCCGGCGGCCCGGCAGCAAGGAATGGCGCGACTGGAAGTGACGTCAGCCTCACTTCCGGCGGCTCGGCGGAGGACGGCGGAGGCCAGCAGGGACGGCGCTGACATCAGGAAGGGTGAGTTACGGGTCCCGCGGGATCTGAGGTCTGTGATCATCACAGGCACTGGATCAGTCGCAGCAGTGAGGTCTGATGCTGGGTCTGAGAGGCAGCAAGCCCAGGAAGAGGCAGTGCCACCTGGGGGTGTGGACCAGCCACAACCCAGGGTGGTGGGTATGCTCACTAGGAGCAGGGGGGTCATAGGCCTGG
The DNA here is from genome assembly GCA_027410445.1 of Discoglossus pictus. Classification (NCBI taxonomy): domain Eukaryota; kingdom Metazoa; phylum Chordata; class Amphibia; order Anura; family Alytidae; genus Discoglossus; species Discoglossus pictus. The sequence continues at coordinate 383,924,714 of CM050163.1, forward strand.
GAAGGGAGCTACCTGGGGGGGGAGCCAGGGCACTAGAACAGAGAATTAGGAGCCAGCAGCAGGCACCCCCCCAGGCAGATGGATTATTCAGCACCCAGAGGAGCCCAGGGGACAGACAACCTGATGGGGAGGGGCGGGTTAACCCTGTCACAACAAGGCCAGGCGGTAAGGGGTTACAGGCTAGAACCCAAGCTGGGAATGGGCGCAAAAGGGCCCCACTGGTGGAGGGGCCTGATAGCCGGGTAAGCCAGGCAAGGAGAGAAGTTTCTATAGAGCCCAGGGCTGGAGTGGCAGCTGCAGGGTATTTGGAGGACGCAGAGAGCGACGAGCAGGGTGGGAGGTATGACACTTCATCCCCAGACGAGAGGTCGGATAGTGGGGTAGTAGATGGAGGAAGGCAAGGCAGAAGCTACTCCCCTGGTAGAACTAGGGTTAGGATCAGGAGTGGAAGGCGGCGAGAGGAGACCTCACAGAAATTACACTGCAGGAGAAGTGGCAGGGATGAGCCCCGCAGGCTGGAAAGGGCCTTGGGGGGGAGGCAAGGAATGTCTCATGTGTACCAATCACACAGGTCCTCGGCCTTTTATACAGGTTCACAGATGTCATCAGCACGAGCGGCAGCGACACGCCGGCGGAGTGGCGACAACAACCCATCAAGTTCAGTTGCCGCACGGTGGGATGCTATCCCGGCGGAGTTGTGCAGGAAAGCCGCAACACCTAACTCTGGAGGTGAGTGCCTTGCACACGGCTCATGCACACACACAGCACAATCAATACAAGGAACACAATCAGACACTATAGTGGAGCTCCTGAGGACTGTGTTGTCTAAGTTAGAAGGTGGGAAGTCAGCGGCGCAGGCATGGGCCCCAGCAACGCTGGTAGATGCAGGAAGGGGGCAGGCAGAGAGGGCGGGGGAGAGCCAGAAAACAGGTAAAAGTGACTCGGCATCTAGTAGCGGATACGGCGCTAGCAGCCCCCACCCTCTGCAGGATAGGCCCTCTGGGAGTTCACGTAGCTCAGGAGCTAAAAGATAGAATATGGAAGCGGGAGTTTATAGAAATATTTTCCTTGCTGCTGCTGGATCAGTATTTTGAAGTTAAGGAGGACTCATCTCGGGATGAGGGCAAAAAAGAAGAGGATAAGAGAAAGCGTAGGTTTAGGAGAATCCCAAAAACCTTCGCGAATTGGTTGCAAGCGTTCGCAATCTTGGCAAGCATAGCCGGGAAAAGGAAGCCAGAATATTGCTGTGCCCTATTCTGCTACCAGGACGAAATAGACAGCATCCATAGGACATACGGGGGGATGGCCTTGTGGGCGTACGACGAACAGTTCAGGCAGAGGATAGCTGTTAGGGAGGAAATGAGATGGGATGATAGAAAGGTAGGCATATGGATGAAGATAGTCACCCCACTCAGAGCGGCTCAGTCCTTTCGTGGGTCCGGTAATAGGCAGCAGCAGGTCGCCAGCTCGTTTAGGAAGAGATGTTGTTTCCTATACAACGAAAGTTCATGCAAATGGGGATCTGCCTGCAGATTCAGACACGAGTGTTCGGAATGCGGGCATCCACACCCATTGTTCCGGTGTTTCAAGAAATTGCACGGAACTGCAGGGCAGTCTGAGCCCGCTTCCAAAGGCGAGAACGCCGATCAGACTAGAAAGGATGCTTCCTTGGTTAAAAATGTACGGTAGGCGAAGAGGGTACGCTAAAAAGGCGGAGTTGATCCGTGATGGTTTTGACGGCGGTTTTTCTATTCCTTTTAAGACTTTTCCTGAGCTATTGTTCGTTCCCCCTAATTTAAAATCGGCAGGTCAGTTTCCCGGCATCGTTAAGGAAAAGATTTCAAAAGAACTAGCTTTGGGACGGATGGCTGGCCCCTTTCGGGAGCCGCCCGTCCCAAACTTGAGGTTATCGCCATTAGGCGTGGTTCCAAAAAAGGAGCCTGGCAAGTACAGGCTGATACATCACCTTTCTTACCCCAAGGGGGGATCGGTTAATGATGAGATTGATAAGGCTTGTCGGCGGTTAAGTACACCCCATTTGATCAGGCCTTAAAGCTTGTTCGGTTAGCAGGCAGGGGCACCCTATTGGCAAAGGTAGACATTGAGTCTGCTTTTAGATTGCTTCCGGTAAACGCGGTGAGTCAGCATCTACTAGGTTGCCACTTTCAAGGCAACTATTACGTCGATTTGTGTTTGCCTATGGGATGCTCTATATCATGCGCGTATTTTGAAGCTTTCAGTTCCTTTGTTCAATGGGTTGTACAGGTCAAGTCAGGATCCAAGTCCCTAGTCCATTATTTAGACGATTTCCTTTTTGTCGGACAGGGGGGTTCTCAGGTGTGTGGGGATCTGATGGACGTGTTCATGTCCGTAGCGAAAGACTTCGGGATCCCTATTGCGAGAGAAAAGACAGAGGGTCCATGTACAGTTCTTAGCTTCCTGGGGATTACAATTGATTCAGGGAGGTTGGAGTGTCGGCTGCCGGACGATAAAATAACCGATCTCAGGGCCAGAGTGGAGGAAACTCGGGGAGCCCGGAAAGTGACCCTTAAGGCCCTTCAGTCTCTGATAGGAAAGTTAAACTTTGCCTGTCGATTAATTCCTATGGGAAGGATTTTTTCTAGGCGCTTGTCGTTGGCGACTGCTGGGGTTAAGCAGCCTCATCACTTTATTAGGGTCACCGTGGATATTAAGGAGGATTTAGAAGTGTGGTTAAGGTTCTTGGATTCTTTTAATGGGAGATGTTTTATTCCGGCAGTTTTCGTCAGCAACTCGGAGATAGACCTTTTTACGGATGCAGCCAGTAGCGTCGGATTCGGGGCCTATTTAAAGGGGCAATGGTGCGCTGAGCAGTGGCCGCCGGAGTGAGTTGCAATAGGACTAACTAAAAATTTGGCATTCCTAGAACTCTTTCCTATAGTGATCGCAATGTTTATTTGGGGGGATCAGCTTAGAGACCAGCAGCTGATATTTCATTGTGACAACATGGGGTTGGTTCAGGCGGTCAATTCACTGTCGGCTTCCTCTCTGCCGGTGATAAGATTGATCAGACAGTTGGTTCTTAGGTGCATGCAGTGTAACATTAACTTTAGGGCTAAGCATGTTCCTGGGGTTCAAAATGTGATAGCAGATGCGTTGTCCCGGTCACAGTGGGATCGTTTCCGGCAGGTGGCTCCAGCGGCGTCCGAGACAGGAATCCCGTTACCACGCCACTTATGGAACATGGGAGCGTGGAGCTAGGGGAGTTGATAAAGAATTCGCTGGCACCAACCACATGGAGGGGTTATAAGAAAGTGTGGCTGGAGTGGGAAGCTTTTGGGGAAGAATTAGCCAGAAAGAGTGGCGGTGAGGTAAATGATCTGAGTACCCTCATCGCGTTCATGCTGCAGTGCCAGGAGCGGGGGATATCCCCGTCCGTGGTAGGTAGGAAGATAACAGCCCTGGCCTTCATGTTGAAGCTGCAGGGGAGGCCAGACGTCACAAAAAAATTCTGTGTGAGGCAGGCTTTAAAGGGAATGAGACGGGGGACCAAAAGAAAGGATGTGAGGAGGCCTATATCATTTGCAGTTTTGCAATCCTTATATGGCGAGCTAGGTGGAATTTGCAAATCAGTTACGAGGCGCTATTGTTTCAGACAGCATTTTCGCTCGCTTTCTTTGGGGCGTTTCGGATTAGCGAACTGGTAAGCCGGAACAAGACAGTTATGGGAGGTCTTCAGGATCAGGATGTAGAAGATTTGGGTCATTCACTGGTTATATGGGTTAGGTGGTCGAAGACCGACATTTATGGTAAGGGGTCTGCCATTTATTTGCATCCTATTTCATTCACAGTCTGCCCTTGTAAATTAGTAACTAGTTTCAGGGTAGTTAGAGGTAAGAAGCAGGGTTCCTTCCTAATGCACGAAGATGGGAGTCCTTTATCTCAGTTCCAGTTAATTTCCGTTCTCAAGTTAACATTGGGTAGAATTGGGCTAACACCATCTCAGTTTGGGTCGCATTCGTTTAGGATAGGGGCAGCAACTGAGGCAGCGGGGTCAGGTATGGGGGATGACTGGGTTAAGAGAATAGGTAGATGGGGGTCTAATAGCTTCAGGTCATATATTCGGCCAGAGTTAGTGACTGGTAATTACGGCTTTCTTTATGACAGGTTCCACCTGGCAGGTGTGGCTCACGGGTCACTCGTATATTTACTGGACCAGGAAGGAGGCTGGGATCAAGGATGGAGGTTTGCAGCTGGGATTCCCTTCAGATCGGGTGTCACTCCGGTGGTTGGGGGTTAGAGGGCTTAAGTGGCACAAGCTGGTGGAGCATATAGCGGGGTATGCCAGAATGTTTGAGGGGCCTGAGGTGTTGTTTGTTCATGCTGGGGGTAATGACTTAGGCAACAGGCCAATCAAGGAGTTGATCAGGATAATGAAGCGTGATATAGAGCGCTTGTTGGCTCTCTTCCCGGGTTTGGTGATAGTATGGTCAGAAATGATACAGCGTAGGAAGTGGAGGGCTCCCATGGATGGGGCAACGATGGACAGGTGTAGGAAGCGAGTCAACAAGGCAATGTCGAGTTTCATTAGGAGGCATGGAGGGATCTCCATAAGGCACGTTGACTTTGAGATAGTTGACGTTGAGGGGTATTTTATGAAAGATGGGGTGCACGTAAATCCAATTGGGTTGAATTTGTTTATTTATGCAATTAAGGACAGCATTGCAAGGGCCATAGCTTCGGTGGCGGAACGCACGTGACGTGCGTTTGTGGCGGTAGTGCTTGCCCTCCCACGTTGGTGAAGGAGGAGGAGCCTCTAGGGGCACGGGGTCCCCTGAGGGGTATTAGGCTAAGTAGGGCGGGCAAGCACTAGTTGGTATATTGGTTAATTAAAATTTGGTTTTGGTTTTACCTGTTAAGTCTAATAAAGAAGCTGTGGCCAGTTTTTATACCCAGATTGGTGTCATGTCGTTTTTTCAGGTTTGTTGGGCTTTGGGGATATCCCAGGTATGACGGTAACTGGTCAATGAACCCACGGCAGAGCAAAGTGGAAGGGGAGTGGGTGGTGACCAGAGAAGGAAGCAAAGGATAGGAGTGGTTTCTGATTGGTAGAGAGGGGAGAGAGGAGGGGTTTCAGCAGAGGTTTCTTAAAGGGATGCGTGTAGCAGTTGAGCACACATGAGCCTAAGCTGAGCTGTAGGTTAGTTCCCACCCTCCCTCCCTCTTGTTTCGCTATCATGGAATGTTATTCAAAAAAAAAAAAATAAATAAAGAAATAAAGAAAAAAAAATATGCATAAATGTTTTGTAAGGTATATGGTACGTGTTTTGTATGTCACAGCAGGGGGCGGTAGTGCTTGCCCTCCTACGTTGGTGAAGGAGGAGGAGCCTCTAGGGGCACGGGGTCCCCTGAGAGGTATTAGGCTAAGTAGGGCGGGCAAGCACTAGTTGGTATATTGGTTAATTAAAATTTGGTTTTGGTTTTACCTGTTAAGTCTAATAAAGAAGCTGTGGCCAGTTTTTATACCCAGATTGGTGTCATGTCGTTATTTCAGGTTTGTTGGGCTTTGGGGATATCCCAGGTATGACGGTAACTGGTCAACGATTGTACCCACATTACAGATATAATGCAATATTGCTAAAGCCGTAAATATGACATTCTATTACATGCGAGTTCCATTATATGTATTAACACATTGATTGCCGAGATCGACATTACATGGAATTTAAACATAAATAAAATTATTTTATATTGCTGATTTGCGAGCTTCAGAATGTTGTGCTATTTATTTCAATACCTAACATCACTTTCCCTTCACATATAAGTACAGTAGTGTGTGTATATTTGCATTTAAAGTGCTACGAATTGGACTTTACCCCCCTTGAGGGTCCTCTCTGGTACAGGTTGGTTTCTTGGCTCCATTTGCGTGTTACAGGGTTGAACACCAGTTGCAATTTAATAGCTAAATTGGAACATAGCGGTTACGGGCTTGACAGAACAAAGGATTTGCGGCTAAGAAGTTCCACGTTCCACGTTCCATAGGCTTATTTCGCACATAACAGCGGCCTGCTTTACGGGGCCAATTTAATAGCCGCAAGTCTTGCGGGCTATGTTACGGGCAACGGTTTTACACGTTAGGGAAATGTAATAGCGCTGTAGGTCACTGGTGCTTTGACTGGTTAATTAGTTCTACTGTTTTTAGGTTAATATTCTTGAAGATTTGATGATAATCATTTAACAGAAGTTTAAATTGAAGAGCAGAACTAATTTTTTGGTTAACATGTATTTGAACGGACCAAAATAGAACGAGGTAGCAGCCACTGACTTTGAACAAAAATTTTAAACTGTAAGTTATTGAATAAAATTCTATATATGGTAAATCTAAATGACTGTTGTGAATGTGAAGTCGTTTTATTGAACCACATTGTATAAGCTCCTGTGTTGCTTGTTACCATTTCACTCTAAATTTTTTGGTTACCTGGTGACTCTAAATGTTAATGGTATTATTGGACAATGGAAGACACATTCCTTACAATGAACTCATTGAGTGCTGGAGAGATCCATTACAGCAAATATACCATTATATATACAGAGTACAATTGCTTATATGATCTAAGACATTATAGGAATGCCTTTATGGTAGTGGTTCACAAATTTGGCATTTAGGCCAAGAACTACATTTAGGTAGTCCATGGTATTACTAGAATTAGATAAAACTATGAACAAAAAGAAACCGAAAACAAAATAAAATAAAAAAGCAGTAAAGAAATAACCAGAAACAAGTTTTTACAGTTTAAAATACATAGGCATTTTTCCTATATATCATAATGCATTATAATTGTTGAGAAGCAGGCAGAAAAATAATTAGGTGCTCCATGAATACTCTCTGCAGTACTCAAATGGTCGTCCAGGTCCCTGTTTGACTTTAAGTGGTCTATGTGTCGCCGAGATCAGGGTGGAGCAGTAGGTTTGGTTTGTGAAGATTTGTGAAGATTTTACAAAGCTCTTTAGCAAAATCCCCAAAAGAGTACTGATTGACAAACTAGGATTAGATTGCAAGATGGCTAAACATATACTGAAAGAATAAGAGAGTATTGTTGTATGTGAGGATTGGTCTTTGAAAAGCTTGGTATCAGCTAGGATACTCAGCGGACATGATTAGTGACATTTAGCATCTTCAGCCACAGAAGAAGTCCAAACTGTGGTAAGTTCAATTATATATGAATATTTTCAATTGAAAATTATTAAAAAAACATAAATTAGTACAACAGCCTTGAATTGACTGTTTGGCTGTCACACTAAGCTGCAGAGATCCTCCCACCTCTTGTTAAGAGTCTCTAATAGCCTCATTGTAAGTTAATGGGTTCCCTATTGCATATGGCTGATAACAAGACCAATCTTCGGAAGAATCTCTGGAGCTGAGTGACAGCCAAAATGTAGTAAATTCTGCGTTTTTTTTCCTGTTACTAAATTATATTTTTTAATAATATTCATAAATATTTCCATCATAACTGGAACCTCTGCTATCATCCATTAACATTGCATGATAGCCCTACTCCCACTGCCTATCACAAATTACCTCTGAGGTACCACTGCTCATCTCAGTCTTTCAGCAAGAAAATGGCTGATTATGAAGGTACTGATTTAAAAGAACTTCTCTTTTGTCTGATGGAATTTGTTATTTTAAAAGGGTGATACCTTGTGTTCTGTGACTGTGGAATGTGTCTGTGACCTGTCACTACACATAACAAGAACACTAAATAGTGATAACAACACAAATATAGCATTGCCCAGAAATGGAAAAAAGTCTGTAAACAAAAAAATTGGATACATTTTTTTACAAGCCCTTCTTTGTCTTGATTTATTTTTTACAAAAACAGTTTTTAAATATTTGAGACACTAATTATGAAATATCATTTTGTTTATTTTCCACATTTAGTCCTAAATATATAAACGCTTAATAATGTGTGTATCAATAAAAAATGACAAGTAGCAAAAAAGATAAAAAAATAAATGCCTTACAATTTTCAAAAACAAAAAAGTTTACCTCAGTTTTATTTACTTCATGCCATGTCCCGTATTTTCAAAATATCATTTTATATATATATATATATATATATATATATATACAAACATGCATAAACAAGAGTTGAGATATAAATATATATAAAACGTAGAGAGTGGGGAGACACAAATCTGAATGGCCTAGGCACCATAAAACCTAAATATGCCCATGGACAGACTATTGTTTTTCTGGTGTCTGTATGTTCATATTGTTTTAGCAAAAAATGTCTTTTTTTGCAGCTCAACAATCTTTTCAGCATTCATTAAGCTACCTTCCCCATTAAGTTCAGTGAACAATGCCAAACCATTAACACCCTCCCAACAATGAGATATTTCCTATGGGAGTATGTTGGATGTGTAGTTGAATATAAAACACCATCTTTCATTCCATTCACTGAGCTTTATCAGTATCAGAGTTTATTGTGAATGTACTATAGAGCTTCATCATTATAACAAATGCCTGATACAATAGAGAATACCTGCTTAATTTCCAAGTACTATAATTTGAGGTATGAGGAAATGCATGTTATGCATTATATGTGTTATTCATCCCTTTATTTGGTTTTGGAAGCTGATTTGTTTTACTTCTATTATAATACAAAGCACAGGAAAAACAATAGATGTGACTAAGTAATATGCACTTGCCTGTGATTTGTATTATAATACAAGATAAATATATATATATACTATTATCAGAAAATATATTGTCATTTAAGAAAACAAAAAAACAATACCACACTAACCAGAGTCTAACTAATGACTAGTGGCAACAAATGTGCAAAAATGTACTTACAAATAAATAATAAAAATATCCCAGTCCACAATCACTTTTAATTTCAACAACCAAATTCCAACAGCCTTATTAAATTGTGATTCGGACAATTGAATTGGGCTCTTTTTAAGCACGTAGCATATTTTTCTTTACAGAAGTTTTTAGTTAGTGATCTTCTATCCAAAAGCAAAGTCTTCACTAACTAAAAACTTCTGTAAAAAAATATGCTCTGTGCTTATATAGAGCCCTTTACAATTTGCTGAATTGCAATTTAATAAGGCTGCAAGTGTTTGTAAAATGTTCTTACAAAACATCAAAGTGATAGTGAATATATATGATATATCAACTTGATATATCAAAACAAATGTACAAATATTTTATGGCGCAACATGTTGTAAATATAATAAACAACCACACAGAGTAAGTACTTAAAGGTATATTTTGCATGTTTGTTACCTCTAGCCATTAATTAGACACTGGTTAGTGTTTTTTTTCTTTATGTTTTGTACTATTCGTAAGAGGCAGTGCAAGCCTCAATTAGACAACAGCAGCCTTATATAACTTTATTCCTCCTAACACAGTTCAAATGATTTATGTTATATATTGTCAGTCTACCTGTCTAGTGGCTATTACTTTTGGCCCCCATTCATGCTACTTAGCAAACAGGAAGGAGAGGGTTTACAGCTTTTACGGACTTTATTATAATAAGACATACAAGGAACGGTGCAAGCCACGAACAGCCGGAAGCTTGCAAAGTCTTTCACAGCAATGCTTAGTGAGCCTGGCCCATTATTTTTATTTTTCTATTAGTATTTATTGCTACTTACATTAGTAGTTTAAAGGGACACCATCTCTTTTCTTTACAGTCATCTAAAGATAATATTTTAAAATAGGGAGATTGTTGCCTATACTGGACTAAAATGCTTGCAAAAGTTTGATAACATACTTTTCAGTTCTCAATAATTCATGGTTTTCTGCTTTGCTATTCATATAATTTGTTCAGCCAATCAGAGGTGATACTGTTTCAACTGATGGAAAAAGATGCAGCATTATTGGAAATAAATCATCCCAGGATGTTTTCTCTGTTTGTCCATATTGGCTGACTAGCAGACAATGCCATGTAAATAGAGTGAAAATAAGGAATTGGGGCAAGTAGGGGAGCCATGTCATAGAGTAAGACCACTATACCTTAGATTGTAAGTCTGCGAGTTTCTATCCTAAGTTCTTTGGGGAACGCACCATGGACATTGGATTCCTAGCCCAAAGACAGGGCCCTCCTTGCTTTGCTATATGTTCATTTGTATTTATCTTTGTGTGAACCTAATTTATGTACAGCGCTATATGTTGGCGTGTTATAAATTAACTATAATAATAATAATAAAAGTTAGTTAGCACTATTTTGCCCATTTTTTCTATTAAATTCAAAGGTCCATGTCTTTCTAAATGTTATCTTTAGATTATTTTAAAAAAAATCAATAATTCTGTCCCTTTAACCACTTTATTGTGATCTTTGTTTTGAAACTAAAACACATTCATACAGGTAGGGAATTTTAGCACCATTTTCCATCTTTTTAAGGAAATTAGCACTTGGGGGATTATTTATCTATTTTAGTATTTATTAACTTTTTTGGAAATAAAAATTATGTTTCATCCATCACATTTATGCACAACTAGACCTTCATTTGTATCACTTTAAAGGGTTACCTTGGTGCTCAGAGGGCCTGTCCTGTTTTTTTTGTTTTGCCTACAGTAGCCACTGCAGGGAAGTATAAATAACATTGGTCAACAAAGCAAATAAGGGTTGTGCTATATGTAATTTATCCCACTGATTTAGAAAATTGTCTCATATTTGTTTTATCACTCATAGTATGGTAAGTTACATCCTCTTTAATATAATACATTGTGCTGTATAACACATTCAGAGATGTTCAATTTTATATATAAACATGGTAATCCACTCAGAGAGCAAGACTTTCTTAAAGGTATACGCAAGTGAGCTGGGTTTTAAGTGCATCTGATAGAGGGGAATTAGTATTGTAGGAAAAAAAAATGTTTGCATGAAAAAAAATAAAAATAAACATTTAAACAGTTACCCTAAAGTTTACTGAATTTCTTGCATTTCCAAACTGTTTTCTATCAACGTTGAAAATCCCTGTGAAAAATGAGCATACATAATTAATTGTATCTTTTTAGTCTGTGATTTGAGCTGCAGATTTCCTTTATATTTTAGTATTACCCAGAACAAGGCCTGTATCCCTTCATTCACTGATTATGAGACACTCACACACAGACACTCATTCACAGACACACACACTCACACACAGAGACACATGCACTTACACAGAAACATGCACTCACACAGACACTCGCACAGAGACACATGCACTCACACAGAGACACATGCAGAGACCATGAGCCTCATTCAATTGCGCTTTTGGGAGATCCAGGCTTTGGAAATGTAGCCGGCAAGTTATTTTGCTTTTCAATTGGTGTCTTTTGCTGTCTCCGGCTGAGTTACGGCCTCTGGCCTCCAATTCCTTGCAATGGTTCACATCGCAAGTTAATGCCCCTCCAAGCCTTTGATCTTTCACGGCCGCAAGAGGTGCGAACGCTAAAATCATAAATCGCTAATCAATTGCTCCGATTCCCCCTTGCAAAGCAAGCCGTCAAGCCCGCAAATGGCAAAAGTCGAACCATAAGTCACGGGAACCAAGGAGTACGCACAAAGGGTTTAATGACATGTCTGGAGCACTTTAAAAGCAAATAAAAAAGCGAGAGACTTTCTTCCTTCTCCTTTTTTATTAACAACACGTGTGTGTGTGTTATTTTATACTAGCGACTTGCCCATCAAAAAATGACGGCAATAGAATTGTAAGTCAAGGAATGTTGTTTGGGGCAGACATTATTTTTTATGGTGGTGTGAGATGTCGGCGCTGATTGCGAGGCTCGCGCTGAACGCCTTCGGCGGCGCTCATAGCGAGCCTCTTGGTCGTTGTATTTTTGTTATCAGAGGCGCTTTTGCTGTCATTGTAAGGTCGGAGCTGATATTTTTTTGTGCTTATTGCAAGGCTGTCCCATGGTGTAGTTTGTGTGGTATGAGCAGCGTTGGCGCACGTTGTGAGGCGCGCAGTGAATGTCTTTTGCGTTTATTGTGATAGGTTTTGTTTTTGTTTTTTGTGTATATGTATTTTGTGCTGCTAATTAAATAAGTATTAAATTAATAAATTAATATACTTATCTATTTGTAAGTAATACATGCAGGAAGCATTGTAGTGAACAGCTGACAATCTGTTTTCATGTTCGTGCAGCATACAATGTAGCTTTCTAGTGTTCTGGAGCTGAGGTGTAAGTGTCAGCAATGTGTGCAGTGTGTAGTGTAAATAGGCTGCATGAGCGAGAGGAAGCCGTTATTGTAGCTGGGTATTTCCGCATTCTGTAAGTTAGTGTTGTAAATTGGATGCAAATGTGTATGTGGTACGCGGGTTTGTATGATGAAGGGTCCTTGCTAATAGTGTATGTTGGAGGTCGTACAGCTTTTTTTTTTCGGCGGCCATTTTTTCTCTCGTTTAGGCGATTTTCGAGTGGCTAAACTTTGTAAATTTGACAGAATTCAAGATTTGAGCAGTGTTGTAGAGGTCCTGGGTGTCCCCCCTTGGTGTGGGTAAGGTTTTTTTTTTTTTGGTGTGTATTTGTGTGTTTTTCAATGTTTGCCGCCGTCCGTTAGTTCGTAATGTTTTTTTTCAAAGTCCCACGGCTCGTATATTTTTGTGTAAGTACGTAGTTAGTCATTGCGTGTTTACGTATTTTTTTCTCCAAGTGCTGCTTGTGTGGTGGTTTGTAACTGGTTGTGAGGCGCTGTAGAGCCTCCACCTCCGCAAATGCGGCCCCTCGCTTTGCGAGGGTCCGCATTTGTGGCCTGCAATGAACCGACGTGGGAGCCTCCGCAAAAGCGGCCCCTCGCTTCGCAAGGGTCCGCATTTGTGGTCCGAAAGTCGTAGGTGGTCGTAGGGATGAGCGCCTACGGTGCTCATCTCCACCAGAGCAAGGAGTGCCTTTGGTGCTACTTGCCAGCAAATGCGGCCCTCGCTTCGCGAGGGCTGCAGTTGCAGCGGGTTCGCTATGCGAGCCCACAAGCGTTAACAAGAACCCGCTTGCTGACAACTATATATGTGATATGTATTTGTTATGAGTCCTTTAATGAATCAGAAGAAGACTGTTTATGGTATATGTGAGATTTACGATTTGAATCTATTTAAATGTATTTTTGGATTCTTCTTCTTAGTATGGATGTAATGTGTTTACTTGTTTATTGTTCAATTTCTTTCTTTTGTAAAATCAAAATAAAAAGATTGTAAAAAAAAAAAAAAAAAAGCAAATAAAAAAGCAGTACTGTACTCTTGTTAAAAGTGAAAGTGATGTTAGGTCTTAGAATTAATAGCACAACATTCTCAAGCCGTGAAACGGGCCCAAAAATTACTTTATTTCCTGTTTGATTTCTGTGTTATATCGATCCTGGCAATCAATGTGTTAATACCTATAATGGAACTCAAATGTAATAGAATATCATATATACGGTTTTATCGATATTGCAATATTTCAGAGATGTGTCCGATCGTAACTCGTAATTGAAGCCCGTAGGACTAAATTTTTCTCTGGTGTAATGATGACGATCTCTGTTTCCATTTGCTGTCTCTATTTGGGAGTTACGGTCTTGGCTACTTGATCTATTCAAGCTCACAAATGCTACATACGATAGCATGGTTTCAGACTTTTGCTATCAGCCCCTAACTTGCGGGCTTGCCAAATTGAATAGCACCATAAGCTGTGGACTCTGCTGGCCCGCAGCAGGCCTGCAGACATACGGCCTATATCTCCATAACTTGGGGCCTTTTAATTGAATGAGGCTCCATGAACGCAAGCTCTCTTCCTCAAATTTGTAGGTCATTGCAGGACCATAAATTAAGCATAAATGCTCATTCGCCTAAAAGACAGATTAAAATTGGAAGAAGAAACTGAAATGTTTGTTTTCACTACAATTATAATTCTTCAGAATTTATCAAGGAAAGGGTGTATGTCTAAAGAACAACCGTGTAACCGCTCATTTTTACTTAAATGTCGATTTATGGTCCTTTAGGGACCCAGTGTAGCAACCTCATCTAGCTGGCTGCATACAGCATTGCTGATTGGCTGCAAAACTGGGCATGCTCACATGGACAGGGTGCACTTTTACAAAAAATGTACCCTCTCAGGAGCCTAGTTCAATCCTGGTGGTGAAAACATCACTTCCAAAAGTTTTTTTTTATGCAATGCTAGAAAAACATAGTGCATGCAAATAAATGTAATCATACACTAATAATCCCCATCTATCAGATGCATTCATAACCCAGCTCACTTGCATATATACCTTTAACTCACTTAGGCCTTTTACAGGGGAATATATCTGGTCTCACTCGGAGGAATGATCCAGCCTTGAAGTGCAAGCAATTTTCCACGTAGAGTACAACATTAAACCCCATATGTATGGGGGTTGGTCTCCCTATGGGTCATAAAAGGGCTTCAGCGATTCAAAAGAAAAATACTCAAGAAAAAAGTGTCTTCATGAAAAAGAAGAATGCAATAATGTATTAGTGACTTTTGTGAGGGCTATTTCTGTAGCTTGTTGGGATGCCAGATTGGAAGGAGTCAAGAAGGGAGTTGGAGATAATTGTAGACAGAGGAAGTAGAGAGATGCAGATGCAGAAGTAGAGTCACATGAAGGTTTGTTTTGGTGTAATTATGGCGTGTTTTAAAGGTGATTGAAACTTGCCGGTGTTTAGGGAAGAGCTGGAAAGATGTGTGAGAGCTGGGATAAGTGTGGTAGAGAGGGGAGGGATCAGCGGTGATAGGATAGGATCAAGTGGGCAAGTTGTAAGGCAAGAGGTTGATAGTAGAGTAGAGACTCAGTTAAAAGATCAAAGGAGTCCATAGGGGATGTGGGATTGGGGGAGGCTGAAGGCTGGGTGTTGTCGGTTTCTTCAGAGGAGGGCGTGTTTCAGCCAAGTTTAGAGGAGAATACAGTACACATACAGTTGTCTATTACCATTATACAGGTACAGTATACATACAGGGGTGTATTATCATTATACAGGTACAGTACAGATGCAGGGTTGTATTGCCATTATATAGGTACAGTTTGCATACAGTGGTGTATTACCATTACGCAGATACAATATACATACACGGCTCTATTAGCATTATACAGGTACACTATACATACAGTGCTGTATTACCATGACAGTGCACATATAGTATTGTATTACCATGGCACAGGTATAGCACACAGACAGGTCTGTACTAACATTATACACTTATAATATACATATTGTGCTTTATTACAGTTATACAGGTACAGGATACATGTAGTGGTTGATTAACACTATACAGGTACAGTAAACATAAGGTTGTGTATTACCATTATAAAGGTACAATATACATATAGTGCTGTATTACCATGATATAGATACAATATACATACACGGCTGTATTAGCATTATACAGGTACAGCATTCATACCGTGATGTATAGACATTATACTGGTACAATATACATATAGTGCTGTATTACCATGATACATATAGAGTACACATATAGTGATGTATAGACATTTTTACTGTACAATATACATATAGTGCTGTATTACCATGATACATATAGAGTACACATATAGTGATGTATAGACATTATACATGTACAGCATTCATACAGTGATGTATAGACATTATACTGGTACAATATACATATAGTGCTGTATTACCATGATACATATAGAGTACACATATAGTGATGTATAGACATTATACATGTACAGCATTCATACAGTGATGTATAGACATTATACTGGTACAATATACATATAGTGCTGTATTACCATGATACATATAGAGTACACATATAGTGATGTATAGACATTATACATGTACAGCATTCATACAGTGATGTATATACATTATACTGGTACAATATACATATAGTGCTGTATTACCATGATACATATAGAGTACACATATAGTGATGTATAGACATTATACATGTACAGCATTCATACAGTGATGTATAGACATTATACTGGTACAATATACATATAGTGCTGTATTACCATGATACATATAGAGTACACATATAGTGATGTATAGACATTATACATGTACAGCATTCATACAGTGATGTATAGACATTATACTGGTACAATATACATATAGTGCTGTATTACCATGATACATATAGAGTACACATATAGTGATGTATAGACATTTTTACTGTACAATATACATATAGTGCTGTATTACCATGATACATATAGAGTACACATATAGTGATGTATAGACATTATACATGTACAGCATTCATACAGTGATGTATAGACATTATACTGGTACAATATACATATAGTGCTGTATTACCATGATACATATAGAGTACACATATAGTGATGTATAGACATTATACATGTACAGCATTCATACAGTGATGTATATACATTATACTGGTACAATATACATATAGTGCTGTATTACCATGATACATATAGAGTACACATATAGTGATGTATAGACATTATACATGTACAGCATTCATACAGTGATGTATAGACATTATACTGGTACAATATACATATAGTGCTGTATTACCATGATACATATAGAGTATACATACAGGGCTGTATGACCATGTAGATGTGCAGGACACAGACAGTGCTGTATTACAATGATACAGGTGCAGTACACAGACAGACCCTATCACCATGATGCACTGTGTTACCATGATACTGGTAGAGTACACAGACAGAACTGTATTTCCATTGTACTGAAAGTGTATACAGTGCTGTTTTACTTTTGCTGACTGTAAAAGGGTCACATTCCTCAGCAGATCGGCTAACAATATGTAATATCCCCCTGTATAAGAAGCTTTGCCTGGGTTTGGTGCAGGGGGGTCTGTATAGGGACACTGAGCATGTGTATGAGGATGGAGAGTTTCTTATAGAGGGCATGTTATAATGAGGGTTCCCTCCCAATGTAAGAGGATTGTCGTCTTGTGTTAGCCTCCAGTTGTCCACCTCTCTCACTTTCTCGCTCCTGAGTCCCTCACCTTCCCTCTCCCTCCTCCTCCTCTTCTGTCTCCCATCCCCCTTACTGATAAGAAGTGCTTTCTCCACAACTCTCAGAATTCGCTGAGTGATCTTGTCTTATTTCGAAATCCAGTGTTCCTGTACCTTGCACCCTCCCCTCCCAGCTCCCTGTTATATGTGCTGCTCAGCTGCTATACCCCTCTCCTACATCACCATCGGACGGAGGCTGCAGACTGTCTGGGGACCAGTGAGTGTGACCTCCCCTCCATGATCTCCCTTATCCCTGGGACCCCCACAGATACACACACACTCACAAGGACATTAGTATGAGCTCACACTAGTGTACACATGTATTATTAGACTGGCACAGATACAGACACTCATACACACACTCACAAGGATATAAGTATGAGCTCACACTTGTGTACACATGTATTCTTACACTGGCACAGATACAGACACTCATACACACACTCACAAGGATATAAGTATGAGCTCACACTTGTGTACACATGTATTCTTACACTGGCACAGAAACAGACACTCATACACACACTCACAAGGATATAAGTATGAGCTCACACTTGTGTACACATGTATTCTTACACTGGCACAGATACAGACACTCATACACACACTCACAAGGACATAAGTATGAGCTCACACTTGTGTACACATGTATTCTTACACTGGCACAGATACAGACACTCATACACACACTCACAAGGGCATAGGTATGAGCTCACACTTGTGTACACATGTATTCTTACACTGGCACAGATACAGACACTCATACACACACTCACAAGGGCATAGGTATGAGCTCACACTTGTGTACACATGTATTCTTACCCTGGCACAGATACAGACACTCATACACACACTCACAAGGATATAAGTATGAGCTCACACTTGTGTACACATGTATTCTTACACTGGCACAGATACAGACACTCATACACACACTCACAAGGATATAAGTATGAGCTCACACTTGTGTACACATGTATTCTTACACTGGCACAGATACAGACACTCATACACACACTCACAAGGATATAAGTATGAGCTCACACTTGTGTACACATGTATTCTTACACTGGCACAGAAACAGACACTCATACACACACTCACAAGGATATAAGTATGAGCTCACACTTGTGTACACATGTATTCTTACACTGGCACAGATACAGACACTCATACACACACTCACAAGGACATAAGTATGAGCTCACACTTGTGTACACATGTATTCTTACACTGGCACAGATACAGACACTCATACACACACTCACAAGGGCATAGGTATGAGCTCACACTTGTGTACACATGTATTCTTACACTGGCACAGATACAGACACTCATACACACACTCACAAGGGCATAGGTATGAGCTCACACTTGTGTACACATGTATTCTTACACTGGCACAGATACAGACACTCATACACACACTCACAAGGGCATAGGTATGAGCTCACACTTGTGTACACATGTATTCTTACCCTGGCACAGATACAGACACTCATACACACACTCACAAGGATATAAGTATGAGCTCACACTTGTGTACACATGTATTCTTACACTGGCACAGATACAGACACTCATACACACACTCACGAGGATATAAGTATGAGCTCACACTTGTGTACACATGTATTCTTACACTGGCACAGATACAGACACTCACAAGGACATTAGTATGAGCTCACACTTGTGTACACATGTATTCTTACACTGGCACAGATACAGACACTCATACAAACACTCACAAGGATATAAGTATGAGCTCACACTTGTGTACACATGTATTCTTACACTGGCACAGATACAGACACTCATACAAACACTCACAAGGATATAAGTATGAGCTCACACTTGTGTACACATGTATTCTTACACTGGCACAGATACAGACACTCATACACACACTCACAAGGGCATAGGTATGAGCTCACACTTGTGTACACATGTATTCTTACCCTGGCACAGATACAGACACTCATACACACACTCACAAGGATATAAGTATGAGCTCACACTTGTGTCCACATGTATTCTTACACTGGCACAGATACAGACACTCATACACACACTCACAAGGATATAAGTATGAGCTCACACTTGTGTACACATGTATTCTTATGCTGGCACTTCCACTCACATATATATGCCCCATCTCACACACCAATACTTACCCCTTGTTCTTATTGTTTTAGACACAACATATTTGTGTGGTCTTTTGTGTGTAAGTATATACTAGTGTAGTATATCGCATGCTAGTAATGTATATAGGTAGTGGGTTGGTTTAATATAGTATGTGTTGGCTTAATATATTCTATGTTAGTGCTAAAATATGTTAGTAATGTAATATGTTACCTGGTTAGTGTTATATATTGTGTGCAAGTATGTTATAATGTGCTATTGAATCACACTGTGTTGTAGTGTTACTGTAATTTACTTTTTTGGGGCCTCATTCAAATGCAATTTGGCCAATTGAATAGGGCTCTATATAAGCATGCAGCATATTTTTTTACAGAAGTTTTTAGTTAGTTAACTTCTATCAAAAAGCAAAGTCTTCACTAACTAAAAACTAACTAACTGTAAAATAAATGCTCTGTGCTTATATAGAGCCCTATTCAATTGGCCAAATCGCATTTGAATGAGGCCCTTGGTGTGTAGTGTATTGCATGCTACTTGATTATACTATGACTTATTGTGTGTATTAGTGTAGAATGTGATGAATTAGTGACAAGGCATGTTATATAAAGAGTGAAATTAGAAAGTGTACAATTCACAGTGTATAGCAATCATTCATGCTGTGTGTCCAGTGACAGTTCGTGATGCATTATAACACAGACATACTACTTGGTATAGTGTCCTGTGAAAGTGTATGATGTAGTACATAGAGTCATTTTGTTGTTGTTTAGTCCTTGAGTTGTAATTCTCTGTGATCCTATGGTCTTCAGTACAAGTGTCAGCCAATGCCCCAAGAGCTCCTTCAAACTGAAGTAATACAAATAAATAGTAATAGATTGACCAGTGATAGGGTTATTACCAGGATTCAATGTGTATGTTCAGTAGAAAGTGTTTATGCACAGCTCTAGATCTAGGGCAGGGGTAGTCAGTACTTTTCACATAAGTGTGAATCTCTCTAGCAAAATTGAGTCAAGGTTCAGAATTACATTAGTTTTATGGATACATATAGAATTTTTTTAGAAGGGCACAGGAAGGACATTTACATGTAATTGATTGCTTATTCAAGCATTTGGCAGCTTCTTTTGAGATATATGATAAGTTTACAAATGCATTGGACGTTCAGAAGAAAGTGGCGGGAGGTCTTGATTCAGGCCCAAGACCTCAATTTGACTGCCCTTGATCTAGGTATAGGATACATGATGCTGAATGGGAAGGGATCAGTGCCTGAATAACTCAAGACTGCTGGAGTTGCAGATTACCATTGGAATTCACAGGTTGTTTTTCTGCAGTTCTGTTTATAACTCTTATCAGTATAATGCTCTCCAACCATGGTCATTAATGACTAATCTCCCAGGATGCTCTTTCTTATCAATTATCTGCAGGTGAAGCTGCTGGTTCAGGTCTTTTCTATCGCCACTTTTTGTATTCACCACTTAATTGTATAAGCAAATATATAGGTATCTGTATAATAGATACTGGGCATCATTATATAAACAAATATACAAAGGTATTTGGGCTCTTAAAGTGCAAAATATGGTGGTAGTGTTCTGCCAGGGCCGATCACAGCTATGTTATATATTCTCAACCTGTGTGCGTAATGAGGTCAAGGTTATCCTCTCTATTCTGATTTTCCTCATGGAGGCTGTCTCAAATACTGCACGCTGTTCAAGACCTCTCTCAATTATAATTAATTACAACTATTCTAGGAAAAAGGAAGCTACCTGTATATTATTATTTCCAAGGAATAAAAAGTCAGGGATAAATTGCCTCATAATGGAAACTTGTTTTTTGCAGTCTCAGCAAATTCCAGCACAAACAACACAATATCTCTGGTCCATAAGGGCCTCTCAAGATATACCAAAAAATGGGCAAATACTTTCAGTCTACAAAGTAATACTACTTTTTTTAAACTAAGCCCAGCTCTGTATTTGGTTCTCTTTTTGAGGATGATCAATGAAGTAGTTATGCCTAAGATATCTAACCTGGAGTATTACATTTTTAGGAAAAAGTAGACTTCTCCAAGTTACCAGTGCATTGTCATGAAGTAGTATGTCCAGTAGTATGCCTATGTAGCCAATAGATAGAGGTAGTATTTGTTATAAGGGTGCCTGCTCCATATAGACAGGGTCTGTATTGGTTATATGGGTCGCAGAAATCTATATATATGTGCTGCATTGGCTATATCGGTCTATATATATATATATATATATATATATATATATATATATATATATAATTATAAGCAACATAAGTTATATGGATCTATGGTCCCTGTAGAAGGGAGCAGTATAGATTATAGGGGTCTCTGTTTTGTTGATATCTGATATCTGAGAGCTTGCATTGACAGTACTGAATCCAAAAGGGAGGAATGCTCTTGATAAATGTATACTGCCAGCCTGAGGTTTCTTACCAATCTGTGGGCACCCGACAGAGATCATTTTAATGGTCATGCAACTCAAGATGTTTTTGATCCATAGGCCTGCAGAATACACATGAAATCATCTTGCAAAGTCCCCCTGCACTAAACAAAAGAAATAAACCATTCACTGCTCTTATCTTTTAAAAACAGGATTTTTTACTTGGTAAATGATTACAAAGGAAAAGCAGTGTGGTGGGTTTCCCAATAACATCCACTCTGAAACAAAGACAGAGCAGAAACATCCTCTCCCTGTGTCTAATACATTTGATTCATCTCTTTGTGGCAGGAAGCATCCTTATATACTACAGTGCTGTATGTAGCAGGGAATGAAGTAGTTAATGAAATTCTTTTCCTGTCTCACTTTGACATGCATGGCTGCTCACTATTACCCTCTGACCCCCCTGCTCTCTCCTAGGTGGACATGGTGCTCTGCTGCTGACTGTTGCTGACTCTTTTATTCCACCATGGGCAGCTCCACAAAATATACACCGGCATCTGTGGAAGAACAGACTCCCAATGGAAGTCAGGGAACACCAAGTGACTCAGGCTCTCAGGAGTCTATGAAACTCAAAAAGGAGATCTCCCTTCTAAATGGAGTATGCCTGATTGTTGGGAACATGATTGGCTCAGGGATCTTTGTGTCCCCCAAGGGAGTCCTGATGTACAGTGCTTCCTATGGCCTTTCACTTGTGATTTGGGCTGTAGGTGGTATCTTCTCCATCTTTGGTGCGCTATGTTACGCTGAGCTAGGCACTACAATTACCAAGTCTGGTGCCAGCTATGCCTACATCCTAGAAGCCTTTGGAGGGTTTGTAGCTTTCATCAGACTCTGGACATCCCTTCTCATCATTGAACCCACCAGCCAAGCCGTCATCGCCATCACGTTTGCCAACTACATGGTGCAGCCTATCTTTCCGTCCTGTGAGTCACCGTATGCTGCGAACAGACTCATAGCAGCCGCCTGCATTGGTGAGAGAACCAGGGATTGCATGAAAGTATATGAGAGGGTGGCATGGGAGAGCATAATGGAATAGAAAGGAGGACAGTGTATTCACCACACCTCCATACGAGTTACCCTCTAGTGGTATTTGATAACACACTGTTTCTGTAGATGTCAGGTGACCTCTGAGCTTTTCACAGATACTAGTCAATGAGCTGATCATTCTATATCTCCTGCTCTCTCCCTGTATCTGTTCTTATCTTTTTCTTTTCACTCTGCTTCAGGATGTTAAAGGTTTCACAGTAGTTTCAAAATGTCTATCTTGCATTTAATATATCACGTTGTATACATGACAAAAGTTATTTTGCTAATTTTTTTTTAATAATTAGTTAAGAAAATGAATTCATAGATTAAATATAGATTCAAAACAGTGTGTTTTATCTGCTGGCTATTTGAAACAAACTTGCTGGGCAGAGCCACTTTAAATCTCAGTCCTTGATTCCATCTCTCCAATTTTATATTTTTGCATGATGCCTCTTTTACAGTTCTGTGTATTACGGATCACAAAGTTCCCATTAGAGGCTTTTTCTGGTCAGTGGTCACAGATCTGGCTGATCTATGCACTTGGAGCTGACGCTTCAAGAGAGCTTGTCACATCCTTCCTCGGTCACGTGCTTGTCCTGTGTGTATGTGTCATGTGGAAGTGAAACAGTCCGTGTTTGGTTCTCTATTTGGGTGTTTATGATGAGGGAGCTCAGTCTTTCTTGTTTTATGATTGCATCTATGGCTCTTTTTTCTCTTTGCTATTCACTTGTTTTATGTTTCTCCTTCCTCATTGCCCCATCATTCCTCCTGTCCCTTGTCCCATTTTGTGACTAAGCTAGAGCTTTGACCAGAATGCATGGATGATGTGGACATAGAGGAACTTCTGAATGCTGACACCAGCAGGACAGTCCCATGATCAAAGTGTACCACACACTATCATGCCATTACATCTGCCTAGCAGTGTGATAGGGAGGTACCATATGGTTGTTACTACCTTACAGTATGATGGAAAATATATACTAGCAACTTCCCCGTCAAAAATGACGACATGATGGTTGTTTGTCTCTTTGCCCCCTCTACCTCCCCTGTGTCTCTTTCCCCCTCTCTCCTGCCCCTGTGTCTCTCTGCTCCCTCTCCCTCCCCTGTGTCTCTTTGCCCCCCACTCCCTCCCTTGTGTCTCCCCCCTCACTCCTGTGTCTTTTTACCCCCCACTACCTCCCATGTCTCTTTCCCCCTTCTCCCTCATCTCTCCTCCCACCTACTTTCTCCCCTGTGTCTCTTTGCCCTGCTCTGCCTCCCCTGTGTTTCTTCCACCCCACTTCCTCCCCTGTGTCTCTTTCCCCGCTGTCCCCCCTCTCCCTACCCTATTTCTCCCCCCCCCCTCCCATGCTCCTTTTGCCATTTACGGGTGTGAAAACATTTGCAGGCTTAGGAAAATTAAACAATTTCGCAATATATTCAAGGTCGTAACTCTGAAGCCCTTTGCAGGCTTGGTGAAATTGATTAATTTCCCCAGGCCCGCAAATGTTTTCACACCCGTAAATGGCAAAAGGAGCATAGGGGGGAGACAGGGGGGGGACAGGGGGGAAAGAGACACAGGGGAGGGTTAGCAGGGCAAAGAGACACAGGGGAGGGAGTGGGGGTAAGAGACACAGGGGTGAAAGAGGGAGGGAAAGAGACACAGGGGAGGGTTAGAAGGGCAAAGAGACACAGGGGAGGGAGAGCAGGGCAAAGAGACACAGGTGAGGGAGCAGGCCATTACGGGCGTCGCAATGAGCGCCTTTGGTGCTCATTGTGGGCCTCCCCCCCCACCCCCCGCCTCTACCTTGTGGGCCTTTTGCGGGCCTTGCGATGAGCGCCTTTGGCGCACATTGCAAGGCCCGTAATTGCTGCCCCGAAAGTTACGGGATTGTGCATGCCGATGCCTGCAATGAGCGGCTTTGCCGCTTATTGCTGGCCTTGGTATGCATTCTGCGCATGCGCAATCGTGTGACTTTTAGGGCAGCAGTTACGGGCCTCGCAATGAGCGCCTTTACCGCTCCTCGCGGGCATGTGTTGTGCTCATGCGCAAACCCGTAGCTTGCCAGCGTTACACACAAACTCGCAATTACGACAACTGTATATATGATGTTTGAAAAATATGTTCCTGAAAAGGGCCTAATGAGGCAGCAAAATGTCAAAAAGTGTTATTTAAATTTTTTTTTTAAATGTTGATGCCTTTGCAGGTCCATTGGCGGTGGTTGTATGTGTGATAATTGTTTCCATTTCTACTTGAGCTTGTCTTGCAGTTACTCTTGCAAGTGCCTCTCAATAGAATCAATTCTATTCACAGCATTCAGAGATGGATAGTCATAGGGAACTGCTAAGCAATCTAATCCATGAGTCAATAACAGTAGAAGGACTGGAAGGATGACATCAAGAATCAATCTTCACTCTGTAATCTTCTCAGTTGACCCACACCCATTATTGTTTAGAGTAATTTAAATTGCTGCATGGGTTTAGTGAGATTTACAGACACGTAGGTGATATATATATAAGATGCTATCAGGTTTAAGAGAGAAAGGGTTATCTCACTTATATATACAGAGAGACGAGATGGTCCTCTGGATCAATTAACAACTAATCCACATATTGCAGATCAGAGGAGATCTTAAAAAGTTGAACTTGATTGTCTAAAAGTTCTAAAAGAGTTTTTTCTTTTGCATAGAAAGCTCCCTCATAGCTTTGTTCAGAAAAAAAATCAGTTTTTACATGTGGTGTATAAAGACAAAAAAGCCCTTTCAATGCTATGTGCTAGACAGGTATGATCATTGCTATATGCAGATAGAAGAGATCACCGCAATGATTGATACCGACCATAAGTTAAATTCTGTATAATATACAGAACTAATAGGTTTCCCTCAGTTTTATTTACTATTAATTAAAGATTTATTAGAGATTCAATAAAGAGCGACTCTATTCCAAAATGCTCTATCATGCATTTAAAAGAACATGCCTTATATACTATCAAAATCTTGCATGTAAAGTAATTATATTAAGAGTTGCCATATGTGCTGTGCACCATCAGTTATAGGGTGTAAAATCATATGGAAATACAGATAGAGAAGATGAGATTTATTCCCTCACTCTTTTTTGTCTCTGAGTCCATTCCTGTCCTTCCGCCTTTGCCCTCATTTCCCCAATCTCTCTCTCTCATCCCATTGTTTCATTTCAGCACAGTAATATTTCCATGTCTTTCTCAGGTCTCCTCACCTTTGTGAACTGTGCTTATGTGAAGTGGGGTACGCGGGTCCAGGATATGTTTACCTACGCTAAAGTGCTGGCCCTGATAGCTGTCATCATCGCAGGGATTGTGAAGATATGTCAAGGTGAGACATGGCAGCAAAATGAGGCAAGGGTTGGCGAGTGGTGGGTGCAGTGACAAGAGAAAGGAATTGGGACTGGATGGGGGAACGTAAGGAGATCAGAAAGAAAAATAGGCCGCAGTCAGAGTGATAAGAAAAAACAAAACTCCAAATATTGGGAAAATTCAAATAAGCTCAAACGGATGAAGGCTTCAATCCATTAAATGAAGAAATAAGTGCAATCTATACTTTGTGGAAGGCCATTAAAATCCATTTTTTTCTCATAATTTTTCTCGCAATATGTATCTACAATAACAGTGTTCACCAAAAGGAGAAACCTTGTGACAGTGAGAATGTCTTTGCAGTCAAGTCTTAAAGTTTATTATAAATCCATCATAAAGGAACAAGTTTGGCATAACTGACATCATGTTATCCATTTCAATCTTATGAGCGATCAGTCTTAGGCATACATCTTACGTGTCAATGACAATGAAAATGAATGGATGGGTTCAATTTATGCTGGGTAAAATTAATCTAAAAATTATTGGTGAGTAGTTTTTTTTTAAACTAGTACATTTCTTTTAATGATTAAATTATAAGCCCTACCTATATAAAAACAATATTGGCATTGGTTATACCTATAACTAAGCCTTCACTAGTGAGAAATGTGTGACCTGATGTAAGACTTGCCACCCTGCATACTTTGTCATGGATTTATAATTAATTCGAGAATTTTAACTATTAGGACATTTTCATTGTCACTGATCCTCCTTCCGGTGTGTCAGGGAGATTAGAGCTGCCTCCGTAAACTGGAAATAGTGAGGAATGCTGGGTGATTTTGCTATGGTAGAAGCATACTTAGTAGGGGGTGAAATTAATCTGTTAACATTACTTAACAGTGATCAGAATTTTAGAAACGCTACATAAAGTGACACATGCACACTTCAACCTTGCAATTTTAGGTTCTGACTGAGGGTAGATGTTTTAATTAGCTATTGTAATTTATAACATTACTCATTTAATGATTTATTGGTATAATATTCATTATTAAAAACTTGCTTTCAAACATAGAACTCCCAGTCTGTAGCTGGGTGCTTGTCTCAACCCCTTCCAGCTAATAAAGCTTTGTCTGGGA
Organism: Discoglossus pictus; assembly: GCA_027410445.1. NCBI lineage: Eukaryota > Metazoa > Chordata > Amphibia > Anura > Alytidae > Discoglossus > Discoglossus pictus. Next base: position 383,951,721 of record CM050163.1, read on the forward strand.
AGCCATAGGTAAAGGTGAGAAGGTAAAGGTGAGAAGCAAACTTGTTTCTAGTCAGGGAAAGGTGCTTTTCACTGGCTCTATACTTCCTTTGTTAAAGTGGTTTCCCTTAATTAGATATAAGACATACTCTCCTAAATTATGTATTAGGCAAACTAGCAGGATCTTCATATTATACCGATTGTACCCAAAATGTGCGAAGATTGCATGTGTGGTATCTGCTGAAAATAGTATGGTTAATGGTCTTGCTGTCTTTAGAAAGTACTTTTAATTGTAAGCAGCAAGCACTGTGAACACTTCATTGGTAACACTCTAAGCCAGGGGTGAGGAACGTCAGGTGTCAGACATGCGCTCTCCACAACAGCATCAGGAAAGAGAGACACAACGTCGGGAGAGAGAGACACACAGCAGAGAGAGACAGGACAGAGAGAGACACATAAGAAAGAGAGAAACAGGACAGAGAGAGACGGAGAGAAAGAGACAAACACAGGACAGACAGAAAGCGAGGGAAAGACAAGAGAGGGAGAGATAGACACAGGAAAGAGGGGGAGAGAGAGAGACAATGGGTGAGTAAATTAAATGTTTAACCAAATATACCAGGCTAATTTTTAATGGCCCGTGAATGATGTTATAAATATCCAAATGGCCCTTGGCAGAAAAAAAGGTTCCCAACCCCTGCTCTAAGCAGTGTAGATGACCTGCCGGTCCATGAAAGATTTTATGCAAGAGCAGAATTGGTAATTATGAGCAGTGCTCAAATTACTAGTTTGACCAATAATCAGCATTCTGCCCATGCAAAAGTATTGAGTGCAATTTGTGTAGTGTAGTCTACTCTTACCTGCTACACATTTTAAATTTAAGATCATGTAGTAGAATAATAGAATATGCAAACAACAGCAATATAATTTTTGTAGTTAAAATATTTAAAAAGCACCAATAATTGTCAATTTAGATGTACAGTATATGTATGCATTTTCGACATTTTTATTTATTTAAATCACTGAGGGTCACTAGGTAATAAGGAGCTTGATGAATACTATGACCAAACACTTAGATGTCTCAATTTTTCTTAGTGATCTCCCCTTCACCTCTTCTGTCGTCTCCTCCACAATATTCTGTATTTCTTTTTTGTCTACCATCCTTTCCTTTATATCACTCTTTTTCTACCATGTTTCTTTCCCTATTTCTATGTGATTTATTGTTCTCCTCCCATCTTAGGTAAGACAGAGAACTTTGAAGACTCCTTTGCTGGCTCGTCTGATGATGTCGGTGACATTGCTCTTGCTTTGTACTCTGCACTTTTCTCCTACTCTGGATGGGACACTCTCAACTTTGTCACAGAGGAAATCAAAAACCCAGAAAGGTGATACTACCAAGGAGTGGAGATGGGAAAGAGTCAGAGGAAAACACAATGAACATCAGGTGTAGAAGTGAGATTTTAGAAAATCAAAAAATAGAAGACTGTGGAAGTCCAAAACAAAAGATGGAAAAAAAAATGAGCTGGTTGTACAAAGAGAAAGAGGGATGGAGGAAAGTTGGTTTGCAGAAGAGATTGAATAAATCATGAAAGAAAGTACACTTTTAATATCGTAAAAGGGACCAGGAACAGGCATTTGGCGCTCATCACAGGCCTTGCAATGAGTGCCTTCGGTGCTCATTGCGAGCCTCGCCATCTCTACTTGATGGAAGGTGCTCATTGCAAGCTGATCCCTCTCTACTTTACTGGCCTTGCGATTATCGCCTTTGGCGCTCATCACAGGCCTCACAATGAGTGCCTTCGGCGCTCTTAGCAAGCCTCTTTCCCCCTCCACCTATCCCACCCTCTACTTGACGGGAGGCAGTCATTGCGAGCCTCCCCCCCACCCCCTACTGTACCGGCCTTGCGATGAGCGCCTTTGGCGCTCATCACGGGCCTTGCAATGATTGCCTTCGGCGCTCATTGCGAGCCTCCCCCCCCTCTACTTGACGGGATGTGCTCATTGCGAGCCTCTCCCCCCCTCTACTTTACTGGCCTTGCGATTAGTGCCTTCAGCACTCATTTCAAGCCTCCCCCTTCTACCTCTCCCCTCCTCTACCTGACAGGAGGCGCTCATTGTAAGCCTCTCCCCCTCTACTTCCTCTCCCTCCCCTGTGTCTCTTTCCCCCTTCTCCCTCCCATGTGTCTCTTTCCCACCCTCTCCCTCCCATGTGTCTCCTTCCCCCTCATCTCCCCACCTGTGTCTCTTCCACCCTCTCTATCCCTTGTGTCTCTTCTCCCCTGTGTCTCTTTCCCCCTCTCCCTCCCCTGTGTCTCTCCACCCCACTCCCTCCTCTGTGTTTCTTCCCCCACTCTCCCTCCCCTGTATCTCTTCCCCCCTCTCCCAACCCTGTATCTGTTCCGCCCTCTTCCTCCCCTGTGTCTCCGCTCCCCTCCCTCCCCTTTGTCTCCCCCCCTCCTTTCCTTCCTGCGACTCCCCCCCTTCCTCTCCCTCCCGTGTCTCCCCCCCCCTTCCTCTCCCTCCCGTTTCTCTCACCCCTTCCTCTCCTTCCCATGTCTCTCCTCCTGCGCACCCCCGCTTGCGCGGCTGACGCTGTGCATTACACATGCATGTTCCCTGAGCAATGCGCATGCATAACTTTTGCGAGTTTTGGTAATTGCGAGCTGGTGTTCACACAATTTTTAATATTGCGTGATGACAACTCGCAATTATGACAACTTTTATATGTGATAGACAGTATGTGACTTTCCATCTGTGACAAATACCAGATACTCCTCCCCCACTTGTCAGCATGTTGTTGTTGTTTAGTTGTTTAGCCGCGTCCGACTCTTCGTGACTCTATGGACCACAGCACGCCAGGTGCATCTCACTGCCCCTCTGACCTCCATCAAGTTCATGTTCATTGCTTCAGTGACCTCATCTATCCATCTCCGCCTCTGTGGTCCCCTTCTTCTTGTGCCTTCAATCTTTCCCAGTATCAGAGTCTTTTCTAGGGAATCATGCCGTCTCATGATATGGACAAAATATTTGAGCTTCATTGTCATACCTTCTAGTGAACAGTTTCTCTTGATTTCCTGAAGTATTGATTAATTGGATCTTCTTGCAGTCCAAGGGACTCTAAGCAGTCTTCTCCTACACCACAATTCTACGGCGCTCAGACTTCTTTGTGGTCCAGCTCACATCCGTATGTTACTACTGGGAATACCATAGTTCGAACTATGCAGACCTTTGTTTATAGTTTAATATCTTTACTTTTTACTAGCTTGTCCGAACTTGCCATAGCTTTCCTCCCCAGAAGCAAACGTCTTTTAATTCCATGACTACAGTCACCATTTGCAGAGATCATGGATCCAAGGAACATAAAATCTGTCACTGCCTCTACTTCTTCCCCGTCTATATGTCAGGAAGTGAGATTGCCGTTTGCCATGATCTTCGTCTTTTTAACGTTGAGCAGCAGGCCAACTTTTGCACTCTCTTCTTTTACCCTCATCAATAAGTCCTTTAGTTCCTCCTCACTTTCAGCCATCAGAGTAGTATCATCGGCGTATCTGAGGTTGTTGATATTCCTTCCAGCAATATTGATTCCGACTTTGGATTCATCCAGACCAGCCTTACGCATGATGTACTCTGCATATCAGTTAAATAAATAATGTGACAATATACAACCTTGTCGTACTCCTTTTCCGATCTTGAACCATTCTGTTGTCCCATGTTCAGTTCTGACCGTGGCTTCTTGGTCGACATACAGATTCTCTAGGAGGAGGAGGATGAGATGATCTGGTACTCACTTTTTTGTAAGTACATGACACATTTTGTTGTGATCCAGACAGTCAAAGGCTTTAGAATATATCTATGAAGCAGAAGTAAATGTTTTTTTGGAACTCTCTTACTTTCTCTATTATCCAGCGGACATTGGCAATTTGATCTTTTGTGCATATTCCTCTGCGGAATCCGGCTTGCACATCTGGTATTTTCTAGTCGAGCTTGTAGAATCTTAAGCATTACCTTGCTGGCATGTGAAATGATTGCAATTGTTTTATAATTGAGCACTCTTTGGCACTACCTTTTTTTGGGGGGGGGGATTGGGATGTAGACTGGCTTTTTCCAGTCTTTTAGCCATTGTTGAGTTTTCCAAATGTGTTGGCATAAGGCAAGTAACACTTTCACAGCATTATCCTGTAGAATTTTGAATAGTTCAATTGGGATCCCATCACCTCCAGCAGCCTTATTATTAGCAAGACATCCTAGGGCCCTTCTCACTTCGCTCTCCAATATGTCTGGCTCCAGCTTATTAGACAAACTATTGAGGTTATCACTGCTGTTAGGATCCTTCCTGTATAGGTCTTCAGTGTATTCGTTCCACCTCTTCTTTATCTGATCTTCTTCTGTTAAGTCCCTACCATTTTTGTATTTTATCATACCCACTTTGGCATGAAAGGTGACTTTTAGGTTCCCAATTTTCTTGAAGAGATCTCTTGATTTACCCATTTGATAATCTTCTAACATCTCTTTACATTGTTCATTGTAGAATGTCTCCTTGTGTCTTCTTGCTATCCTCTAGAATTCTGCATACATTTGGACAAATCTTTTCCTATCTCCACTACCTTTCACTTTCCTTTTTTCCTGGGCTACTTTCAAATCCTCATCAGACAGCTAGTTTGACTTCTTACTTTTCTTTCTTTTAGAGATATTCTTTATTGCTGTTTCCTGGATAATGTTGCAAACTTCGGCCTAAAGTTCTTCAGGCATTCTGTCTTCCATGTCTAGTCCTTTAAATCTATTCTTTACTTCCACTGCATATTCACAAGGGATATTATTTATTTTGTATCTACTTGGTCTGATGGTTTTCCTTCTTTTCTTCAGTTTAATTTTCAACTTAACCATAAGAAGCTCATGGTCTGAGCCGCAGTCAGCTCCAGGTCTTGTTTTTGCTGACTGTATAGAGCTCCTCCATCTTTGGCTGCAAAGTATATAGTCAATCTGATTTCTATGTTGTCCATCTGGTGTTGTCCATGTGTAGAGTCGTCTCGGAGGCTGTTGGAAGAGGGTGTTTGCTATGACCAGAGAATTATCTTGACAAAATTCTATTAATCTCTGACCTGCTTCATTTTGTGCTCCAAGGACAAATTTGTCAGTTATTCCAGGTGTCCTTTGGTTCCCTACCTTACCATTCCAATCTACTATGATTATAGTAACATATTTTCTTGGTGTTATATTTATGACATGTTGAATGTCTTCATAGAACTGGACAACTTCAGCCTCTTCAGCATCCATAGTTGGAGCATAGACTTGGATCACTGTGATATTAAATGGCTTGCCTTGAATTCAAATTGAAATAATTCTGTCATTTATTGGGTTGTAACTGAGCACTGCTTTGGCCACTCTTTGAGTGACTAGGATGGTGGGATTCTTGACCACAGTAGAAGATCTGGTGGTTGTCTGATGTGAAATGTCCCATTCCAGTCCATTTAACCTCGTCATTTCATTCTTGACCACATCTAGTTTGCCTTGGTTCATAGTTCTAACATTCCAGGTTCCTATTCTGAATTGGTCTTTGCAGCAGCAGACTTTCCTTTCGCCTTCAGACACATCCGCAGTCTTTTGGCTTTGGCCCAACCACTTTATTAGATCTGGTGTTACTTGTACTCTCCCTCTGCTCTTCCTCAGTAATGTGGTAGGCACCTTCTGACCTGAGGGGCTCATCTTCCGGTGCCATATCGTTATGTCTCTGGCTGTGCTTGTCCATAAAGTTTTCTTAGCAAAGATACTGGAGTGGGTTGCCAGTTCCTTCTCTAGTGGACCACTATTTGTCTGATCTCTCTGCCATGACCTACCCATCTTGGCTGACCCTACATGGTATAGCTCACAGTTTCATTGAAGTACACAAGCCCCTTCAGCACAACATGGAAGCGATCCAGTCAATTGTAGGATTTTCTAGTATGTTATATAGTGTAGGGTATAGTATAACATATTATATATATATTTATGCACAGACTTTATTAAATATCACCAATAGAACTTATAAAAATGCTTTCCTGCTTCTTCTCTATCCTGTTTTATCTGGGAACCATCTGTGGCAAAACAATGAATGTCAACAACACCTAATATGTCAATATCATAAATTAGAAATGTTTTTTGAAATATTTGATATATTATTTTTTTATATATAACTCACATGATAGTTGAATGTGTACAACCTACATACTTTTGCAGGAAATTCATTTGAATATCTAAAAGGGAGTAAATTAGTAGGTGGCAGCAGAATGGCAGATAATATTTGCGTACTTTGTTCGGTGTAAAGTAACATATTTCAATATTTTTTATTCTCTGAAAACTTGCAGGAACTTGCCCCTGGCTATTGGAATCTCCATGCCTATTGTGACTGTGATTTATATCCTCACCAACGTGGCCTATTACACGGTGCTGGACATCAGGGACATCCTGGGCAGTGACGCCGTAGCTGTGGTAACCAACACAATATAAATACAGACGGGAAGGAGGAACAGAGGGAGAGGAGAGGATAGAGGGAGAGGAAAGGGGTGCAGAAGAGACTAATAAAGAGACAGAGACACCTGATACAGTAACAAAGACACCTGATGTAGTGATAGAGACATCTTATGCCGTTATATTAACACCTCATGCAGTGACATATGATGCAGAAATAGAAGTAATGGAGGCAATGATAAAAACAACTGATACAGAGCCATGACTACCTATGATGTGCTTAACACAACATGTGATATTAGGATTGAGGCAGTGTGTGCAGTGACAGAGACACTGACGTCATCTAGACACTCTGGGACAGGAACAACCTGTGCAGATTCAGAGATGCTATGTACAGTAAGAGTCACTTGGTCCAGTGACATAGGCAGTCTGTGGTTGAGACAGCCTGTGAAGTGACATGCTCGTGTTCTAGGCCCAGTTATCTGCTTAGCGAGTCCTAACTGGGATCTTTTTCTTCCTTAGACCTTTGCTGATCAGATTTTTGGGATATTTAATTGGACGATTCCACTGGCTGTTGCCCTGTCTTGCTTTGGGGGTCTCAATGCTTCGATCCTTGCTGCATCCAGGTAACACACCCCAGTCTGAATCCCCCCTTCTAAGGGATCAATCATAATAGCAGAAATCAAGTTTCTCTGGAGTCTGTCTAGTAGTTATTTTCTGGAAGGTCTCTGTGGCCAGAAGAGTTTCATTGCTGTCTCTGATTGCAGGCTGTTCTTCGTGGGATCTCGGGAGGGCCACCTTCCTGATGCCCTCAGTATGATCCATGTGGAGAGATTCACCCCCATCCCTGCGCTACTTTTTAATGTGAGTTCTGCTGTAAAGACCTGACATCACTCTGCATTCATATTGAGCTGCTAGAGCTGCATCCTGATACATGTTCTTTTTTGCAGGGAGCAATGGCTCTGGTCTACCTTTGTGTTGAAGATATATTCCAACTCATTAATTATTACAGCTTCAGTTATTGGCTATTTGTGGGTCTGTCTATTGCTGGACAGATGTACTTGCGCTGGAAGGAACCAGACAGACCGCGGCCTCTCAAGGTTAGTGTCATAATGGAGTTTAGTGTCATTGTGATCTCAAAGCTGTGTGTGTCCACTTAATTTCCTTGCCTGCTCTGAGACACTATATTTTTTCATTTTCTGTAGCCAGGTTACTTTATTGTTCCTCTTATCCCTCACAGCTCAGCTTGGTGTTCCCAGTGATATTCTGTCTTTGCACCTTGTTCCTGGTGGCGGTTCCCCTATACAGTGACCTTATAAACTCCCTGATTGGGGTGGCCATTGCATTATCTGGAGTTCCTGTCTATTTCCTCATCATCCGTGTGCCTGAGAAACGAAAACCACAGTGTCTACGAAGTTTTGCAGGTATGTGTGGAAATGACATCAGAGTTATTTATACACTTTCTATGAAAATTAAATTATACTCACTGATTAAGGTGCACTGATTCTGAAATCTATATCTGTGGATCAATAATTGCAAAATTGGCTCATACTGCCAATGCTGCACTTATAGAAAAAAAAGTCTCACTAACTTTGTAAATTAATTGGCAATCAATGATGTATTACAAAAAGCTCTATGGCTATTAATTGGTATCCATAGGGCCTGTTTAAAAATGTCTTGAGACTTCTCCCTTAATGGATAAAATCCCATAAATCGCACTATATAATGCAAGTGTACAGAAAGTATCTTGTTGGTTGACACAAGCACAATGAAATAACTTTAATACCACAACTGTGGACACCCTTGGCAGAGAGCAAGGCTATGACGAAGCTGCAGTATTTTTGGACACCTAAACTAGCTTTCTCTCGTGTTCAGCTTACTGGCCTCACTAATGAAATATAAGGTTATTAGGGCCTTGCTTTTGCTATAACGTACAGAAAGTGACTTGAGACTACAAGAAACAGAAATTACATTTTTTCTCTTATTATCCTATGTTATTGTGTTCTCCATATCTTGTATATCTTATATTGCATATATTACAAATATTGTTATGCGATTGTCTTTAGTATTATTAAAACTAGTTACCTTACCATTACAATGTAAAAACCTTGCTAATTGTGGTGCCACAATATATTTAATATTTTTTATTTAAGCTGAGTCTCGTGTGAGGGAACAATGAAACCCTTATGCTGATGGGCAGCAGTGATCTTATTACCATTAGTTTTAAGTATTTTCTATTCACATTTATACCATTACAGTGCCCCTTCATAGGACCACGGTAGTAATCATTTAATTTGTTTATTTATTTAGTTACTGATTAGTGATAAAATCACTATTTGAAAACAAATTGTAACTTTTAAAAACTACATTAGCATTGTTGCTTCCAGTAGATCTGCTTCTATCCACTCCTTAGGAGTATAGAAGATGTAAGAGGATCTGCCCAAGAGGCTGTCCTATATGTTTTTTAACTAGTGTGGATTTGCATACAGTATCCACTGCAGGGAAGTAGGCCGATAAACTGCAGTCCCACTTTGCAAAACAGTTTTAAAAGCTACATCAGCTTTATTTTCTTCAAATACTGCTAATCAGTAACTAAATAAAAATGAAAGCTTATTATAAGAGCACTGCAGTGGTGTCTAAGTGTTGCCCATTCATAGATGTGTTTCTTGTACAACTGGTTTATATTTAATAGGCCTACTGAGCTTGTGGAACTATTCTGTGTTTGGGAGGTATGAAAGCGGTGGTTAATATTATTATTATTATTATTATTATTATTATCGTTTACGTGTAACACGCCAACATATTCTGTAGCGCTATACAGAAGTTAATTTCCAGGCAAAAACATATTCAGTATTAACACATTGCAAAGAATGGAGGTCCCTGTGTTTGAACATATGCTTTGTGATATGAGAGATAGCCATGTAAGCTCTGAAGTGTGAGGATGCTCAGTTCTTGTCTTGTTCTTTCAGCTGCAGTCACACGATACACCCAGATGCTGTGCAACTCGGTAGTGACTGAGATGGATGTAGTAGAGGACTTGGCAAAATCTGACTGACAGACTCAGTATTTTCTCCCAGAAGCTGCTGGGCCTACAGAGACCTCATTCGTCGCGTAATTTATTTTTTTAAATTGGATGTGTCCGTATCTCATCTGTAACCCCTTCACTGAAGGACAGTGCTCTGACTGGAAAAGATTTAGACGTTTCTCGCTGGAAGGGGTTAATCATTAAGCTCCCTCACTGGAAGTGAGATCTTAACCAAGTAATTCGTTCATGAGTCTGGAGCTGCAATTTGGCCATATCTGAATCCATATCAAGGCCTACCACCTTTCCAAAGTGCCTTATTATTTAACCTCAGGGGACCATGACTTCACAAACGCCAGCTGTGTTACTGCTGTGAGGTAACATGAATGGGCAGGCCTTCATTTTCTGTATACACAGAGAAGTTGGAGACATGATGGGCTAGAGTGATGTTTTTTTATATCCAAGCAATAAACATGGAAGTAACACAAATATCTCCTGTTTTCATTGAGTCTAATTTAGGGTGATCTACTGTATGTACATTATCAGGGCAGTCTCAGATGCTGGCTTTATATCTAATATAAGGTGAGAAGTTCTGGGGTGGTTAATCAGGACAGACTTAGACAGTGCTAGTTTCCATTAATAATAGGGAGAGCTCCTGAATGCAGCTTATTAGGCAGGTGCATACAGTTCTGTGTGTTCCTGACTCAAACAGTGCCACTTCTCATCCAACAAGGTATGAGCTCACATTATATAGACAGGCTCAGGCAATTGTAGGTTTATATTTAATGTAGGGTGACCATACCAAAGAGTTTAGAGACCAGGATGGGAGCCGAAGTGGAAGACTCAACGAGCTGCATGCTATACAGAAATGCTCTAAATATATCCAAGGAAAACATTTTCCCCATAGCAATGGTTATGTTCATAAAAATTAGAAATGTCATACCACTGTTGTATGACTTCTTCAGGTATCATGGATCCTCTTTTTCAGAGTTCACTCCACACATTAATAAGTAAACTTCATAGTATAACCCGGAAATTGTAGAGATCTCAACTCATAAAAAAAAAAACATTAGCAGCTTTGTAAGCGAGGAAGGAAAAGCATTTTGGAGAAAATCTTAGCTTCATCTGCTTGTGCTACGGGGAATTTCATCTTAGACTGCTAGATTGCCAGTAGCTTGAGGTGGAGACTTATACTACTGAGGCTTACTCTTTTTTTATTCTATTGCCAAGTGTGTTATGCAAAGTGATAGTCTTTCAACAGAATTAAATAGAGATTGTATCAGGCTCCACAGTTCATCTGATCTTTCTAATGCTGTCACAAAGAAAAACACACTGACATCAATAAATTAAAATTGAATACAATATTTAAAAAAAGTTAAATGCTGTATTTATGTTTTTTTTTACTTGGTTAAAAGATGGTCCATTAAGTGCAGTGGAAATCTTTATTAATAACTCCTCCAAGAGATTCAAATGTCTTTTGAACAGAGTTATAGAAATGAAACATAAGGAAACAAGATGTAATTAGCCCTCTGCTATATGTCTTCTGCTTTTTGTTCCTGAGTAAACAAAAATTCCTCTTGAGTATCTTGTTCAGATGGAAAGCTTGCAAACTCAACATGTTTAAATGCTTTGGTGCTCACTAGTGGACTTCGCCCTGTCCGAAAGTTCAACAAGAACAGGAAGCACACCAGATTGCTTGTGTTTTGTGTGCAATAAGATCACAGTTTTATTTCAACAATGTTTTCACTCATTTAGAGAACAAACAATATCCGCCATAAATAGTTGGAAAATCTCATAGTGGGCGTCTCTTTAAGTAAAGTAATTGTATAATTGTGTCACATTTGATGGCAATTAAAGTCTCACACAATCTTGCGTGTTTCACCAGCGCCAGGCTGGTCGGAGTCAGAAGTGCTGTACACCCCTCCCAGTGCTCTATCACAGGCTCTGTCCACTTAAGGTGGATTACTACAGTTACAATTATAACAATGATATACAAACAGAAAGAGTGTTATAGGAGTTCAGAATGGGGGACCTGGGGGGGGGGGGGGGGTGACTGTGGTCCTCCATTCTGATTCTGATCTCTTACACCCCCCCCCCCCCCCCCAGGTCTCACATTCTGATCTCCTACCTCCCCCCCCCCCCAGATCCTGAATTTTGAACTCCTATAACACTCTTTCTGCTTTTATATAACTGTAACCATAAGTGTGAAACACGCAAGTTCCCAGAGTTTCCTTTGTTTATTTAATAACTGGTTAATAACAAATTGTCCTTTCTCATGATATAGATGCCACACAAGGTTAAGTTTACACACTAACTTTTCATTACCATTTAGTAAAATATAATTGCTGCTGATAATTTGGATCCTTATCTATTACTATAAACATGTAATTGATGTTTAGGAGAAGCTAGAACTAATTGATCACACATTGAAAACAACTGAGCAAATAAACAGTGTAGTCTCATGATCCTATTTTGGTTTTAAAAGAAGTTTAAGCATTGCAAAATAATAGTTTGTGTTTTGTAATAATAAAGTTGAAATAACAACTTGTATCTTCATCTGAATGCCACATATCTTTTTGACCTTCAGCAGTGATGGCCAGACTATTTAAAGAATCACTGCATGATGAAATATATATATATATATATATATATATATATATATATATATATATATATATATATATATATATATATATATATGTTTCAATAAAAGCACAATTACGCCAGGAAAATGTCATAAACCTAGTATTTAATAGACAAAAATTGAGGCATCCATTAGACTTGATAACGTTTGCATGTAGGGGTGGGTTTTTACAGACAAGATGAAACTTTTTATACACATTTACAATGTTTTTATGTTCATGACTTATAATTTCTAGTTTGTTAAATATTTCATAAATGCTATGATTTTCTTAAAATACAATGGTCCTTTAATGTTTAGAACTTAAGTCATATTAAGTGAAAATTAGGGAGTCATGGGCACTTTTAAGTTGGGGAGTATTTCATGCTGAAATCAGTTGAACATTCGCATATGAATTAAAATCGATTCTTATTTCCAAGTTCAGTATTTAAATTATCCCATTGAAATGTTATAAAATATAGATGCTCACAAGGAGAAAAACCTTCAACAAAGCGTCTAACAAAAACAAAAAGTCCCCACTACTGGGCACACTATTTTTGAATCATTCAGACATGACAAAGAGACATAATTATGGGTATTACTTGAAAAAATAAAAAAATCTTTATTAAATGCTTGTTAAAATATTTAAAAAAAAATTAAATATTAAAAAACATTTGGGCATTGCCATTGAATTACTATGCTGAATTCTAATTATATGTGACCACTGAATCAATATATACAAAAAATACAAAAACAACAATATCTTTTATACAAGACTCTCAAAAGATTTAATACAAATGCATGAATATAAAAAATAAAAATGTGTATTTATGCTTTAGGACTGCAAGATATGTCACTTTTATTTTTTAAAACCCATGATTATATAGGGTTTTTACTCCACCCTAGAATTAATAGATAAATGAAAATGTGCAAAATTATTTTGCAGTTTCTCTAAACAAGGTAGGTATCTGTTGTAGTTAATAATAACAATAATAATAATAATAATATATATATATATATATATATAGTAAATAAATAGTACATCCGTATTCACATTTGAATGTCTAAAGCAAGTTAAAAAACCTGCTTCCAGCTCAGAATTCCGGGAAAAACAGTTATTACACTGCATTCTGGGAAGTTGAGCAGGGACGTGCAAATGTGTCCACAAATGCCTCACTCTTCAATCCTTAGCCATTATCAATCATGGCTTCCTTTAAGCTTATGCATGCTGTATTACACAGCTTTAATGCAAAGCCAAGGTTGGATTAAACACAGACTGAGTATCCAATCCATGTACAGCTGTTTCAAGCTTACTGGCTATCATCAGCATGGAGCGGGATCTCACCTTGTGTTGTGGACCTTATGAGTAGGTAGTTCACCACAACAATCATTTATAATATGGTGGGCAAAAGAGCCATAGAAGCACTCCAACGTACAGTAGAACAGTAAATAAATAGTACATCTGTGTTCACATTTGAATGTCTAAAATAAGTTAAAAAACCTGCTTCCAGCTCAGAGTTCCAAGAAAAACAGTTATTACATTGCATTCTGGGATACATATATATATATATATATATATATATATATATATATATATATATATATATATATATATATATATATTGTGGATAGATCACCACTAGGCTATTTAGCTCACCTTTCTTTAAATGTAATTATCCTCCTCTTTCTTATACATTATGACTTTCCCTGTATTATAGGCTGCTGCTAGTAGCAGGTGGCCCACTACTTAGCGAGATTCAGTGCTTTGCACCTGCTGCATCAGCAGGAGCTCTGCCACTGCTTCTGCAGGTCACTGCCTCTGCAAGTAATATTTTTCAATATTTATTCAAGAATGTGGATAATGTTTGCCATTTTACACTGAATTTACTGACATGACATACCTTTTCTCATTTATTACAGAGCAGGTCTTGTTGTTTGTGCCTTGTCTACATTATTTCTCTTGAGTTCTTTGACCCTTTCATTTAAAGCTTTATTTTATCAGTAAATGACTTTATTAGTTTTAGGTAATTATCTTGTAGCTGATTGAGGATATTGCTTTTGCTGCCATCATTAATATGTTTTATGATCTCTGGAATGTTGTAAGTTTACTATCAGAGAATGCTCTTTTTTTTTTTAAATAAAATCCATTTGATAAAGTACTTGTTGTTCCTATAGTTTTAATGTATTAAAATAATATTTACCATATTTAGAACCTTTGCTACAGTCAGGTCCATAAATATTGGGACATCGACATAATTCTAATCTTTTTGGCTCTATACACCACCACAATGGATTTGAAATGAAACTAACAAGATGTGCTTTAACTGCAGACTTTCAGCTTTAATTTGAGGGTATTTATATCCAAATCAGGTGAACGGTGTAGGAATTACAACAGTTTGTATATGTGCCTCCCACTTTTTAAGGGACCAATATTGATGGACCTGACTGTATGTGACTTTAATATTTAAAAGTAACAGTCTTAGCTGAAATTGGAAACTACCTATATATCTTCATAACCATTTTCTTTAAAGTAAATCAGCCTCAAAGTATTCAGTGTTGCTTGTGTAGCTCATATTAATTCTTTGTTTAAAGTGCTTAATAATTGTGGGGTAGGGCAACTAACTGCATGATGACATTAGCGTACATTATTAACAATGATAGACACAAATAATAGCAACTGATTTGCCTAATAGCACCACAGAAACAATGCTGAAGACGTTGGGAATTATAAACTTCGGAATAAAAAGGCAAATACCATTTTTATCCTCTTCAAAATCTATGCTTTAATTATATTCCAAATGGTACAATTTAATGGGTCAAAAAATCCTAAATTTCAAGCAATATTTACCATATTGCTATTGTATATCATATAATATTGTTAATTTGACCATCTTCCAGGTGAGTGTAAAGACATCACTTGATGATCATATCCAGGGAATTGAGTGTCTTTTTTTCTTCTTTAAAATTAAGATATTTTCTTCTGTCTGGTATTTAAAAGATATGACTTTGGGAAATCAGCTAATGAATTTTAATTATTGGATATCAAAAGAAGAGAAACTTTCCCACCTACGGTCCTCGTGTGAAGTAGACTGATGATCATGCTGTACAGACGTAGGTTTACGCACAAATATTTGTATTACTTTGCATTTGAGAAATAATCCCTGGTAATTTAGATCCTTATCTATTACTATAAACATGTAATTGTGAGGATCTTTACTGAAGTATCTGTAACTTAGAAGGAAGGAGAGCTGTTGTTCAATAAGGCAAATGTCCACTTTACTCTCAAATGTTCGATACAAAACATTTGTTTTTGCATGGAAAATAAATTCAATTAATTTAAGAAAATTAACTCTAAAGCCACATTGAAAATAGGTTTGATCCACAAATGACACAAAAAGAAAGCGTTTTAAACATTAAAAGAGCCATAGCAAGACATTAATAAGCCCAGGGAGGGTGTTCGTGTATGAACTTAGCATTCAATATATAAAGAGGACAAGGCATACATTTAGAGCACTATCTTTGTATTTTTAATGTAAAATGTAAAATTCAATTAATAAAGACATATTTAGAATTAACAATATAATAAAGCAACAACTTAATGATTCCATATGCCTTTATCATGAAGTGATTAAAATATCCTCTATATTTAATATATGATCAGTATTATTGTGAGCAAAATAGTATTTGCCATTGTACTATGTGACAATGATCATCAGGGTGGAGATCTAGGGGATGGTCAGGACCTTTTTCCACCTTCCTTATTGGGTTGAGGTTGGCTGGGAATCCGTATAGCTGCAGAGAACGGCCATCAGCATTCTAGTCTCTCTACCTTTGTTGGTACGTTATGGAAAAATTGTCTCCAGCTACTCCGATTTACCAGCAGAGAGAGTTGTGGTTGATTATTACAATAAACTCCCTCCAAGCAGCTTCCACACCATGGCCAGGCATTCTTTTTCTATAGCAGCATAGCTTACCTTTGTGGTCACAAGTTTATGGCTCAAGTAAGTTACTCAAAGTTCTTCTGCTGCTTGGTTCATTTGGCAAAGCACAGCTTCAGTGCCGTATGTGGGAGCATCAATTTTACAACAAAGGGTTGAGAGTAGTCCTGGGCACCCAGTACAGGATGAGATGTGAGAGCGGCTTTGAGATCCGTAAAAAGTTGGACACTAGCAGGAGTCCACTGCACCATCAAGCTCATCTTTTCCCTGATAAGGTCAGTTAGCAGCTTGACACGTGAGCTGTGATTAGTGAAAAATTGACAGTAATATCCAGAGGTGCCTAGAAATGCCATTACCTGCTTTTTGACTTGGGATGAGGGCCATTTATTTTTTGCTTTAATTTTAGATGGCTCGAGTTTGACCTTTTCACTACCCACTCAATGGCCTAAATATAGCATGCCACAAACAAGCAGGTATTATTCAGGGTTGTGTGGAGTATTCTTTGCACTGGGTCTGTAGGTGTAAGAGATGTTCTGATGTTACCATTTTCAGCTCTGGGTATTGTTACGAAGGCCAGATTTGGGGGACTACGCTCACCCCAAATCTCTCTCTCTCTTTGTGTCGCAACTATTTGTTCAGATCTCGACACCAGCAGACACTTCAGATAATAGCATCATTTGTGAAGAGACAGGCACCTTCAGACCCCTTTTCTTAGGTTTTAAGAATCACACACCATGTACCTTTAATTACAGTGCCTTGTAAAAGTATTCCCCCCCCCCCCCTTGATATTTTTTGTGTTTTGTTGCCTCACAACCTGGAATTAACATGGATTGTTTGAGGATTTGCATCATTTAATTTACAGAACATGTCAACAACTTTGTTATTGTGAAGCAAACAACAAATAGGACAAAATAACAGAAAAAGTCAATGTGCTATAACTATTCACCCCCCTAAAGTCAATACTTTGTAGAGCCACCTTTTGTGGCAATCACAGCTCCAAGTCGCTTTGGATAAGTCTCTATGAGCTTGCCACATCTTACCACTGGGATTTTTGCCCATTCCTACTTGCAAAACTGCTCCAGCTCCTTCACATTGGATGGTTTGCGCTTGTGAACAGCAATCTTTAAGTCTGACCACATATTTTCTATTGGATTGAGGTCTGGGCTTTGACTAGGTCATTCCAACACATTTACATGTTTACCCTTAAACCACTGCTTTAGCAGTATCTTTGGGGTCATTGTCCTGCTGGAAGGTGAACCTCCGTCCTAGCCTCAAATCACGCAGTGAGTGGTACAGGTTTTGCTCAAGAATATCCCTGTATTTAGCACCATCCATCTTTCCCTCAACTCTGCCCAGTTTCCCAGTCCCGGCTGCTGAAAAACATCACCACAGCATGATGTTGCCACCACCATGTTTCACTGTGGGGATGGTGTTCTTTAAATGGTGTGATGTGTTGGGTTTGTGCCAGACATAGAGTTTTCCTTGATGGCAAAAAAAGTAAAATTTTAGTCTCATCAGACCAGAGCACCTTCCTCCATACATTTTCCCACATGCCTTTCAGCAAACTCAAAATGTGCCATTTTGTTTCTTGCTGAAAGTAATGGCTTTCTTCTGACCACTCTGCCATAAAGCCCAACTCTATGGAGCGTACGGCTTATTGTCGTCCTATGTACAGATACTCCAGTCTCTGCTGTGGAATGCTGCAGGTCCTCCAGGGTTACCTTAGGTCTCTGTGCTGCCTCTCTGATTAATGCCCTCCTTGCCCGGTCTGTGAGTTTTGGTGGGCGGACGTCTCTTGGCAGGTTTGCTGTTGTGCCATGTTCTTTCCATTTGGTTATGATAGATTTGATGGTGCTCCTGGGGATCATCAAAGATTTGGATATTTTTTTTATAACCTAACCCTGACTTGTACTTCTCAACAACATTGTCCCTTACTTGTTTGGAGAGTTCCTTGGTCTTCATGGCAGTGTTTGGTTAGTGGTGCCTCTTGCTTAGGTGTTGCAGCCTCTGGTGCCTTTCAAAAAAGGTGTGTATATGTAATGACAGATCATGTGACACTTAGATTGCACACAGGTGGACATCATTTCACTAATTATGTGACTTCTGAAGTTAATTGGCTGCTTCAGAGCTTTTTATGGGCTTCATAACAAAGGGGGTAAATACATACGCACATGACAATTTTCTGTTTTCTATTTCTAAAAGATAGCTTTATGTATATATTTTTCTCATTCCACTTCACCAACTTAGACTATTGTGTTCTGATCCATCACATAAAATTCAGATTAACAAAACATTGACCTTGTTGGCTGTAATGTAACAAAATAGGTAAAATGTTAAGGTGGTGAATACTTTTGCAAGGCACTTTAGTACAAGCAGACTCAGACACTACCTTTGTTTAGTGTGTCCACATCAGACTGCCACTTCTTTATTGTTACAGAGATATATTAAAACACAGAAAGATCTCACTCCCCCAACATGCCTAACCCCTTCTCTTGTGGGCAATAGCTTGTTACACTCTCACCACCTGGGTGATGTCTATCCCATGATACATCCCCAATCTCTTAGTTGCCAGATCTCAATTTACAGGGTTATAAAACTAGAACTTCCCCCTCCAGACTACAGCCAGAGGAATTGTGCGTGGCTGCCTTTCAAAGCCATGTAAATTCTTTAGAATCTTTAACCCTTTGTATACCCCAGATATGACTGCATTAACTTTTTTTATCTAAGCATAGCCTACTATCCAACTTCTAATACACATACATTATTTTAATGTTAATCAATGACAGTACTATATGCACTTATCACACACATGATATAACTGTTAAGCAAGTTGTTAGTACCTTCTAACCACACATATAATAACTGATTAACCCCAAACAGTCCAGTGGGCCCTTCTGTTCATAACAGGTATATTCACTGTAGGTGATTGTTTTACTGTACTGTAATACTGGGTGCATTATATTTGTGGTTAACAGCTTGCTATAGTTATTACAGTATATGCATGTTAAACATGTCTCATATTTTGTATGTATGTGTTTTTTTACGTATGTATTAATAAACTTACTCTAAAGTTTGCAAATGTCTTCTGTTTTCTGGCAGTTGATTTTGAGAAAGAATGCCCTTGAAAATCCAAGCTAAATTAGCATAAAATGTATCATTAGTTGTGGCCAATCAGAAACAGGTACAAACAATGTATCAGTTTCTCTCTCACTGCTTCTGACATGCTCAGAGCAGCACCTGAGGTCTGCCCTTTTGTGGGAATCACATGGTTTCCTGTACCTTCTCTTCTTCTGGATCATCTTCCTGCTGTTGCAGACAATAAGGCAGTAAGTACTAGAACAGTGGGGTTGTAACTGAGGCAATGTGTGACTGTCTCTACCTGTCAGCATATGTCTTAGCTTTTGTGTGGCTCTGAAAGCCTGCATGTCTCTGTGAGTATATATATCTATGCAAAAAAAATCACATATATATATATATATACAGGAGGTGCAGAATTATTAGGCAAATGAGTATTTTGACCACATCATCCTTTTATGCATGTTGTCTTACTCCAAGCTGTATAGGCTCGAAAGCCTACTACCAATTAAGCATATTAGGTGATGTGCATCTCTGTAATGAGAAGGGGTGTGGTCTAATGACATCAACACCCTATATCAGGTGTGCATAATTATTAGGCAACTTCCTTTCCTTTGGCAAAATGGGTCAAAAGAAGGACTTGACAGGCTCAGAAAAGTCAAAAATAGTGAGATATCTTGCAGAGGGATGCAACACTCTTAAAATTGCAAAGCTTCTGAAGCGTGATCATCGAACAATCAAGCGTTTCATTCAAAATAGTCAACAGGGTCGCAAGAAGCATGTGGAAAAACCAAGGCGCAAAATAACTGCCCATGAACTGAGAAAAGTCAAGCGTGCAGCTGCCACGATGCCACTTGCCACCAGTTTGGCCATATTTTAGAGCTGCAACATCACTGGAGTGCCCAAAAGCACAAGGTGTGCAATACTCAGAGACATGGCCAAGGTAAGAAAGGCTGAAAGACGACCACCACTGAACAGGACACACAAGCTGAAACGTCAAGACTGGGCCAAGAAATATCTCAAGACTGATTTTTCTAAGGTTTTATGGACTGATGAAATGAGAGTGAGTCTTGATGGGCCAGATGGATGGGCCCGTGGCTGGATTGGTAAAGGGCAGAGAGCTCCAGTCCGACTCAGACGCCAGCAAGGTGGAGGTGGAGTACTGGTTTGGGCTGGTATCATCAAAGATGAGCTTGTGGGGCCTTTTCGGGTTGAGGATGGAGTCAAGCTCAACTCCCAGTCCTACTGCCAGTTCCTGGAAGACACCTTCTGCAAGCAGTGGTACAGGAAGAAGTCTGCATCCTTCAAGAAAAACATGATTTTCATGCAGGACAATGCTCCATCACACGCGTCCAAGTACTCCACAGCGTGGCTGGCAAGAAAGGGTATAAAAGAAGAAAATCAAATGACATGGCCTCCTTGTTCACCTGATCTGAACCCCATTGAGAACCTGTGGTCCATCATCAAATGTGAGATTTACAAGGAGGGAAAACAGTACACCTCTCTGAACAGTGTCTGAGAGGCTGTGGTTGCTGCTGCATGCAATGTTGATGGTGAACAGATCAAAACACTGACAGAATCCATGGATGGCAGGCTTTTGAGTGTCCTTGCAAAGAAAGGGGGCTATATTGGTCACTGATTCGTTTTTGTTTTGTTTTTGAATGTCAGAAATGTATATTTGTGAATGTTGAGATGTTATATTGGTTTCACTGGTAAAAATAAATAATTGAAATGGGTATATATTTGTTTTTTGTTAAGTTGCCTAATAATTACGCACAGTAATAGTCACCTGCACACACAGATATCCCCCTAAAATAGCTAAAACTAAAAACAAACTAAAAACTACTTCCAAAAATATTCAGCTTTGATATTAATGAGTTTTTTGGGTTCATTGAGAACATGGTTGTTGTTCAATAATAAAATTAATCCTCAAAAATACAACTTGCCTAATAATTCTGCACTCCCTGTATATATATATATATATATATATATATATATATATATATATATATATATATAATGTAAAGATATATATATCCTTCAGATTGTAAGTCTGCAAGTTTTCAATATTGCTTTGGGATTTTGCTTTGAACACAATTAATGTATAGTGCTACGTAATATGTTGGCCCATTCCAAATAAATGATTATATACATATTCAGCTAAGGTTACTAATAATTAAAACACAAAGACATAAATATCTAACCAGGATCAATTATAATTAAGTAAATATACACATATTCAGCAAGGGTCACCTATAATTATCATAACAAAATATGAAGCCAGGAATACTTATAATCATACAATATTAATAGACTTGCAGACAGATTTCCTATAATCAATATATAACCTACCTCCAAGAATAAATACTATTGAGGAGCTACTTTCTACCAATATTTCCTTAAAAAAATATTTTAGTGAAAAAATATTCTACTATATAAACTTACTTATGCTCTTCTGGTGCGGGTCCATCCTCTACATTCAGGAAAAGCATGGGAAGAGTGAGCAGTGAGAACTCTATACTGTACTCTAGTTCCAGTCTATGAATGCAGCATTTAGTTTTTAAGCCAAAAAAAAAATGGGCACCCCGCACAGGGAAGTGCCCCTAGGCAGCTGCCGAGTTTGCCCATTGAGGAGAGGGTGGGGTAATTAACATGTGAGTTGAGTGCTTTGGGTTCTTTGTAATGTTATATAGATGATAAGCCCCCTCCCACAACTTTAGGTTAATGAACCTGTTATTTGTGGTCAGTGTCTTTTATTTTGTGAATGTGCTTCTAGCTACATCATAATAACCTGATTAGAGGCCAAAAAAACATGAGTGGTAGTAGCTAGTTGTTTGATTACTAATTTCTTGAAATGCCTTACATAGTTCAGTAGTAGGTTGGTGGATGTATCAATTGAAACATAAGGATTTCCATCTCCCTAGGGCTATGATAATGTGGACTGGGGGTTGGTTTTTGGAGGCTGACATGGCAACTCCAATCCTAAATGAGTTCCTGGAGTAAAAAAATGGGTTGAGACCCAGTCTGATTAGGGCTAAATGAATGTAGTGAATAAAGGTTATGGTGGTTAGTGGTTGCCTAGACACTACGAGATGTTGAGGATGGGTTGGCTTGGATGCAAGGGTTTCCAATAGACAGCGCTTTTGTTTCAATTCACAATCTAAAGGGATAATTGTCGTCAGAACTTTTCTACTAATAAAATCTAATTTTATGGTGTTATTATATTCTAATATTATATTCCTATTATATCCTTTTATTATATGCATTGTTACTTTATATGCCTTCATACATTTAAATATATGCATGTATGTACATTTGAGGAATCCCTATTCAGTATTCTCAAAAGAGCAGTGTCTCTTGTTCTGTATCAGACTTTGCCTGAACAAATTCTTTAGTTAATTGGAAAGGTTAACCAAAGGTCTCTGTACTTCTAGCAGTTCACACATAATAAATGTATCCACGGTATGTAACATATGACAATTTTACATTGAAATTTAAAAATGTAAGGAGATATCAGTTTTACTTATTACATGTAGGTCAAAGGTTATTAGCTCATTTAATTTTATTTTTTTTATTGTAATTTGATGGTACAGGGGCCCCACCTAATGTTTAGATACTAATTGATATTATGTCTATGGAACAAGAATATAATCTTCTTATTGTTTGACTATCTCTGACATCAACATGGTTTCTGATTGGTTGCCAAATGCATAGCCTGATTTGAATTTCTGGTAAGCAAATTAAGTTTTAGTATAAATAGGAGAGAGAAAAGGATCCGAGAGAGAACACAGATTCCTAGACAGACTCCATTAGAGACACACAGACACACCACGAAAAATTGATAGATTCCTAAGAAGAACACACTAACATATACTATTGGGACATTCCCAAAACACATAGTAGATCTTGGAAAATTAATTTTGAATTAGCTAAGAAACCTTTACAGCGCACACACAAAAGAAAGTACACACTTACATACCAAGAAAAGGAAATTCTTTTGAACCATAAGAAAACATCCAGACTTCCATTGGAACTTCCATTGAGTCAGTTGATGAAACCAAGCACATGAACTAGGTATTGTATCAACGTTTATATTTCTCTAAATTTTCTTTTCATTGCAATTATGGAAATATTGTGTTAATTTACTATAACATAGATTGCTATATCAATATTTATCTCATATAACAATATCACTATAATTCTGTTAAGTAAACATACCATTTACAGATTAATTTTATAAATATCAAAAATATCAGCTGTTATAGCAATCCAATACATTTTGATTTATACCTAATTTTAATGAAAAACATTTTCTTTTTGAATTGGAGATAATATCTAAATTAGACTATAAAAGTTATAAAATATTAAAATGGTACGATATCTTAATAAATAGATATTTGTAAACATACCAAAATAATCAAGCTATCTCTGATATCATAATTACCATATCAATTATGTTAAGCATACTATGCATGTCTTATATATGAATATGTGGACAATGTGATAACTAATACTTTGTTGTACCTTGATATTATATATATTACAATTGTTTATACAATCTTGTTATATTAAAAGATACTTAAATGATATTATTTTTATTCATTGTAATAAATATTTTTTCACACAATACAGTTCTGTTTATTTTATGAGGCCAAAGCTTATATATATCTTGTAGTAAGAGTTCAGATAGTCGAAATTGGCAAATATATAAGATATGTAATTTTTAATTAATATTAATAAAGGTTATTGATATTAATAATATCACCATATTAATTTCCAAAACCCACAACTAAGTAATTATAGAAATAAACAAGGGCCTGGCAAGCAATTGAAAAAAGAGTAGAAGGTTAATTAGTAATTAAGGTTGTGGGTGTATCAGTTGTAAAAAATGGAGGTGATGGTACTAAACATGTACTAAAAATTAACACAAATCATAGGGGGGTGGATGGGTGTGGGTTGTATATGATGTGATGTGAACCGGAAGATATTGAGTGAAAAGAAGAATTGAATAATAGAGATATAGCTCTTGATAGATTGATAGCTATTGGTCTCAGTGGGCAGTGAATGTGACTATCACAACAAGATCGTAAGGCTGTTGGATTTTGTAGCTGGAAGTAAAGATCCGGAAGAGGTGCCATGGACTGTTTTTTTTCTGATAGGCCTGAGAGCATTGTTGACTGTACCTATGCCAACGTATTCTGGATGGTTAGTGGGAGTTGGGTGGAGTAGCCTGAAGGGGTTGAAGAAAAGCCATGCATAGAAAACAAGGGATTATCAGGGCCTGGAGTTTGAAAATAAGGGAATAACTGAAATTGTAATGTTAGAAATTGGAGCGAGACCTCTCTCAGGAGGGACATAATGTAAAGGTCAGGAGACACAAATGGAATGACTTTGCAATTCTTCCTACCAGGTGAGCAAGGTCATGAGAGTTGGAATTACTGCTCTAGCTGAATATGCTATCAAATTGATCTGAGACTATGAAAAGGTGTGGATTTCTGAGCAGTAGATGACTTTGAAATGGTTGGGAAACTATTGGATTATGAGGCTCGGAGATGAGGTATTAGGTCTTGTTAGGAAGAAGGAAGGGCTGATCAAACAAGAGCTTCTTCAATTAAGTGAATTGGTTCATGTAGGAGTTCAGTTATGTCTAAACCAAATAGGATTTCAGAGCAGAGAATCAGTGATTTTTGCAGAGTACTCTGGATATCACAGCAGATTGTAAATTGTCCCTGGCAGGAAACCTGAGGCAATGTAGTGACCCTGGTGTGAAATTCTCCAGTAAATTCAGACACAAAACAATCACTGAGGTAAGGTGATAGATGATAGACTAGGTAATAGTACAAGCATGCAATATTAATGGATCCTAATCAGTTATGATGCATTATCTGGGGCATGAGTTTACCAGCACATGCATCAGATGTGGAGTTGATGTGTGTTGAAGTTGTTACAGATGGGGTTTGCTCCCAGGTAGTGCATCAGACGACCTAGGCAATCCTTTTGGGGGCGGGATTGTAGGAAAGAATTTAGGCTGAAGAGAGGAGGGATATGAGATGGCACAGGTTATGGGGTGGAAGGAGAGGGACAGAAACCGTTGATGTGAAGAGGAAAAAGGCAGTGGTGGCAAGCCAGGGCCTTAATCCCAGCAAAATAATTCAAGGTAAAGGGATACTTGAATTGGGATATAGCAGTGATTTGAACCCTCTGTATTTGTGCGGTAGGTCTACTACTCTTAACGAGGAAGGGGGAAAGAGGAGGAGATTATGTTCCTGTAGACACTAAAGGGAGCACAAATTCAGTGACTGTTAGCTTTAGTTATTACCACCGATACCTCCCCTTTTGTGGCGTTGTTCTTCACAGTATCAAAGGATGAAATGAGGAGTAAGACCAGATTTATGTCCTTCCCTTCGATTATGTACCTCCTGCTGTGAGCAGAGACATGATGAGTCAGCAGATGGTAGGTGGTGTAGAAGGTTTCTCGCCTTGGCTAGGTTGTCTCCGGGATGGTGTTGGGGTCAGAGCTGGAAGGATTCTCCAGTCTTGTAATTCTATTCTCTAGGATTTTAACCAAAGCAGCCACATCACAGATACACTTTTGAATTTGCTTTAGATGTTCATTGGCCAATGGCTGGTGTTTGCAAATAGTGAGCAGAATTTGATACAGCTCAGCTTTCAACAAAAATAATAAAAACAATTGTCTAATTCACTACTCCCTATGGTTCTGTGTATTGGGTAACACAGGGCCTCCCAGGGAATTAATGTTAACATACACATATACCATTCACCAATTATACATTGGGAGCACTCAAACCTGGAAAATAAAAGTAAAATATAACTTTTATTGACTCACATAAAACTAGAAGTATTCAACTGACTGAAGATATTTATACCACGCATTAAAAAATTATATTATTTAGGGTCATACGTCCTGATATCTATGTTCACTTTATCAAGACTAAACACTAAGGTATAATTCTGAAATCAGTATCATAGGGAAAAGGGTTAATATATAATCACTAATCAACACAGGAATTGGAATCCCTAATCTACGTGACAAACCCTGGGATGACTGTCCGACATCCAGCTGAAGAGTGCAGAGCAGTCAGGGACAGATTGCGGGTGCCTGTCACAGGGCTAACCCGGAGGGATTCCAGTCGGCCCTTCCACTATGAGCACAGACAGCTAAAAGGCAGCAAGAAAAGGTACCCTCAGAAATATCTCACTCTTCATTATACGTCTCTAGAGCCAGTAAAGGGGAGTGAGTTTGCTCTTCTTTATTCGTTTCTATATATTCTGACACTGTCGCTGGAATTGTACCACAGTATGTCTTATTCTTCAGTAGTTGGCACGATCGGAGTCTTATTTATTTTGGTTTTATGTTGTTTTAGAGATGGCAAGTTTTATATTTTAATAGAAATAAATCTTAAGTTTTAATTTTGTTCTTGATCCTCTATATAGAGGTTGTGCCGATTAGTCTGGTTGAGAAGCAGAAAGGTTCTAATTAAACTGGCCCCTCCCCAGCTTCCCTATACCCAACCACTTATATGGTGATATACTCAAATATTGTACTAGTGTATAAATGACAATTTAAAAAAAATATTTCCACAATAGAGATCATAGACACAAATGTGATAATCTTAAAGAGGTCATGTGACTGAGTATTCTAATAGTGCATACTTTGTTTATTACACATCACTTATGTCGGAGGCATCTATTGTCGGAATCTTAAGTAATTTAAAGTATCAATTGAACTCACGTGTAGCTTATATAAATTTATATACCAGCATATTTACATAACAGAGTACCTTATTCTAGTTAAGCTTCACCAACCTCTATTGAGCTTTAAAAATGAATTACATCCATCTGGACAGTGAACGTGTCTCTCATAGACGCTTGATAGATAGATGCTTGAACACACTGTGTGAAAATATATGCAAAAACATTTACTATTTTAAGGCCTTTGACTGTCTTGATCATAACAAAATGTAGCAATTTCTTAAAGAGATGGGAGAGACAGATCATCTTATCCGCTTCCTGAGGAATCTGTATGTGGAAGCCACGGTCAGAACAGAACATGGGACAACAGACTGGTTCCAGATCGGTAAAGGTGTGTGACAAGGTTGTATATTGTCACCTTATTTACTCAACTTATAAGCAGAATACATCATGCGCAAGTCCGGACTGGGTGAATCCAAAGCTAGAATCAATATTGCTGAGAGAAATATCAACAACCTCAGATACGCCGATGATACTACTTAGATGGCTGAAAGTGAGGAGGAACTAAAGGTCCTAATAATGAGGATAATGAAGAGACTGCAAAAGCTGGTCTACTGCTCAATGCTAAAAAGACGAAGATCATGGCAAACAGCAATCTCACTTCCTGACATATAGACGAGGAAGAAGTGGAGGCAGTGACAGATTTTATTTTCCTGGGATCCAAGATCTCTTCAGATAGTGACTGTAGCCATGAAAATAAAAGATGTTTGCTTCTGGGGAGGAAAGCTATGGCAAGCTTGGACAAGCTAGTAAAAAGTAAAGGTATTAAACTATTAACAAAGGTCCACAACGATAGAACTATGATATTCCTAGTAGTAACAAAAGGATGTGAGAGCTGGACCATAAAGAAGTCTAAGAGCCATAGAATTAACACATTTGAATTGTGATGTTGAAAAAACAAAACAGCAGTGTTCTATGTCTCTTATTTGTATTAAAATTATTATTAATATGCTTTCTATAAATATTTGTCCAATATCAAGTTTAGTTCAAAGGAACATGTTGTAAATGTAATAGCTGAGCTGAATATTTGGGCCAGCCTGCTCAGAAGTCTCATAAAACAAAAGCGTTTTTTGATTATTTTTTTTAAAACATTTGTTTTAAAAGTTTCTATGACATTTCGCAAAAACAACATAGTCCTTTATCTGCACAGATGAATTTGGGAAGGGTTAACTCTTCTGCTTATGCTCTCTGTCTGGAGCTGTTGCTGTGACTGCCAGTGACTCATGTAAACAGACACTTCTTTCTGTAAAAAAAGACACCTATTTAAAAAAAAAAAAAAAAATCTAAAATTATTTCAACATGTTTTTAGAAAAAACTTTACAGTGGTGTGCTCCAATTACCAAACGGCAGAGAGCACTGATTAGGTTTTCCCCAAAACTGTACTCATCCTTTAAATCTCAAAAAGAGTTGGCTGGTTAGGTGTAAACATTATTCACAGAAATGTATCTTTAATAAAATATTACCAAGAGCCAGCCCGGTATTTGTTATCAGAAAATATGTTTCTTAGTGCCAAAGCAAGTATTTACAGCAATTTTCTCACTGCTACAGTGAATCTGTGCTGCACAAGAGCAATACAGGGTCGAGTCACCTTATTATGATCACCACCTACTTTTGATGTCAGCAGTGCGTAGTCAATGATATACAGCACTTGTCGTGAGCTGGCTTTGTGGGTATATAAGGTTACATTTACGCAGTCTGCAATTCGGCTGCGAATGTGTGTGAGGGCCAACCGACGCACTACAGTTGGACAACTCACCATCCAAAGGAACCAGGGGGCTAATAGACGTGTCTAAACCAACAGTACAGCGAACCCTGTTGCATATGGGGAACACAACCTGGTGGTGGTAGCGTTATGGTCTGGGGAACATTTGTTTTGGCATGGTCTGGGTCCACTTATACCTCTGGAAGGCACTCTCAACCGATTGGGTTATATATCCATCCTTGCTGATCAAGTATACCCATACATGTTAACTGTGTTCCCTGGAGAATGATCACGACAAAGACTTCTAAGCACTTTCCTGGTCTCTAAATTCCCCAGACTTTAGCCCCATTGAGCACCAGTGGGACCACCTCAATGTTCGCCGTATGGATACTCCACCACACTCTTCAGCAGCTATCGGATGCACTGCATAGCTCCAGATACCCTTGCCAACCTTACAGTATCTTATTGATACACTACCACGCTGTCTAGCTGCTGCATACAGAGAGTATTCAGAATATTATGGTCATAATAATGTGAATCAACTTTGTATAGAATAGTATTTGTGTATATATTTACATATGTATCTGTATTTTAAATTAATTATTGCCCCATCTCTGATGGAAAAGCAGTCACTATGTTTTTTTTTTTTATACATGTTGCTTCTTGACTTTTCTTTTCACATGCAATCTTCTATTTTAGTAGTTAGTATTGCAGTATTTGGCAAGTTTCCTTCTTTATTATCCACTGGTTTTCCATCCCTTAGCTATCAAGTTATGCAACTATAATTCATGGTAACTGCGTTTCATATGAATTATTCTGCAGCATGCATAAAACCAGCAAACAGCACAAGGAGACATTCCTTGCAGAAGTGCTGCTTAGGATTTCTAAAATGCCTTAACCACTGATCAGTCTCCATGTAATTATAGTTTATAGCTTTAATTCCATAAATTCTGCTATTTTATACTCAAAAGCTTCCGGACACGTTCCAAACTTTCTTTCACTGAATTTTCAGTTTTGTTACTGGTATTATGTTCATTTTCCTGCAGTGTGTCGCACTCCCTTTACAACAGTACATTTATTGAACACGCCTTCCAAACAAGAAATCTGGCCAACATTGGACAGCAAGGTTTGTGTACCTGGTCTTGCTCACAATACAGCACGCCACTCTACATTTGCTTCCACTGGCACTTTGTCAAAAACACTAACATAAACTGAAAAGAATAGCACACTTTTTTGGTTCTTTTTACATCTTTATATTTTCAGCAGATGCCATAACATGGTAAATCAGGAAACTGTAGGATGGCAAACTCCATCTGGATTGATGTCCCGGGCGCTCACTTATGTTGTTGACCCACACATGTAAAGTGGGCTTCTTAGCCTCGGTGGGTGCCCCAGTGGCTCCTGTCATCTTCATTGGAGAGGCACTCATTTAAAATCCTGTTCAGAATATCCTATGCATTATTTTGCCACTGTAAGATTTTCTTTGCTCCTTGTTTTAAATGTATGGGCTTTTCAGCCACCTCTCTACCTTAGGCTTCTGGACTCTCCAAAAATATATATTTCTAATATAAGAGTGAACTCCTGAAGCAGGATTATCGGGACAAGAACTGGATTTCCATTGGTTGTAGAGTAAAGAATCCAAATTATCAGGATAGGACCCTGGTTTGGTTGACTTCCACCTGCCATTTAACCCATCATCAATAATAAATATTTGTTAAAATGAGCGTATTCTGTTTAGGACTATTCCTATTGGACAGTAAAAACAGTTTGGTACAACTGCAGTGCAAACTCACTTATAATAATCAGAAGAGGCTCCACTTAGAACCCACCATTTAATTCATTTAACTCTATCTATATCCCCCTTTGTAGATCAGTATCCTGGGGGAGCACAGAGAAAATATGAAATCCAAAATTGTGGTGAAGGGGGGTATTGATCAGTCCATGTGTTGTAGGAACACTGATGAAGGCTCACTCTACCCTATTGTGTCTTGCCAAGGCTTGGATTTTGCTTTCCTTGGAGAAACAGGAGTGGTTTCTCGCTGCTGCAATGGATTATGGGAGAAAGTCTGCCGCAGTGGCCCTGTAATAAAAGAGTACACAATGAAGTCAGTTATGCCTGTTCTTACCTTGCTTTCCAGGCATTTATATTATGTGATAATTAAAAAGTGCTCACTCCTTCACTGTACAGTTTACAGTTAATACCATAATGGTGTGGGAGACCTCACTCTTACTCTCAATCTCCTCAATTCTTTTGTGTATCCACCCACTCAGATATGAAAAGCTGTGTATTTGTACTGACCTTTGGCGGCAATGTCCAAGTGATTCTTGATTCTCCGCTCTCTCTCCTCCAGTTGTTGAGCCACCTGAGCATTTTTCCAACCTGGAGAGTTACAGCTTATTGTTATCCCATGTATTACAACAGTGTGTACTAATTAAAGCATAACAAATCCACCATCCTGCATCAACTGCACACATATTATTATTTATTAATATTGTTTATTTGTAACGCGCCAACATATTCCGTAGCGCTATACATAAGTTAAGTTACAGGCAATGACAAGTTCAAGATTCACACATTGCAATGAATGGAGGGCCCTGTGTTTGAGCTTGGAATCCGGTGTCCATAGCGCTTTCCCTAAAGCACCGACGCAGGATTGAAACTCGAAGACTTACAATCTAAAGGTTGAAGTTTGTATGTGGAACAGTAGGGAGAGAGTAGTGCTGAGCATGTTAGGGAGGAAGGTTATAGGCTTCTTTAAAGATGTGAGTTTTTATTGATGTTTTGAAGGATTTAAGGGAGGAGGATAGTCTGGTGAAGGCGAGGCAAGGAGTTCCAGAGAGTAGGGGCAGCGCAAGAAAAGTCCTGGAGGCGGGAGTGAGAGGAGGTGACAAGAGTGGTAGAAAGAAGAAGGTCGTTAGCAGAACAAAGAGGGCGTGTGGGAGAGTATTTGGAGATGAGAGCAGAGATGTATGGGGGTGTGCTGTTGTTGACTGCTTTAAAGTTAGGGTCAAGATTTTAAAATTTATTCCGGAGGCTAAGGGAAGCCAATGAAGTCATTGACAAAGAGGAGCTGCCGACACTGAACGATGTGTACGGAAGATGAGTCTGGCGGAGGCATTTATTATAGATTGAAGTGGGGAGAGGAGAGTGATGGGCAGGCCAACAAGGAGCGAGTTGCAATAGTCAAGACGAGAAATGATGAGAGAGTGTATTAGAATCTTTGTTGTGTCTTGTGTAAGGTAATGGCGTATTTTGGATATGTTTTTAGATGGAAAAGACAGGATTTGGTTAGAGACTGTATGTGTGGGATGAAAGAGAGGGCAGGGTCCAGTAGAACCCCGAGATAACGGATTGGGAGGTCGGAGTGATGATGGCATTGTTGATAGAGAGAGAGATGTGAGGAATTGAAGCTGTAGTAGAGGGTGGGAAGATTAATAGTTCAGTCTTAGACATGTTGAGTTTCAGATGGTGGGCGGACATCCAAGAGGCAGTCGGAGACGTGTGCTAGAAGAGAGGGGGATAGATCTGGTCCTGAGAGGTAGATTTGGGTGTCATCTACATAGAAAAGGTACTGGAACCCAAAAGAGTATATTAGGGTGCAGAGTGAGGATGTGTAGATGGAGAAGAGGAGGGGGCCTAGGACTGATCCTTGGGGTACGCCAATGGACAGGGGGTGAGGAGAAGGAGACGCTAAATAATCGCATCAAGTACTTATTGTACAAACCTTGGGCCTCATTCAATAGCAATTTGGCCAATTGAATAGGGCTCAATACAAGCATATAGCATTTTTTTTTTTTTACAATGTTTTTAGTTAGTAAACTTCTATCCAAAAGCAAGATCTTCACTAACTAAAAACTTCTGTAAAAAAATATTCTATGTGCATATATAGAGCCCTATTCAATTGGCTAAATCGCAATTGAATGAGGCCCCTTGTGAATATAATCCTGCACACACAGCATTCTACACTGGATCCTCTGCATGTACACGTTATGTATTAATACTATCAGGTGCACACCAAACACTGCCCTGAATTAATCACATGATTCTTTTCCAATGCATACAAATAAAGCATAGTAATTCAGCATGTACTGTACCTACCAGTATCCCTACGTACAACCAGTCATTCTGTATTAATACTAGATGTAAACATATCTCAAACCATGTAAAAACCACAACACTACAAATGGCTCCCCAGATCTCATTCTCCTCCTTACCAGATGTCAAGCTCTTTATAAAGCCTTCTTGTTGGGGTAGTTTGGATGGATCGTGTTTGATCTTCTCAGGGATGCGGAGTTTATTTCGTACAGCTGGGATTTTTAGAAAGCCAACTTGTGCCAGTGAGAAAATGTTTGATGTCACCCAATATGTGAACACAGCCTATGGGAGAGAAGACAGAGGTTAGGAAGAAATGTAAAATGGTGAGGATTAATGAGGAAGGTAAGAGGTCATATATAATTATATATATTCTGCGTTTTACAGAAAAAAAAAACAGTGGGGAGGCTAGTACAACAATACTAGTGCAAGAGGCTGAAGCAACATGAAATCCCTGATCTCTCACTCAAAGCAAAGCATGGGATCAATCGAAATGGGTGAGAAAGGGACCAAGACACTTACTGTTGGGAAGTTTATTGTAAGAGGTAAAATAATCAGAGGCATCACACGGAAAACAGTCTTCATGATTCTTAGATTGGGGTTATCCACTCCAGACTCTGCTCCCAACTGAAATAGAAATATATGTCTTAAGAGGAATCAATGGGGAGAGAAGAAAACAAGGACTTGGCAATAAGAGATGAAAACAAATTAAGAAAAGAAAAAAAAAAAACAAGTGGAGGGTATATAGAAGAAAATGAGCGAAGAAGGGAAGGAAGAAAATTGGAAAAGTAGCATCACAGCTATATAGTGGCATGTGATTTTTTACGGTTACTAAAATGTCCTGCTTTCATAAAATATATATTTTTTAATATTTAAATTATATGGGTATAGTATATTAAAACAAGAAAAAGAAAAAGCCAACACTGCAACAGACAATACATATTTTGCATCTGTTAAATGACTGTGATATCCTAGTCTTGAGTGCCATGGCATAAATCATGAATAAGAGGGAATAAACTAAGAGTTGTAGTCAGATAATAGGGTAACAGTATTACACTTTTTATTCTATTTATATAGTGCTTTCCATGTTTTTAAGTTAAGGACTACTAATTTTGTTCTGTTTATTTAAAGAATGTCTTGGTTTATAAGTTTATTATATGTTACGCCTAATATCTTATATAAGCTGGTCACTAACTAAAAGGTCCAGTGTAAGTGCCTGATAAAGGACGGAGTATCTAATTCCCCACTTGTTTAGTTCCAGAAGTGTGCAATAAAGCCATCTGTAAATAAAATAGTTTTATAATAAATGTTATCTGCCTGGCTTGCTGTGTCGGTCTCCACCTCCCTCCATGGCTCAACATTGAATTCCGCTGGCAGATGTTTAATTATTCAGTAGTTATGACTTATCTCCCCCTATCACTGTGATGTATTCTGTGCCACACATGCCCCCAACTGATATCATTAGTGATAGTAATTTTCTTTTTACATTTTTGCTGATTTTCCAAATAATGGCTAACTCACAATCAGATCAAATAGTTGCTTAAGTCAGGAGTCCTAAATAATTAAATAGCTACCAGATAACTTTGATGGCTTCTACAGACACAACCGGAGTCATGTGGAGCAAGGTGGAGACAGACAAGGCAGCTCAGCCTGAATAACATTCACTTTTAAATCATTTTATATTTACAGATGGCTTTATTTTTCTAATTTATAAACTAACAAGTGTTGAACTAGATACTCCCACCCCTTTGCCTGAGGGTTACTCTGACCCTTTAAGCTACAGCTACTACACTACAATAATTCAGTCAAAAGATCATTTTAAGTGAAACACAGTTCACATTCATTTCCTTGCCTTAAAGTTACTGAGAAACATGCCCTGCTATTTTTGTTTAGTGCTACTAATTGTACTGTTGTATGAGAAGCAATATATATTTAGACAATAAAAAGGAAGAATGTGTCACGTTATGGTGCACATTTTGGCTTCTATTTTTTGGTAATAAATAAATAAATTTTGTATTAATCTTATATATTAAAACTGATATCTGTAACAATGAAAAGCCTTTGTTCAATGCTTTGCTCTATAATTAAACATTACTAAAACAAGTTACTAGCATTGTATTTCAATTTGTGAAAAAAGGTAGCCGTCTTATTTTGCTTAAATTCATAGTCACAAATATTATTAGTAAATAAATGATAAAAAAGGAACCATAAACATGGTACCTAAAAATACTTTGTTTCTCAAATATTTGATCCAACCCGTCCAAGGGAAATCTTGTAGAACACCTGATACAATCTGGCTTTAATAAGTAGTGAAAGATAAAGAATAAAATATACAATACAGGTCTCACAAGGATCTATCCCTATCGGCCATTACCAACCAATAACTGGATAACTCTGCATCTGTAATATAATATATAATATCTGTAATTAACCTCTATATAACTGCACAAAGTATAGGGATATCCCCATTCAGTACACTAATTGGGCTTGAATACTTCTAATGTGTTTCACTCCCCTCGGCTTTGTCAAAGTAACATGCACCAGAATTCAGAACCTCTATTAAAACCATAAGCACCACTTTCATAGTGACATCATCACTAATGTCTCCAATCAAGACAGAGAATTTCACTGATTGGTCTATGGGGACAAATATCTACTGTTATTTCATTCACCTACTTCTTAGGGTATCAAGAACAATATGGCCAAAATAAAACTTAAGGTGGCTCAAGGTGTAACAAGGATCTGGGATTAATAGGGGTGCTACTTAGGATAAGAATATGAGCTAATGAGTAAAAAGAGAAAGAACTGGTATCCTTTTATAGATTAGTGCACTTAGTAAAGATTAGTAAACACCTTGAGCCACCTTAAGTTTTATTTTGGCCATATTCTGAGTTATATGAACTAAGTTCTATCCAGAGGTGTTAAGCTCAGTGTTTACTATAAATAAAAAATGAATAGTAATAACATGGACTCCTCAACAGGGATTTTAATCTTTTTGAATGGGTAAAAGACACTCATTTGTTTGCCAGAAAATTGGCCCTGAAAAAGTTTTTCTCAGAAAAAGCAAAATCGAACTCCACAAGAACCTCTGCACTCTAAGACTTTAAGACATCTTGAAAGTTTGCTAGCAGAAAATGAAGAATTTCAATCAGTGGGTCCTTATTCTGCTTTTAAACCGAAAAGTAACTATACACCACCATTAAATATAAGTCCCAATATTGAACTCTTTGTTAACAATGTGGTTCGAGATATGGAAAAATTGCCTAATACAGGAAACATCAGTTATAACCTTATTAAAGCCGAAAAAATGGCGCTAAAAACCAACTACAAAAAGATGTCAGTATAGTGATAAGAAATTCAGATAAAGGAGGTAATATAGTCATACTGGATAAGGATGATTATATTTTGGAATGTGAAAGACTCCTTAAAGACAAAAAAAAGTTATAAAAAAACTTGAAAAAGATCCAACTGATAGCTTTATCAAAGAACTTCAAGACATCCTAAAAAGTGGATTGGAAACTAAGGTTATAAATAAAGCAGAATCTGAGTTCCTTATGAATGCAAATCCCAAAATTGCCACATTTTATACCATTCCTAAGATACAAAAAAATCCTAAGAAACCACCTGGTAGATCAATTGTGTCAGGTATTGCAAATCCCACAGAAAACCATAGTAAATATGTTGACTCTATGCTACGTACATTTGTAACCATTCTAGCTTCATATGTCAAAGACACAAAAGATGTTTTATTAAAACTCAATGACATTTCAATCAGCAATGGGGCATTGCTGGTGTCTTTAGATGTTGAATCTTTATATACCAACATTCTACACACTAGAGGAATAGAAGCTGTTAATTATTTTTTGTCAAAAAGAGGTGGACAATACTCAAACCACAATGAGTTTATTCTAATACTATTGGAATTTGTACCAACCCATAACCATTTTGTTTTTCTTAATAAATTCTACCAGCAAATATGTGGCACAGCCATGGGCACAGCTTGTGCACCCACATATGCAAACTTGTATTTGGGCTGGTGGGAAAAACAAATAGTTTTTACTGACCACCTTGACAAATATACTGAACACATTGAACTATGGGTGCGTTTCATCGACGATATTCTGTTAGTATGGAATGGTAACCAAAAAGATCTACAAGAGTTCATAGGTATACTCAATACCAATGATATGGGACTTTATTTAACATCAGAAACTAATGTAAATGAGATTACTTTTCTGGACCTAAAAATCACTAAACTAGACAATGGTAAACTCCAAACGAGAACCTACAGGAAACTCACAGCTACCAACAGTCTACTACAAACTAATAGCAGCCACCCTAAAGCCCTGATTTCTGGGATACCGGTAGGGCAATATCTAAGAATAAAAAGAAATTGCGCTAGTCCAAATTACTTTGAGACAGAAGCAAAAGAGCTCCAATACCGCTTTAAAGAAAGGGGGTATAAGAACAAAACTCTCAAAAGAGCATATAATAAAGCAAAAATAGTGGACAGGGATTCACTTCTGATTGATAAAAATAAACAATCGGATGATATGGTTAGATGTATTGGCACATACAATGGCAAATGGCATGACATTAAAAAAATATTTAATGATCACTGGCAAATTCTCCTAGATGATGATCTTAGGCCTTTTCTAGGTAGCCAGGCCCAAATAACCAGTAGATGATCCACTAAATCTAAGAGATATGCTTTCTAAAAGTCATTTGGAAGTGACAAAAAATAAAACGTGGCTTATTCAAACCAAAGGCTGTTTTAAATGCCTATCCTGCAAAGCTTGTAAACATGTAAAAACTACTAAAACATTCCCCTCTAAAGATGGCACAAGTAATTTTAAAATCCAACAACTATTGACATGTAAATCAGTAGGGGTTATTTATCTTATGCTTTGCAAATGTGGCATGAGGTATGTAGGTAAAACCTGTAGAGAATTCAGATGTAGAATATTGGAACATATATATAGTATAACCAAGGAATATGACACACCGGTAGCAAACCATGTGAATTTACAACACAATGGTGATCTTAATAATATATCTTTTATAGCTATTGATGGGATAAAGCACAATATTAGAAGAGGTAATATTGACAAGGAACTTCTTAAAAAGGAAGCCCAATGGATTTACACACTTAAAACTAAAAAACCCTGGGGCCTAAATGAGGGCTTCACTTTTACACCTTTTATCTAATAATGCTACACTTATCCCTTATACTGTATTACTTACATTTTTATATGAAGTTATACATGCTAGCTATTTAATGGGTATACAATACACTTGATATATAATGGGCCTAATATAATATCCTTAGGTATATCATATAAGATAACTAGACTTTTGTCATAGTTTCCTGGTTAATTTCCAGAAGAATGGACAATTTTTATTGTGGAGATTATGTGATATACAATTATTATATTTATACAATCCCTTTAATAAATGGGTAAATACAATACAATATTATTCATATCGTATATTGTACTAATATAGGCTTATTGAGGACTGTCTTGAGTGTGTTACATTGGTATATATTTATATACTATACCTACATCATAATATATTCTATATTTCTGATTTGGTTTATATTACCAATGGCAATGATTTAATATAGGTTACCATATTTGTGTTATACATGGGTACCAGCTATCTATATATAATGATCATTATCCTAAGTCTATTCTCTAGTTATACAAGTTCATATATATTACCATTGTCTTTATGCAGATCCTGCAATACATTTTAGTCTTTTGATAACATTTGTTTTTAAATATAGGGTATACAAATATATAAGCTGCCTATTCGTATTAGTTGCTATGGCAACTAAAATAGCCTGTCTGACAGGGTCCCAGTAACCCCTGATGAAACTCTTGGAAACGTGCGTCGGGTTGCACGCTACGCTATTACGCAATGCTGACAGATGACGTCAGACGTAGATGCATAGGAAGCGCTCGAATAGCTAGGAGCTGTGGCGTTTATTGATATAGGCCTGCTACCTATCTAGGTCACAACATAAACGCTATTCCCTATATTTAAAGAAACTACTCATTTATTCAGAATTCCCAATACTTATAGGGGATATGAAAATATGCACTTTAGCTCCTACAGTTTATGAAGTAGAATGGTGACATTTAATAATATTCCATATTAGGTCTTCGTTTATTCAATAACTTATTTATCTGAGTACAGACCCTCAAATCGTCCAAATTTATTTCGACCGATATTGAAGTACATTGATTACTTCGATATACTATATCAAGCACTTTGATATTTCACTAAGGGGAGTCTTTTTTTCTTCCCTGATAATAATTTTGCACTTTAATACAATTGTATGTTCACTATAAGCACTTAGCACTTTATTTATTTGGAAGTATACAAGGCCACAAGATTAGTAGGTATCTTATCAATACAAGATACCAGTGTAATCACTTATATTAATACATTTGTGGACATCTTGGATCTGGACATATAGGATCTATGATATGAAGATTAACTAATATGGCATTTTCACCTATTCCTTCAATTTTTCTATTTTGTCAGAGTATTAGGATTGTATACCAGCCATTTTAATATTTATATTAAACGTTAAGTTTTAAAGTTGGACTTATTTCTATATTGTAAATGTGGGCAGTGGGTGTGCACTAATCTATAAAAGGATACCAGTTCTTTCTCTTTTTACTCATTATCAAGAACAATAATCATTGGATGTATATTACATATTAAATGTGTTTTTGACATTTACCAGTGTTAACTGACCTCCAAAATCGGTGCATTCCCAATCTTAAACCTATGTACATCTATATTTTCTTACTAGTTCCTTTATTCTACTTTGTAAAACTAATAGCCAAATACGGTAATAGTCAAATATAATCACTGAACTCTTAAAAAAGTGTGGATGATTTGCATTTCCTAGACTAGATGCAGTCAAACAAGAACACCTCTTTTGCTTAAGTGCAATTGTTTAAACATATAAATATGAACCTTTATTTAAAAAAACAAACAAAAAAACACCTACAATACTTAATAAAAAACTATTCAATTTTCTCAAAAGAGAATGAAAGATCTTAATAACAATGAGACGTCATATTTAGTACATCAAGTTAAGTAGATAATCAATAATCACATATTATAATTGTCTAACTGCGATTCGTCGTCACGCTTCAGACGAATCGCAGTTAGACAATTATAAACTGCTGCGCATTGCGCAGAGCGCGTCGCGAGCCGCGCATGCGCAGAGCGCGTCGTGAGCCGCGCATGCGCAGAGCGCGGCGCAAACCGCGCATGCGCAGCCCGAGCCGCGCATGCGCAGAGCGCGGCGCGAGCCGCGCTCTGCGCATATACGCAGACCGAGGCGCAAGCAGCGCATGCGCAGAGCGCGGCGCGAGCAGCGCATGCGCAGAGTGCGGCGCAAGCCGCGCTTGCGCGCAGCGCGGCCCAGAGCAAATGAAACAGTGGGGAAGAGGGGGGGTAGAGGCACAGAGGGAGAGTGGGGAAGAGGGGAGGGAGAGAGGCACAGAGGGAGAGTGGGGAAGAGGCACAGAGGGAGAGTGGGGAAGAGGGGGGGGGAGAGGCACGGCACAGAGGGAGAGTGGGGAAGAGGCACAGAGGGAGAGAGGGGAAGAGACACAGAGGGAGGGGGGAGAGACAAAGAGGGATAGGTGGGAAAGACACAGGGGAGGTAGAGGAGGGGGAAAAGACACACAGGAGGGAGAACAGGGGGAAGATACACATGGGAGGGAAATGGGGGGGGGGAGGGGAACAGACACAGGGGGAAGGGGGAAAGAGACACAGGGGGAAGGGGGAAAGAGACACAGGCCAGGGGGGAACAGGCACAGAGGGAGAGATACAGAGGATGAGGGAGGAAGAGACACAGAGGGAAGGGGGGGAAGAGGTACAGAGAGAGGGGGAAAGAGGCACAGAGGGGGGGGGAACAGAGGAAGGGGTGAAGAGACACAGTGGCGAGACACACAGAGAGAGGCGGGGGAAGAGGCACAGAGGGAGAGGGTGGAAGACACAGAGTGGGGAGAGACACAGAGGGTGAGGGGGAAGAGACAGGGAGGAAGAGGCACAGAAAGAGGAGGGGGAAGAGACACAGGGGAGTGAGAGGAGGGGGAAGAGACACAGGGGAGAGAGTGCAGGGGGGAAGATACACAAGGGAGGGAAATGGAGACACGAGGAAGGCCGTAACAGACACAGGGGGAGGGGGAAAGAGACACAGGCCAGGGGGGAACAGACACAGGGGAGGGAGAAGGGGGAAAGAGACACAGGGCAGGGGTTTAGAGACACGGGAGGGAGAGGGAGGTAAAAACACAGGGGGGCAGGAGATACAAAGGAGGTAGACGAGGTGGAAGGAGACACAAGGGAGGGAGAGGAGGGGGGAAATAAGACACGAGGGAGGAAGTAGACAGAGGGAGAGACTCGCAATGAGCTCCAAAGGGGCTCATTGCAAGGCCTGTGATGAGCGCCAAAGGCGCTCATCACAAGGCCAGTAAAGTAGAGGGGGAGAGGCTTACATTGTGTGGCAAACAGCATTGCCAGGCTTCAGTTTTTATTGCCGTCATTTTTGACGGGCAAGTCGCTAGTAGTATTATAATTGTTCAAGGAATGAGCTCCTAAAGGCAGACGTTGTGTACATAAATATTTTTTTTTAATATTAGAAGCAGCTCTAGTTGTAATCTTTTGCTATCAAATTTACTCAACATGCAAGTAAGTTTTCTATAATATGCAATTAAATCCATTTCTTTAGCCATTTATTTGCTACTAAGAATTTTAGTTGTTCATCACAGTTAAATAAAATATTATCTTGATATATAAATGTGATGTAGGATAATTTCTCTACTTTTATGTTAAATATTTCAAGAAGAGAAACATCATAAATATATTGATATATCCACTGTTTTGTAAAGAAATTGTTTTACTCACACAAAGAAACTGTTATTGCTCTTATAACTGTCTAACTATCTTCTCTTCTACAGGTGTATTAGCAGATCAGGTAAGCTTAATGTCCATCATGCTAAACTCATGTAGGGTCCCAA
This sequence comes from Discoglossus pictus, assembly GCA_027410445.1. NCBI lineage: Eukaryota > Metazoa > Chordata > Amphibia > Anura > Alytidae > Discoglossus > Discoglossus pictus. The sequence goes on from CM050163.1 coordinate 383,993,410, forward strand.
AGTCTCCTGCATTTCATAATAAGCTATCTTTTCATCCTTAATTAAAATGCCACCTGTCTAGAGGACCACACTGGTTTTATAAATTAAGTTGTTATTATGAATATGCCTATTGCAAAGATCAGTTCTTAGAATTTTACTTTTAAGATATATCAGAGAAATGACAAAGATGAGAAAGAACCAGTGGAAAACAGGGAAATGGGCTGTGGGGAAAAAAACATGGAAATGGTAAAAGGCAACTTATAAAAATGAGAGATGTTAAGATACATAGAAAAAAAGAAACAGATGGGCTATGGAACTCTATACAGTATATATATGTACGGTACCTCCAAGATAGCCCACATGCTGCTGGTGACCACCAGAGGGAGGATGTATAAGGGATCAGCAGCAGTCAGATCTGTGAACCACCACAGACCCCCAGTTTGCATACTGGGAACTGGGAGGTAGGACATCTTCCGCAGGGCCACGAAAAATGAGATAAATATGGGTGCCTGATGGAAACAAAAAAAAAAGAAGGATAAGCTATTGCTTAAAAGGTTCCAAATCACAAAATTTGAACAATTAAATATATTAAAAAAAAGTATATCTCACCTGGACCAAGGGTACCAAGAAACCACGGAGAGGATTCACATCATGTTTCTTCTGATACAAAGTGAGGTCAGAGTATGCCTTGGAGACTGAAAGGAGCAGGTTGACAAGTTTTTATACTGCTACTAGCACTTTCCCAAACACCTCCAAAGAATCCCAGTGATACATGTTGACAAAAAGAGATGGTACTGGACCACATTCCCATATCCAATGAGCTAAGGACAACAGCTAGCAGGTCCCCAAAAAATCTGTATTAAGATGCACACACTGATATCATGGCGGAATGATTAGCACATATATACATCCTGATAGGGATCTTACATTCAAACTTGTTTCCTGAGCGTTTGGCTTCATTCATCCGAGCCGTTATTGCAGTTATCTGGGGCATGTGGTTATTGAGCTTAGCTGCTTCTCTCTGTCCTTTGACAATCAGCGGGAAGACCAGGATACGAGCAATTACTGTGCCTGGAAGGGAGGAGTGTAAACAGGAGGAGATGAGAGGATATGAAGGATCTTAAAAGCAGTATCGTGAAGGCTGTATCTATCACAATGTAAAGAGGAAAGGAAATTGCATTTTTTTTTGTAAAGGGTTAGTGGGGTAGAGTGGAGGTACATAGGAAGGAAACAGAAATAGGAGTGTTGTAAGGGTGCAAAGTAAATCAGAGATGCAGAATACAACTATAAGGTAGGGAGGATGGGTGGACAAACTGGTCATCATGGTATCTGTAAAAACTAAAAAAAAAAAAAATATATATAAGGAAAACAGGATATGAAGAGAGTGCCTATTGGGGTGTGAAAGTATATGTGCTAAGTGTCACTACAGCTACATTGTCTTGGTTCTCACCTGCCACTATTGCTCCCCACCAAGGCAGTCCCACATCCACATGCAAGAATTCCAGAAAGTTCTGCACCATTCCCACAGGAGTGCTCCCACCAAGGCCCAACTCGGCTAGATTCTGTTCCACCTGTCCCAAAGATTCAGTGAATATGGGAGGGACTTCTGTTAAGGGTGGGGGCAGCACAGCTTCGGTGACAGGTACAGAAGGAGGTATCTGTGCATCTAGAAAGGACGCTGTCTGTATGAAATAAGCAAAGGGGAGAATGTAAGACAAAAATAAAATAGAGGATGTTTCATAGCTATTGATATAAACAGCTGTACCACACTTAGTAATGCAAGGGTTAAAGCCTTCAAATTAATAAGCTAAAAATACACGTCAAATTCTGAAATGGTCCAGATCATCATCAACCTCACATGGACAAAGACCTACACACACATCCATTTTATGTTTATATATATATATATATATATATATATATATATATATATATATATATATATATATATATTTGTGGATCTTGCGATGTTAGCAATCAATGTTGGTCACGCAACTGTGAGCCTCGCAAAGCAAAAATGTGAGGGGTGTACTCACTATTGTGAGGTACTGTGTTTAAAAACAAAAAACTCCAAGGATACAGGTCTTGTTTTTAATGGTTTCCTTTCTTTGACTAACAACTTATATTATATGTACATATTAAACTTGAACATGAGTGCTCAACTTGCACAATCTACCTCTGAAGCCAAATATTAAAACAGAATTGGTGTGCAGTGAAGTGAAGTTTTGGTTTGGGAACTGAAATAGGCAGTATAACACAAAGCAGCAATGTGTGTATTTATACACAGATCGAGTCACAATCTTTCTTTTCCCCCTGATTGCTACCAACAAAAAGTAAAAAATAACAGTATGATATTTTGAAGTAGCTGGAGAAAGCAGGAAAAGGAAATCTTTATTAAAGCAAAATGTCTGTACCTCATCTATGAAGATTTAGTTTTAGTACATGCATCTTGTGTGAAAACTAACTTCATCCTTTGACACATATGATAAATCACTGTTTTACATATTATTGGCTAAAAATCATACAAATCAGTGGCTAAAAACCATATTGACAGTCTTTTGACAAGTCACAAACATCAGATTCAGTCACCTGGATACTTGCTGGTGTCACCGTACTTTGGTAGCGAGCACTTGTTAGCAGCAATAGTTGATTTGCCCTGGATGGTACAACCCTTCGTAGGCTGAGTGGAACTGCACATCTGTGATACTGAGAAAAAACATCCACAAAGAAAGTGCATTACAAGTGACATTAATAGTCTATAACAACAAATCCCTAGAATTCACAGCTAGTAAAAAAACAATGTTTTGACCAGATGTTCCCTACTTTATGGGGCAGTACTCTGAGACCTATATCCCAGGATGATATTTTTCCTGGTTGTCAAGAAAGCAAATTTGAGAATGAAATTTGCAGAATGGGCAAGGGTTTGAGCATTTATAACATTTTAAATAATTGGACTTTTGCCGTTATGTCTCCACCAGCACAGTGGTATGCAGCAACTAGAAGGTGGCGCGCCAAGACTTTGTTGATTTTGTTCTTAGGGTAAGGGTTAAGTTTAGATAAGCTTTACATAGTAAAATAGTGGCACACTATAATTTTACTATGTAAAGCTAATCATCTGTCACTATTCTAACCCTAAAGTTCCCCAGATCCTAATGGTGTAATATATAACATCTTACAGAAAGCATCTTCTTATGTCCCGGGCTGCCCTCCCCGCATGATTCTCAGGTACACACGTCACATTTTCAAAATACGCTACTACATTTTTTATTTTATTTGACAGAAAACTCATGGTTATTAACTTTACCTTAGAATAATACATACTTTGTTTTATAGTGAATTGTGATATTCAGTTATCTATATTTAAATAAAAATACAGTGGATATAAAAAGTCTACACAACCCTGTTAAAATGTCAGGTTTCTGTGCTGTAAAAAAATGAGACAAAGATAAATCATTTCATAACGTTTTCCACCTTTAATGTGACCTATAAACTTTACAACTCAATTGAAAAACAAACGGAAATCTTTTCGGTGGAGGGAAGAAAAATTAAAAATAAAAATAATGTGGTTACATAAGTCTGCACACCCTCTTATAACTGGGGATGTAGCTGTGTTCAGAATTAAGCAATCACATTCCAAATCATGTTAAATAGTCAGCATACACCTGCCATCATTTAAAGTGCCTCTGATTAACCCCAAATAAAGTTCAGCTGCTCCAGTTGGTCTTTCCTGAAATGTTCTTAGTCGCATCCCACAGCAAAAGCCATGGTCCACAGAGAGCTTCCAAAGCATCAGAGGGATCTCATTGTTAAAAGGTATCAGTCAGGAGAAGGGTACAAAAGAATTTCCAAGGCATTAGATATACCATGGAACACAGTGAAGACAGTCATCATCAAGTGGAGAAAATATGGCACAACAGTGACATTACCAAGAACTGGAGCTCCCTCCAAAATTGATGAAAAGACGAGAAGAAAACTGGTCTGGGAGGCAACCAAGAGGCCTACAGCAACATTAAAGGAGCTGCAGGAATATCTGGCAAGCACTGGCTGTGTGGTACATGTGACAACAATCTCCAGTATTCTTCATATGTCTGGGCTATGGGGTAGAGTGGCAAGACGAAAGCCTTTTCTTACAAAGAAAAACATCCAAGCCAGGCTACATTTTGCAAAAACACATCTGAAGTCTCCCAAAAGCATGTGGGAAAAGGTGTTATGGTCTGATGAAACCAAGGTTGAACTTTTTGTCCATAATTCCAAAAGATATGTTTGGCGCAAAAACAACACTGCACATCACCAAAAGAACAGCATACCCACAGTGAAGCATGGTGGTGGCAGCATCATGCTTTTGGAGCTGTTTTTCTTCAGCTGGAACTGGGGCCTTAGCTAAGATAGAGGTAATTATGAACAGTTCCAAATACCAGTCGATATTGGCACAAAACCTTCAGGCTTCTGCTAGAAAGCTGAACATGACGAGGAAATTCATCTTTTAGCATGACAACGACCCAAAGCATACATCCAAATCAACAAAGGAATGGCTTCACCAGAAGAAGATAAAAGTTTTGGAATGGCCCAGCCAGAGCCCAGACCTGAATCCGATTGAAAATCTGTGGGGTGATCTGAAGAGGGCTGTGCACAGGAGATGCCCTCGCAATCTGACAGATTTGGAGTGTTTTTGCAAAGAAGAGCGGGCAAATCTTGCCAAGTCAAAATGTGCCATGCTGATAGACTCATACCCAAAAAGACTGAGTGCTGTAATAAAATCAAAAGGTGCTTCAACAAAGTATTAGTTTAAGGGTGGGAATACCTATGCAACCATATTATTTTATTTTTATATTTTTTCTTCCCTCTACCTAAAATATTTCAGTTTGTTTTTTAATTGAGTTGTACAGTTTATAGGTCACATTAAAGGTGGAAAAAGTTCTGAAATGATTTATCTTTGTCTCATTTTTTTACAGCACAGAAACCTGACATTTTAACAGGGGTGTGTAGACTTTTTATATCCACTGTATATGTGTCTGTTTTTACAGCTCATTCCCTATGTATCACCTGTACCTTAAAATGACAACCGGTTTTATATATTAATAAAAAAAAATAAAAAAAAATTGGTCAACTTGATGTATAGAGTTTCACAATATGCTATACAAATAACAACAACACTGTGCTCCCTCTTATGAGGTCTCCTTAGCACCCTTAATGTGTGTTAGATTAGTTCCTTGACAGCCCTGTGTCTCTGGGTGATATACTTGGGTCACTACATAAGTAGGATCTCATAGATTATGAGCTATGACACAACAAACTCCATACTCTGTGATATCACTGACATTAGAGGGCACAGGCTAGGGGTTTGCAGATGTTGACATCACTGAAGTGTCACAGCCTCTGACATCAGATAGAGTCCTTGACATCACAACCTGGAAAGGTCACAGCTCATAATATCACTGGATATATAGGTCACAGCCAGAGATATTTAAAGCCCCCATCCCAAGGTCCCGCTCAATATCAGATCTCACCCTTCTCTCTGTTCCCCGTGAGAGCAGTCGGGTCACTCGAAGCCCTCGATTCATTACAGCAAAACATGCAGCCTCCATACTGAGCGCTGCCATCTTGGTGGTGGCCAGGAAAGCGGAAAGAAACCTGCAGGCGCACTGAAACAACGCAAGGATTCTGACGCACATGCACTGTGAACGAAGTGTCAGCCGAGAGCGGCCATGTTGGGTGAGTCACTGCAGAGCAATGTGTGTTTATTGGTGGGGAACGTCACGCAGCCAGATCACATGACATGCTGACAGTAACACATGCAGGCTGGTCACTAGTGAGTTCAAGGAAGTTACACTTCATCAGCATCACGTACATTGAGCCAGAGAGTCCCGATCACAAAATTGCATTTAGTTTGTGTCAGAGACTTAAGGGCCAAAAATGTCAGCAACACACAGACAGAACAAACAAGAGAACTGCCACTCAGGGGTTTAACTGAAATTGTAGCTACCTGTTCAGGCATCTACAAGCCATGCTGTGCTGGTCATTTGGATCTATCCCGTTGTTTAAGCGCAAAGAAATTGCCAGCATTGACAGCTGTAGTGCTAGCAAGTAGACGCTAGATGGAGTCGTCCAGTTTCATGGAAGGCCCATTATTCCCACCTCCGACGTGGCGTAACTCATTGGTTCTGAATTGACAGCGAGGCCATTGCTATGTTCGGCGCAGCCACTCGGCCCTCAAGGGCCTCGGGCACGCCTCCCATAGCTCAAGGCCTCTTCTGTTGGCACACCTTATATGCATTGTGCAGCACTAGTGGGACAATCGGCAGCGCCATCTAGCGGAACTGCAGCTGGCAAACTTTTGCGTAGGTGAAGAGGGAAAGGACCGGTCATTTTACTTCCCACACAGATTATAGGAAGGTGAATATTTTTATTCTATGTAGGATCGTTCCTGTTGGGTGGCCAGCAGCAGTGTTGGTAGCAGCACGGCGAAGGGCCAGATGGCGATGTCGACATTTTTAACAATTTCGAACCTTAAACTGTTACCCTAACCTGTATCCTAACCCTTACCCTAATCCTTACCCTAGCCTGTACCCCACCATTACCCTAATCCTTACCTGTACCCAAACCTTGCCCCTAACGCTATGAACTTGAGTTACATTTCAGATGAAATTCAGTAAAATCGGCAGCAAAATCTCAGCAACTACATCTAGTGGCAGCTCGCTGCCCATGCTGCCACTACTGCTATCAGTCACCCAACAGGAAAGGTCCCTCTCTATATTTAAATGTATAAAGAAACAACTGATATAAGCAGCAGTGTATTAGATTTTAGGCAGTCCTTGGCCATTCAGATTTGTGTGCTCTCATGACCGACTTCCCATATCCCAAATTATAGGACTATGTTTGTTTGTGTATACATAAAGTATTCAAAACATAGGAAAAATAACTTCTTTAATTCTTTAATTGACTTTCCCAATGCTACTAATAACTATTGTAAATATATCTCAGGTTCCAATAGAGCAAGGATAGAGGCATACATTATTGCTATAAATTTTTTTTTTTAATATTTATATATATTGAGGTATTCACTCTATTGAATAATTGTGTAGCCAATAGTAAATTATTTTAAATAAACACATAATATATAAATCTCATAATTTTCTAGAATTTGTTGAGATAATAGTCTAATTAAAGAAGTTATGTTTCTTCTGTTTTGAATTCAGTTTAAAACTTCAATACTAACCCGTTTATCCCTAGCGTGTTTGGGACAGATTCTCATGTACATAACTCTAGGAAATGCACCCTGATTGCATGGTTTATTCTTCACTTTAGTTATATAAGTATGTATGTATGTATCAAGCAATATTAATTTTTAAACAAGTGATATGTGTTGTTTAATTACATTTATTGAAAATAAATGTTGGTAATTTTTTTCTTCAAAATTGATTGGTGGTGACTGCTGCCTAATGAATGTGAATATTTTATTTTTGTTTATCATAGGGGAATGTATTATAACTGCAGATAAGAAACAAAATGGTATGGGCAGTTTGGGTTAATTTACCCTAAGTATAGCCTTATGTCAGATAGCCATAAAGGAATAAAGAAGGTTCCCTGTTTTTAATATTAAAATAAATTACCTAATTGCTTGTTTGCATACCTAAACTGCTACTCTGTAAAAGCTCTGTTTTTACTTAGTGAAGTCTTCCAAAATAGTCCCAACAAAGGTCTGCCACCAGCATCCCATGTGCACAGTGTTTCTTTTGATACTACATGTACTAGATACTTATAGCATGATTCTCAACAGCATGTTTTAAATCCCCTTCAAATGTTGTAATGTGTGTGTTTATGTGTAGAGAAGCAGTTGTGTGGTATTTTTATACTATATGCGGTTACCCCTACAGATTTTCTTTGGCTCCTACACCCATGAGAAAGGTTTAGTAATGCAAAGGCAAGTGAATGTTGATTTATAGTAAATTAAAATGCAACATTGTTTAAAGCAATATTTGCTTGATCATTTAACATCAATGAAATTGTCATTTTAAATATAAAGTTTGCTCGCCTCTAATGGTGAACAATCGCCAGACACCAGCAGATAAACATCCTTAGTGGTATATCTTACTCTCACATTCTAGGGGCCTCATTGAATTTGCGATTTGGCCAATAGAATAGGGCTGTATATAAGCACAGAGCATATTTCTTTTACAGAAGTTTTTAGTTAGTAAATTTCTATCCAAAGGCAAGGTCTTCACTAACTAAATACTTCTGTAAAAAAATATGCTCTGTGCTTTTATAGAATACTATTGAATTGGCCAAATCGCAATTGAATGAGGCCTTAGGTCCAGGAAACAAGCATGATTGATACTGGTAGTAATCCTATACTGAGTCTCTCACTCTCTCACTTTCTCTCTCTCTCTCTCTCTCTCTCTCTCTCTCTCTCTCTTTCACTCTCCCTAGACTAAGCAATCAACCAATTAGTGATTTTATTAATTATCATTTAAGCGCCCAGGGCTGTATCTACCTTTTTGGAGCCCGTAGGCAGTGAAGTGGAGGAGCCCTATGCACGGACCCATTTTTGCCTTTTCTGTACGTGTAAGTTCCTTTTCCTGTTGTAATTCTCTTGTTCTGGTTACCCCCTAGTATTCAGTCTATGTTCTGCAACATTTGTTTTTCAAGCCATTAATTTTTTTAAGCCAGGAACCATTTTTTTAAGAAGTGGCGCCAATCACAGGGAAGCGCCCCTGGGCGGCTGCCTAGTTGGCCTGATGGGTAATCCGGCCATGCACGCGCCTGATCTGAGGAAGCTTCACCATTACAAGTAAGATATAACTATAAAACTACTAAAACACCACCTGACCAATCAAAATGCATGGAATCTGATAGTAGCTCAGGTGCCCAAGTGTCTACTGTGCATGCTCATTACATTACCATTTTAAACTATAATATTTCAAAAACGGCTTTAACTAATTAAAAAACTTCATAAAAGTTATGTAGGCTTTTTAGATCACTTTTACATTGCCGTATAACAAACAAATCCATTCAGCCAATTTGATTTGTTTAATGTTTATGTTTCAGCATGTTTTACCTCAGCATACATAATACACAATATTTTTACATAGGTGCAGTTATGACCCAGAGTTGATGGGCCACGTGCACCTCAATTTTCTCTTCTAGGTCATGCCTTTTGTGTTCAATATCTCAGCACCCGGGCAAACAATTCAGATCAGGACATCATTTGTGAAGTGGCAGGCACAATTCGATCCCTTTAGTTAGGATATAAGAAAAACAAATGCACCTTTGCTTAGTGCAAACAGACTGCCTTTATTCTCTGTTTCAGACACATTTAAAAAAAACAATAACAATCACAAGCCCCTTCCCCCTGTTACTACGGTAACAAATCCCCTTCTTCATTCCTTCCTCTGAGATAGATCTGATCTGGTATTTTCTGCTGGCAATAAACTAACTTCAAATATTATGACTATCTTTGATCACTACACTATACACTACACATAAATAAATAAAGTTATTCACCAAGTCTCATGTCCATTTTAATAACATTGAATATTAGTAACCCATGGTGCCAGAGTCCAAAATAGAAGTGTGCCTTGTGGGGTTCAGGACTGTCCCCAAATCAGTCATGACAGGTCCAACAAGGGAAGCAAATATAATTCTGCTATTTATATAAATGAATATATATGGCAGACTAAGAAAAGTGAATATTCTGTACTTGAGCTTATGTTGGTTATATTTGACCCACATTCCCCTTTCCTTCCTCCCAAATACTACTGTTGAATTGATAGGACTGACTTGAACAAAAATAAAAATACTAATTATAACAAAGTAAAATTTGAATAGGTTAAGAGAAGCATGGCTTTACATCGGTTAAAATGTACAGCAAGCTTAATGACTGATAATAAATGCCTGAGGTATAATACTGTATATAATAACATGTTAGCTCAGTTCGAAAACATTCAGCTATGTTTATGGAGGGATAAAGGAATAGAGAATGGAAGAGAAAAAGGTTGTTGAGAAGGAGTGACAAGATGAGTAGTAATTCAGAGGGCCAGCAATCAAATAATTAATAAAGAAACTGTATCAATTATAATTTGATATCTAACCATAGTGTTTGTGCATAAATAGTTAAATGATTGCATGTTCGAAAAATTTCTAGAAGAGTTTTCACTCAATGAGCGGCAGACAGAGTCGGTAGCACCCCTGAGACAGCTGGTAGCTCTAACTTCAGTAACTACTCCCTCTAATGTTAAGAAATGGTAAATGCAGGAAGAATATTAGAGAGATACCATCAATTCTTGTTCAGTGTACCCTTTGTGATGTGAAAAAAGGCTTTAAATAGAAATATATGTTGTAAATGTAACAATACATTTTTAGTGCACCTAGATAAATAGTTCTTCATAGATGAGGTACAAAACTGTTGAAAATCATTTTTCTAAATTAAGATGCTGCAGGTTGTAGCTGAAAATGTTTAATTCTGTGTTTCATACCGTTTATCGTGTTTATTATGGTACAAAGAAATAGTACGTCACTTTGTGGAAAATTGCCATAACATAAATAGTTGTAATTTTCATAATTTTCAATTTAATTGTCTTACAGATACAGTGCCTTGCAAAAGTATTCACCCCCCTTGGCATTTTTCGTGTTTTGTTGCCTCACAACCTGGAATTAACATGGATTGTTTGATGATTTGCATCATATAATTTACAGAACATGTCCACAACTTTGAAGATGTTTTTTCTTTTTATTGGGAAGCAAACAACAAATAGGACAAAATAACAGAAAAATGTCAATGTGCATAACTATTCACCCCCCTAAAGTCAATACTTAGTAGAGCCACCTTTTGCGGCAATCACAGCTCCAAGTCGCTTTGGATAATTTTCTACGAGCTTGCCACATCTTACCACTGGGATTTTTGCCCATTCCTCCTTGCAGAACTGCTCCAGCTCCTTCAAGTTGGATGGTTTAAGCTTGTGAACAGCAATCTTTAAGTCTGACCACAGATTTTCTATTGGATTGAGGTCTGGGCTTTGACTAGGCCATTCCAACACATTTACATGTTTCCCCTTAAACCACTCAAGTGTTGCTTTAGCAGTGTGTTTGGGGTCATTGTCCTGCTGGAAGGTGAACCTCCGTCCTAGCCTCAAATCACGCACAGAGTGATACAGGTTTTGCTCCAGAATATCCCTGTATTTAGCACCATCCATCTTTCCCTCAACTCTGACCAGTTTCCCAGTGCCGACTGCTGAAAAACATCCCCACAGCATGATGCTGCCACCACCATGTTTCACTGTGGGGATGGTGTTCTTTGGGTGATGTGATGTGTTGAGTTTACACCAGACATAGCGTTTTCTTTGATTGCCGAAAAGTTCAATTTTAGTCTCATCAGACCAGAGCACCTTCCTCCATACATTTTGGGAGTCTCCCACATGCCTTTCGCAAACCCAAAATGTGCCATTTTGTTTTTTGCTAAAATTAATGTGTTTTTTTTGGCCACTCTGCCATAAAGCACAACTCTATGGAGCGTATGGCTTATTGTCGTCCTATGTACAGATACACCAGTCTCTGCTGTGGAACTCTGCAGCTCCTCCAGGGTTACGTTAAGTCTCTGTTCTGCCTCTCTAATTAATGCCCTCCTTGCTGGCCTGTGAGTTTTGGCGGGCGGCCGTCTCTTGGCAGGTTTGCTGTTGTGCCATGTTCTTTCCATTTGGTTATGATAGATTTGATGGGGCTCCTGGGGATCATCACAAATGTGGATATTTTTTTTATAACCTAACCCTGACTTGTACTTCTCAACAACATTGTCCCTTACTTGTTTGGAGAGTTCCTTGATCTTCATGGCAGTGTTTGGTTAGTGGTGCCTCTTGCTTAGGTGTTGCAGCCTCTGGGGCATTTAAAAAAAGGACTGTATATGTAATGACAGATCATGTCACCAACTTAGAATATTGTGTTCTGATCCGTTGTATAAAAATTCAGATTAACAGAACATTGAATTTAAGGCTGTAATGTAACAAAATAGGTAAAAAGTCAAGGGGGTGAATACTTTTGCAAGGCACTGTATACACCACAATTTTGTTAAAAAAAAAGAACGTAGAACATAACACGTGAAACAGAGAACAGATAGGAAATCACAATTTTTTTTCCTTATGTTACAATACATACTCTTATATGGTTTTGTTAGTGATAAAACAAAAAATTTATAAATATATTTTGGATCAGTAACAATTAGAATAATATAAACCTTGAAACATAGAGAGTTATGTATATGTGAAGTAAAAAACAATGGCCCCCATTAAATTAGTGCTGGAGGGTTTGCCCTGAGCTCTCTTGGCCTTATGTGAGCTTGCACCCTGCTCACACAACTCCTAACATCATATCCCTGTCTTTCTATATAATAATACAAACTAATACAAACGGTTTATGACCCCTCTGCCTATGGCTCAACACCCTGTGAGCCCAAAGATTTCTCCAGAATTCCCCCTTCCTACCCACTAGCACCTATGAGCCAGGGTTTTCAACATGTAAAGGGTAACCATAGAGACCCCCATGGCATATATCATACACCGCTATACCATGGGGGTCTCCATGGACTCCTATGGGATACTGAACTCTAACCATGTGGGTGGACCCCCATGGCAACTAATATTAACCCTAATACCATTGGAGTCCTCAACCAACTCCCGTGATAGCTAATATTAACCACAGTAGTCCCTTGTGGCACCTAACTTTAACTCCATTCCATTGGGGTCATCAACAGTTCCGCATGGTATTCTTAACTATAACCATGGACCCCCATAGCGAGTAACATTATCCTCTGTGCCATGGGGTTCCCCAAGGACTTCTCCTATGAGGATTTCCCAAGTCAACTAATGTTTTCTGGAGTGCCCCTCCAAGTATACCATGGGGGTCCTTAATGGCACAAGATTTAAAATTAGGTGCCATAAGGACCCCATGGCAATAGTTAAGTATACCATGGGGGTCCATTGAGGATCCTCATGGAACAGGGGTTAATGTTATGTGCCATAGGAATCTGTTATATTTAAGTATACCATGGGGGTCCATTAAGGACTCTCATGGTATGGGGATAACATTATGGGCTATGGGGGTCTATTGAAAACCCAGTGGGATTGGTATACATTATAGTTGCCATATTGCCATATTGCAGAGGGTCTATTGCAGACACTGATGGTATTGGGGTTAATATTTGGTGCCACTTGGTCCATAGGGACCACTATGTTAATAGTTCAATATACCATGGAGGTTTGTGGAGATCCCCATGGTATAGGCGTTAATGTCAGGTTCCATGGGGGTCCATAGATACCCCAATGGTTATACTTTTGATGGTGGGTCCCCTGGGTCATAGAGACTATCAGTTTGGAAGGGGGAATCCCAGCTGATCACCGGCTCATTAATTATGGCAATTTGAGAAATCAAGCCTCAAAATCAACACAGGGTGTTAGCTTCTCAGCTGCATTGTTGTGCCTTTATATGGGTTATGAAATATCCTTAGGCTCTTTGAATCATGCAGAGACTCAGTAAGATTTCAAAATAAACCTAGGCGATATCAGATATTGTCACTGGAGGCATGTGATATGGATTTGTAAAATAGTTATGGGACAGGCACTCGAGGCTTGTGATCATAGATATATTTGGAGCACCCAGATGGTATCTAGGTGTGTGATGTGAATCTCTGCGGTGAGTTATGAGTGAAGTTCACTTGTCTCAAGTTCTACAAGGTTAATGTAATATAGGCCAAAGTCTATTAAAACCATTGATGTATAATAACAACATAATCCAGTTTAATACGAAGTGGCATTAGTCTTTATAGAGATGTTGTCTTGAAAAATGTTAGGAATATGATTGGGGTCTGGAGTCCATCATGCCAGACCTCTAATATCCTATAATTACACTTGAAATGTTTTCTGTGTTATCATGTTATCTGTAAGGTTTTCAGAGCCTTCAATGCTGTATATTTAATATGTTTAAAATATGTTTGAAGTGTGGACTGGATAATATTGAAAAATGTTTCCCATTTTAAATAAAATTCCTGTCTGTCAAGTTTCTTCTTTAGGGAAGTGTATGCCTATTGTAAGTGCATTAAGATGATCGCTTGTGTTTTCTATTTGTGGAAAGATGGCTAGATATGTGAGATCCTATGACAGGGTGTATTTCAGAGAGATAACTATTAAGCTATAAATTTATTTCTGAGTTATTTTACTTGTACTTTGTGATATATCAAAAATACTTAGGATTATAGCTTTGAGAGTTTGAAGATTGGTTGAAGAATTACTTTAATAAGCTGTTGGACCTTTTCCCATCGGTGTGTGATCTTTTTGTTTCAAAGATTTTTTATTCAACAGCTTTTATGTTACATAACAAACAATTACATTGCAAACATCTGTTAACTGAAATTATTGAGATAATTGTGTCTATTGTTATTAAAATATAGTATTCATATCAATAAACAATCATTCAGCCAGATATCTCACATTTTTTTCCTTTTTTGGTGATGGTTTTAAGTAAATACACAATTAAAGTTCCACTCCTAAATGTTCCTCACTACATCCATTCCTATGATCTCCCGTGCCACCCTCAGTACCTTTTGTCGTCTAGATGAGTTGCCTCTCCGCTTCCCAGCTCTACCCGTTCCAGTTCGCTCCACACTCCGCTCCCCGGACAAGCCACCGCTGTTAGCCAAAGTGTAATGCTCTTTCCTGTCCAGACCTTACAATGTGCTATCTGGAGACTGAATCCAAGTCCCCAAATTTCTAGGTAAATTTGGTGAGTGTCCAACAAAGTGTGAGTCATTCTTTCGTTAATGCAAAGATAATTTATTTTGTTTATGACTTCCTGAAATCGGATATGACTGCTTTTCCATCTTCTAGCAATTATATTTTTGGAGGCTAAAAAAATCATTTGGGCCAATTTGTTCCCCTTATTACCCAGCCCCTGGTAATGAATTCCCGACAAGTCGAGATTGATGGTTCTAGGGGAGATTTAAGAATCAGTGAAGCTAATTTGGTAGCTTCAATCCAAATATTAGCCACTCTAGGACATTTCCACCACGTATGAATAAAGTCTCCCCTTCCCTGGCATCCTCTAAAGCACCTATCTGAAGTTGTTGGAGATAGCTTATTTAGCCTGGCAGGAGTCATGTATGCCCGGTGTAAGATTTTCAACGAGGTTTCTAGCAAGCTATAGTTATATGAGCCTTTAGATAGGCTCAGAAAGGATTCCACCCATTTGTCCCCCTCCCAGTTTTCCACGAAGCTTTTGGGGCATTAAACATTGTGTACAGTGAGCCTAAGGTTCCTCTAGTTAAGTTTGTGTTTTTACATATTATTGGCATCCACGATTCTTTGGGCGGGCCATGAATCCTATGTATCTCCTCAACCCAATGTCTAATTTTGATGTAGTTAAACATTTCTTGGTGTGGTATCCCTATTTTCCTATTCATTTCTGCCCAAGAAATAATTCTGTCGCCCTCAAACCATGCCTCAAGTTTGTCTAAATTGTGTGTGGTGCAGAATGCTTTGGAGTCAGCTGTGAGGGTGGTCGCTAGAGAGGTTGATGTAAAGATTGAAGTAAGAGGTGATACGGGGTGAATCAGTTTATGTTCCTTCCTAGCCCATTTCCATATTTTCAGCGTAAATTTAGTTATATGGTTATGGATTAGGGAGTCAAACGTGTGGGAACTCGGAGCCCATAAAATGATTTCCCATTTTAATGGGGCCATTTGTAGCTCTTCAATAAAAACCCAATTGGGCTGTAGGGTGGTAGAATGTATTAACGGTATAGAGGCAATTTGAGCTGCCTTAAAGTAGGTACTGAAATTAGGGCAGGATAATCCTCCTCTAGACTTATGTTTATACATAGTACGTCCACGAAATCTGCCTTTTTGTCCAGCTGTCTAAGCTCCTTCGAAGAGTCTTAAATAGGGGTGGATAATTGGTTTTATAAATATCCGCTAGTGAGTTAGTCAACTTTATCCCTAAATAGTTAATGTAAGAGGCAGGCCATAGAAAGTTGTCTACCCTTTTCAGTTGGTCCAAGATGTCCCCAGGAATGCCCACACTTAAGGCTTCTGTCTTGCTATGATTCAATCTCAGTCCAGAGAGAGTGCTATATTCATTGATTGTGCCCAGTAGGGCGTCTATGGAGGAGCCAGGATTCGAGAGGGTGCACAGTAGGTCATCAGCAAACAAAGAACATTTTAGATGCTGATGTCCCACCCGCACCCCCTCTATAGAGGAGTTTGCTCTTATCGCCTGGGCCAAGGGCTCTATGGCCAAAGCAAAGAGCAGCGGGGACAGAGGGCACCCCTGTCTCGTGCCTCTCTCTATATTAATACTAGCCGTCTGGGAGCCTGGTAATTTTAAAGTGGCCTTGGGTAGCGTGTAGTAAGTGTGTAATAAGTTTAAGAAGTTGCCTTCAAACCCAAACTTTGCTAACGTGGCAAATAGAAAGGGCCACTCTAAGGTGTCAAACGCTTTCTCTATGTCCAATGCAAGCAGGCAGACCGGGGACCCCCCTAGACCTAGCCAAATGGATGACATTTAGAGTTCTCCTCATGTTGTCGCCAGTTTGTCTATGCGGGATGAACCCTGACTGGTCTTTGTGAATCAAGGAGGGAAGGAATATTGAGATCCTTTGAGAGAAGATCTTGGCAAGCAACTTGACATCCCCATTAAGCAGTGAGATAGGTCTATAGTTCTTGGCATCTCTCTGATCTCTACCCTCTTTAGGGAATATTGTTAAGTCAGCATGGTTTAGTTCTGGGGGGGTAATCTCCCCTCTCAGTATCGAGTTAAAAAAATTACATAGATGAGGAGCCAGAAGTGTTGAGAATTTCTTATAGTAGATATTGGTGAACCCATCCGGGCCCGGGGATTTTCCTAGTTTTAGTTCCTTAATCGCTTCTAGAACTTCCTTGATAGTAACTTCCTTATTTAGAGAGTGTAAGTCAGCGGGCGAAATCTGAGGAAGGTCCAGTGAGTTTAAGTAAGAAGCAATGTTATTTTCCATGGCCACCTGTTTAGTGGAGTATATATTTTGGTAATATTCCCTAAAAACTTTTTTGTATTTAATTTTGGCTATATATGAGGTCGCCCTCTTTATTCCTGATTTGGGAAATCCTGGATTGGGCGTACTTTGCTCTCAGGCTTCTGGCTAACAATTTATCTAGTTTATTTGCTTTATTGTAAAACAAATGCTGCGTCCGTCTCAGTGCCTTGTCCGTTTTTATGGACAATACGCTATCTAGCTCCAGCCTCGTCTTGTCTATCTCTGTTCTCAGGGAGGAGGAGGGGGAGAGCTGATTTCGAAGCTCCAGTCGTGCCAATTTGCTCGCAAGATCTCTCTCCCTTTGTAGATTCTGTTTTTTGAACTGAGAAGCCAATTTGATGCACACTCCTCTTATAAAGGCTTTATGTGCCATCCAAACCCATCCCGCTCCCGTCTCCCTGCCCGCATTGGACCCAAAGAAGTCTAGCAACTCTCTCTCTATCTGCTCCTGAGTTGAAGGCAGTGAGATTTGGTATTCATTCAGCCTCCAGGTGTAAGGTATGCTGAATTGACTTCCCAGGTCCACTTGCAATTAAACTGCTGAATGGTTGGACCAAGTGCAAGGCACTATAGTCGCTCTGTGTGAGCTGTCAAGAAGTGAGCTGCTAATGTAAATAGTGTCAATGCGCGAGTAGGAGCCATGTGTGGGTGAATAAAAAGTAAACTCTTTCCCTCTCGGGTGAAGTGCCCTCCAGGCATCTACCAGGCTAACAGAGTGCAGGAGTTTCTTAATTTGTCTAATTTTGTTGGAGAATCGGTCACTCACTGGAGCCCTAGATTTGTCCGCCTTTGGGTCTAAGACTAAATTGAAATCCCCTCCTACCACTAAGTTCCCCCAGCCCCCCCTTCCAGTGCCCTTAAAAATCTTATTAGGGCCTTATGTGGTGCCGTTGTGGGGGCATAAAAGGAAGCCAGAGAAATTGTGTTTCCCAAGATTGTACCTTTTATAATGATAAAGTACCCTTCACGGTCTACCAGTTTGGATGTTAACTGGAATTGGAGGTTCCTATGTAGCAATATTGCTACTTTTTTGAAGTGTGGGTGGAATGGAAGAATTGAGGGTAATCTTTATTAAGATATGTAGGGGTCTTATGCCTAGCGAAGTGGGTCTCCTGTAGGAATATTACAGATGGTTTGTAAGTCTTATAGTATAAAAAGGCCTTCCTCCGCTTGAAAGGAGAGTTAAAGCCCTTCACGTTGTGAGTGAGTACTGTTATGGGCATGGGTAAATTAATAAGGTGTCTGTCAGATATGCTGAATTAGCTTTACCTTTCCGGCGAGCTGTCGAGGAGGGAGTGAGGAGCGGCTCCTCCTTCTGGAGGTGTGGAAGTGGCTTTGCCCTGGGTGAGCGAGTTCTAGCAGGCTTGATTCTAGTTAGAATATAAAAGCAAAAGTGCGTGAGTTTAGATGCCACCCACTGGTGCCTTATCATAAAAAACAGTTGGCTTAATTTTGGCTCGGATAATGTAATTATGAATGGGATTAGATTGTGCCCGTTGACCTGCAAACAGGCAGCCACTAGAGCCTCCACCAAAAAAGGATCATTACGCTTATGCCCTGAGACCCCGGGAATGCTAAAGGGGCGCAGGTGGCGAGTAGGCAAAGGATGTGGGTAGTTTAAATTATTTGGATGGTGATTGACATTAGGAGGTCGGGTAAGCAGCGTAATTAGCTGATCCCAGCTTAGATATACTCTAAAAATGTATGCTTTGGCAGGGACACAGTAATCAGAGAGTGAATTGCTTAGTTCCGAACCCAGTAGAGGGTGGTTGAGCACCGGTTGGTAAGTAAATGGTCGGTGAGCACAAATACAGAAAGTTGTGAGAAGAACAAATAGAGTGGTTATTGAAAACTCAAGCATTCTTAGGACCTCTAGCCCTAACCTATTCCTGTCAATCCGTTAAAGTACTAGCAGGTTCCGCTTCAGGTCCTGCCGGCAAGGACAATTATAAATAAGATAAAAAGGAGTGTTACCGTAATAGAGTAGCCAGATCTATAAATAATTTGTGCTAACATTAATAACAAAACTCTTTACATAAATTATAAACAGTAGAAACAGCTAAACCTAGACCAGCCAGAGGGGTCTCGCCTGGCTAAGTATTATTCCCTCAATTAGCAACAGTAGGTGTTTCTTTAACAATCGACTACAACCTGCTAGGTAGGAAGGAAAAGCAAAGCATGGGTTAATAACAGTTCAAAAGTCTTTTGTCAACTGGGTAGAACTCGTAGCAAAAGTCCTGAGTTCCTCCGGGAGCCAGCCCAAAAGGCAAGAAGTAGGGGGGAAAGGTAGTGCAGAACAGTTAGCTCAGTTCTGAGCAACCTTCCTGAGAGTCTCCCCTAGGTAGCAGCAAAAAAGCAAACAAAAAAAAAAGCAAAAAGGAAACAGGACTTTTTGATAGCATGGTGCCTCTTTAGTCGAACCCTCGTTTTGAACAGTCCTGAGGATAAAGACAATTGTGCTAGTGTGTCAGCGTGTCCATGTTTTGGCTGGGGGGGGCGGTTGGCAGTTTTTGAGACGTGATCAGCAGGCCTCTTTTGTCTGGTCACTTCAGACCATTGTCTCTTTGGAAGAGGCAAAGTTGCTGAAGCAGATGCCATAGGGGCTGGGTCCCCCCCATTTAGTTCTAGACGCTTAAGAAGCTCTTGGCAGATACCTCCCACAGAAAAGATCAGGGCATAGGGGAATCCCCAGCGATATCTGATGCCATGGCGTAGTAGCACTTCCAGGGCCGGCTTCATCAGCCTCCGTCTTTGTAGCGTAGTTGGAGAAAGATCCGCAAAAAACTGGAGCTTAGCCCTGTCAGGACCACTGATCGTGGTCTTGTTGCGGGTAGCTGCGAGGATCAGGTCTCTGGATTGTTGGCGCAGAAGCCTGACAATGATGTCTTTAGGGAGGTCTTGATTGCGGCTACCCCCAAGGGCTCTGTGCGCTCGCTCTACCTCCCACTCGTGGTCCGGGTATCCTGAGAGGATCTCATCTATCGTGCCCTTAAGGTAGCGTGGTAGATCGACTATAGCCGTGGGGACGCCTCTAATCCTCAAATTAAATCTTCTGGATCTATTCTCCAAGTCCTCCAACTTATCTTCTATATCCGAGATACGGGAGGAATTGCCAGCAATGTTGGCCCTGTCCTTCCACTGCGCCTCTACCACTTGGTCCATGGTTTCCTCAAGTTGATGGGTCCTCTGTCCGATCTCTTGTATGTCTGTTTGCAGTGCCGTGACTGCTCCCTTGATATGGGAGGCCAGGAGCGCTTCAATTCTTGCCATTGAGGCACTATTGATGGATACCTCCGGCTGTAAGGTTACCTCCTGAGAGTCTAAATCTGAGATGTCCGATTGCTCTGAGGCGAGGTCTTGTGCCGGTGTTTCCAATGCTTCCAGAGTTTTAAAATGCTCATCAATTTTTTTTGACGGTAAGGATTTTTTATTTTTCCCCATTTGTGCGCCACTGATTGTCTCCGGGTTGGCTGTTGGATGCCTAGGCATTTAGCCAGTTGCTCTGATGAGAACCCTCCGCTTCAGCTATATCCTCTAAGGTAATTAGATCTGCTGTGTTTGGTGCTGTCGGGATACACCCAGTTCCTGTAATGTTGTCTTGGTGTTTTTTTTTGGTCCTTGCCGGCTAGAACCATGTAGGGCCGCTGTAGTTACATCTCAATGTATTGTTGAGCTCTGTCAATCATGTGCTCTCAGTAGGCCCAAGCTGCTTTCATCAATGTCCCACTAGATGGCGTCAATGCTCTGTCTGGTGCGGGTGATGTATCTTGTTGAGTGCTGGACTGCACTATTTTCTGAGCACCAGTAGGTGGCAGTGCTGCTCCCTCCAGTGATAATAGGATGTTTGGTTTGTTGTTGTACCAATACTGAGCACAGGCCACGGCTGAAGCAGTTATATAAGGAAAGGTAAATCTTGTTACCGTTAGTAATGAGGCAGTAGTAATGAAGATGAAAATAAAGAGGTTGTATGCCCCCTTCTGCAGTCTTATAAGCAGTGCAAAGTATTTGTCCCCTTAGGGTCAGTATCTAGGCCTTAGAATCTTAAAGTCCTGAGCAAGCCCTTTTATTACTTGAGTCAGGGAGCAGTGAGGTCACCCTTTAGTGTCCCTTTGGAGTGTTTTTAACTGTACAGGTCCCTGAGCTTTTGGGAGCCAAGAGTATTAAAGCCTCCCTTTAGTGCCTCTACAGCCTCGCTGCTACTAAAAACACTACAAACCTAATCTTTTCTGGGCCTCTCACACAGTCTCTTCTTGTTAGGGTGCAACTTGCAGCTTCTGGATCCCAAAACTTGATTTTTAAAACCAGCTGGTTCCTCCCGTGCACAATCCTGGTCATATATATCAATTTGGTGATACATAAGTCACTTTATATATGGTCTTAAATGTTTTTTTCAGCAGAAACACACACCCTCTTTCATATATTATAGCTTTGAGAGATAAGCTGCTGGGTCTTCTTCTCTTAAAAAGTAATACAGTTTATTGTGTACCATATCTTTAGATTATTACACAGACTAGATCTCCAGTAGTATAAGGCAAAGAATGGTATAGCTTTGAAACAGACAGGCAATATGAGTCATTACCAACCTTAAGTAGGCATGTTGTTTATCAGTGTTTCAGAGACTCCTTTGTTCTGGTTCAGCTGCAAATCTCAGGAAAAAAGTTGCCAAACTTGATTTTTAAAGCCAGCTGGGTCCTCCTGTGTGCAAATTTGTTGATTTGGTGATAGAGAAGTTACTTTATATATAATTTTCATGCTTTTTAAAGCCTTATTGCTGGGAGCTATGTTGTTTTGCTTCCTCTCTGTTTGCTGCTAGCCACACCCTCCCTCCGGTGTGTGATCTTAGAGCATAACCAGACATGATAGATGACAAAACCTTTGTTGGATTATCAACATCAAGGGCTACATGAACACCGAAAGCAACACACCACTGCCACCCTGTGGCCAACTGTGCTGTTTGTAAGATGATATACAATAAAATCAGATTTACATTCCCTGGAGAGCAGTTATAATACATCAGCGCCTCTGAAATACAGCTCAACTCACAGGCCCACTTAGGCCTCTACCGCCCAGCATTTTCTGACCTGTTGACTATTGTCTATTGAAGCTCAGGAGTGTGTGACTACAGACTAATTTGCACTCCCATGGTTTGGTCCTATTTCAAACAACAACCTAACCCTATTACCCTCAGGAGGGGCATATTTGTTCTTAATGCTATACCTGCTACAGAGGACAGCAGCAGACCTCTAGCGCCATCTGCTGGCCGTTTGTAATATTATACTTGACTACCTGCTTTTTTTGCTCACTATCTAAGCAACCGGAACTTGGAACGGAGAATTATTGAATAATTACAGCATACCTTCTGCTCCACTATTTAGATCCACCATAATTCCAGGACACATGCTTATACTTGGAGCTGAATTGGCAGGCATGTACAGTCCGGCCTAAAATAGGCCATGAGGGTAATATCCCGCAATAAATACTAAAACAATGGCATTGTAAACTACAGCTAACAGCAAGGATCGAACCAGCTCTCCAACAACACGGTGGGCCAGATCTCACACTATTATTCCCAACCTTTGATCTGTCTTATTGGGATCTCTGATCTGACTCAATAACAATAAAGAATGGGGAAGCATAGAAAGAATCTACCGGCTAAAAAGATCACAGATTATTGTAAACTTTCAGGAGCCGCTAAAGAGATTGACTCGAACCACTCAGAGGAATCTGTGGATGAGGGGCCTCCAGCCTCATCGCATCGTGACATGAACCTCTCTAAAAGCTCCATGGCCCAAATTAAAGGAGTGTTCCAATCTTATATGGCTGAAATGGTGGAGGCCATTAAGAAGGATATTAACGACTTGGGGCAGAGAACTCAATTATTAGAGGAAATATCAGATCAAATAGTTGAGGTCCAAGAACGGGGCAGGGCTGAGATCAACCAAAACTCCTATAGAATCACAGCTCTGGAAGACAAGTATGAGGACCTGGAGAATAGGTCCCGACAACACAATCTGAGGATAAGGGGTATCCCGAGATCGGTGCTGAATCTCCAACAGTATGTAAAAGAAACGATTGACAAACACCTACCTGATGCATCTGAGTCTACTGCTGAAATTGAGAGGGTCCACAGGGCGTTGGAAGCCACAAGGAACCCAGAAATACCTAAGGATGTTATCATAAGGTTCCTTACACAACAGGCCAGGGACGCTATACTGACTGCAGAAAAGCAAAATAAATCAACGGCCCTGATGACTCACTACTCCTTGTCTTTGCTGATCTCTCTCCCATTACCTTGGCCAAATGCAGGGAAATGAAGCCCGCCCTGGAAGTCCTGATTAAACACATGATCTTATACAGGTGGGGCTTCCCATTTGCTATTATATTCCAGCATAAAGGCAAAACATATTCTGCCCATTCATTGAATGACTGCTGGTCTACTCTTAAGCGTTATTCTCCATGGGACGATATTGGAGACTAGGATCACCCTTGTTTCTATTTATGCACCAATGGCTTCACCCCATAAGTCACTGTTAATAATTTTGAAACTTCTGGAGCGTGATTCAGCTAGCTTTTTGATAATAGGGGGGGGACTTCAATTTGACACTTGACCCACGTCTAGTCCGCTCTACCACCCTAGCCCCTGATCGGTTCTCCAATAAAATGAGACAAATAACGAAAGTACTGAGTAATCTGGGCTTGATTCATGCATGGAGGGCATTATCCCAACAGAAGAAAGTATACATACTGTAACGGATCTCCTGGCACCCCGACCGGGTACCCCTGTTGATGGACGCGTCCTAGTTTGCGTCGAGGCCTACAAGCACCGCACCGGACACCACACTACCACAGACTCCACAACCGCTGTAGCTTAAAGCTCCCAGGGAGTATGCAGCGCATAGCAATCCCCAGTATGATATAGCAATCCCCTCCAAGAACGAGACGAGGCTGCGTTTTGAAGGGTCAAGCAGGACTCTTTAATGACAGGGGATCTCCTTTTATGCAATGGTGCCCTCTGAAGGGCTACACCCACATAATTATCACAACAGCCAATTATATACATGGTTCAACCCCCACGTCTCCTCCCCTCAGATAACAGGTAACACAATTAAAACAGACACAATTTTAACCACATTCTGGATGTACCCCAAAAACAAGGGGTACACCTTTAAGTCCAGCACCGTTCAATAGCTCTCACCCAGGGGAACAACATATTAAAAAATGGCATGAATCAGACCAGGGGTTCAAAAGTTAGTAAAAGTATCTTTTACACATAACACACAGACATTTCACATATCCCCCATAATTGGCCACACAATACACATAGAGGCACAATAGGTGAGTCACACCTCCCTGAGGCTACCTGGCAACTTGGATACAATCAGACATGGATTAGATCATCCTTCTTTGTTCTTATCTGAGAATGAAATCACTTTATACAATAGACTTCCTTATCTTATGCGGAGTCTCTGTAATAGGATTATCTCCCATGCCAAGGTCTGCACTAGTCTGGGCCAATATTCTACAGAGCATAAACCAACATACATGCAGTATAATAGTAGGATCATATTTTAACCATAATAATCATAAAACAGGGTAAAACAGTGATGGGTTCCGTTACACACCTCCCCCGTGACCATAAGCCGGCATACACGTTCTGATCCCAACGGATCGGCCTGGGGATGTCTGGACAAAAGTATTTGTTGGTCAATTCTCTAGTTTGACAACCCATCAGCATTACTGCAATTCACATTTACTCACATTTCACATATCCCCAGATAGCTGGGATCTGAGCGCACAAAACTACCCAATAGCGCTCAGATCCTATTCACACAGTTCAATTGCCATGTAGCTAAAGTCTTTCCCATAGTCTTTCATTATATGAATGGGCTCCATGGCATAGCTATCTGTGGTATCATGGTTCACACAGGGCAAGTACCGAATGACCCCCCCCCTGTATGTAAAGGGCCAGAAATAGTGACATACACTCTGGTATGGCCGAATACTGTGTTTAAAGGGCAATATGTCCCAGGGCAGGAGGCTGGCAAACAGTCCTCTCAAAGACAAAGTGGCGAAGGGCACTTCGTCACACATCTCCCCTTTGGGGGGAAGTCTAACCAGGCACCTGACCTTCTGCCGGTCAGTGCCTCCGTTAGACGATCCACCAACCCACAATAAACCAGTGCTAGAGCAGCCCCCCCACAACAACAAAGTGCAAGAGCAGCCCACCCACAACAAACAGTTACTGCACCTGGATATTTCGCTGTGGTGATGGGGCAACACGCTGAGGGGACTTGAGGGGCAGAGGCCAGCGGCACTCTGCCCTGATGCCAGCTCTTCTGCTGGTATAACCTGCAGGACATCCTGCTCTGTACAGGGGACAAAGGGAGGGCAGAGGCCGACTGCACTCTGCCCCACTGTCAGCTCTTCTGCTGGGGTACTTGGGACATATTCCGGCTTAGTAGCCAGGGAAACGTGGGGGTCAGTGGGGGTTAACATTTCCTCTATTAACCCTGGGGCCACATTAGAAGTTAGCTGGGGAGGGGAATTTGTACTTACCCCCTCCTCCGGTTGTCCCAGTGAGGGTAGTTGGGGATCTGGACAAGCTGTGGGCGCAGAGACCACGGTCCCATCTGCGCCGTCTGGGAGATTGGTGTCCCTTTGTCAGGGTAAACTGTTGCTGGGGCGGAAGGACGACACCTTCTGCCCCCTGGGGTTCACACTGCCGCTGGGGTGGAAGGACGACACCTTCTGCCCCCTGTGGTTCACACTGCCGCTGAGGGCGGAAGGACAACACCTTCTGCGCCCTGGGGTTCACAATGCCGCTGGGGGGGAAGGACGACACCTTCTGCCCCCTGTGGTTCACACTGCCGCTGGGGGGGAAGGACGACAACTTCTGCCCCCTGTGGTTCACACTGGCGCTGGGGGGGGAAGGACGACACCTTCTGCCCCCTGGGGTTCACACTGCCGCTGGGGGGGAGGGACGACACCTTCTGCCCCCTGGGGTTCACACTGCCGCTGGGGGGGAAGGACGACACCTTCTGCCCCCTGTGGTTCACACTGCCGCTGGGGGCGGAAGGACAACACCTTCTGCGCCCTGGGGTTCACAATGCCGCTGGGGGGGAAGGACGACACCTTCTGCCCCCTGTGGTTCACACTGCCGCTGGGGGGGAAGGACGACAACTTCTGCCCCCTGGGGTTCACACTGCCGCTGGGGGGGGAAGGACGACACCTTCTGCCCCCTGGGGTTCACACTGCCGCTGGGGGGGAAGGACGACACCTTCTGCCCCCTGTGGTTCACACTGCCGCTGGGGGCAGAAGGACAACACCTTCTGCGCCCTGGGGTTCACAATGCCGCTGGGGGGGAAGGACGACACCTTCTGCCCCCTGTGGTTCACACTGCCGCTGGGGGGAAGGACGACAACTTCTGCCCCCTGGGGTTCACACTGCAGGCTGGGGGGGAAGGACGACACCTTCTGCCCCCTGTGGTTCACACTGGCGCTGGGGGGGGAAGGACGACACCTTCTGCCCCCTGGGGTTCACACTGCCGCTGGGGGGGAAGGACGACACCTTCTGCCCCCTGTGGTTCACACTGCCGCTGGGGGGGAAGGACGACAACTTCTGCCCCCTGGGGTTCACACTGCCGCTGGGGGGGAAGGACGACACCTTCTGCCCCCTGTGGTTCACACTGGCGCTGGGGGGGGAAGGACGACACCTTCTGCCCCCTGGGGTTCACCCTGCCGCTGGGGGGGAAGGACGACACCTTCTGCCCCCTGTGGTTCACACTGCCGCTGGGGGGGAAGGACGACACCTTCTACCCCCTGGGGTTCACACTGCCGCTGGGGGGGAAGGACGACACCTTCTGCCCCCTGGGGTTCACACTGCCGCTGGGGGGGAAGGACGACACCTTCTGCCCCCTGGGGTTCACACTGCCGCTGGGGGGAATGGACGACACCTTCTGCCCCCTGGGGTTCACACTGCCGCTGGGGGGGAAGGATGACACATTCTGCCCCCTGGGGTTCACACTGCCGCTGGGGGGGAAGGACGACACCTTCTGCCCCCTGTAGGGCCGGTAGAGAGACCTCGGTCCCATCTCTACCTGCCATCTGGAGGTCATCCCAGGACCAGTCAATGAAGTCTGGTTCTGCTTGTCGAGTAGGTTGGGGCTGCACGAAGCTGAGCAGGTGTTGGTAGTCCTGCTCCAGCTCCCACTCTCTCGTTACCAGGTGGGTCATGTCTTTGCTCACCTCGCCTTCGTCAACCCAGACATACATGCCCATCCGGTAGTCGTAGATGTCCCAAAACCTAGACCCCTCCGTGCTGCCAAGATCAATGTCATCCTCCAAGGCATCCCATAATAAACCCGGGCCATCATAATCATTCCCCTCCGGTAAGTCGTGTTCAGACGTCCAGGGGGTAAGTCGAACGGTATGCCACCAGAGTGCCTGGTATGCGTTGTCTAGCCAGAGCTCTCGCCATACCAGGGTCTCTAGTCTTGTCACCCACTCATCCAGGGGCTGCTCTCCCAATAGATACATCCGCATCGCCACACGCTTCTGTAGCCGCTGCTCATCACTGGGGAGACTCTCACCTCGCCGCCATTGGGCATCTTCCAGGGCATCATACCAGAGTTCCTTTCTGTCTGCATCCCTGTAGTCCGCGGCCGCCTCCTCCTCCTCATCATGGAACGCTGTCCGAAAACTAGCCGGTTCCATCCTGCGGTAGCCAGGGGCGCTGTACGGATACTAGCGTTGCCCTCAATTTGTAACTCCAAACGTTACCGGTGTCTCCTTGCTGCTTTTCCTCTTACTATGACGCCATTCCACCACTGCCACCAATGTAACGGATCTCCTGGCACCCCGACCGGGTACCTCCGTTGATGGACGCGTCCTAGTTTGCGTCGAGGCCTACAAGCACCGCACCGGACACCACACTACCACAGACTCCACAACCGCCGTAGCTTAAAGCTCCCAGGGAGTATGCAGCGCATAGCAATCCCCAGTATGATATAGCAATCCCCTCCAAGAACGAGACGAGGCTACGTTTTGAAGGGTCAAGCAGGACTCTTTAATGACAGGGGATCTCCTTTTATGCAATGGTGCCCTCTGAAGGGCTACACCCACAGAATTATCACAACAGCCAATTATATACATGGTTCAACCCCCACGTCTCCTCCCCTCAGATAACAGGTAACACAATTAAAACAGACACAATTTTAACCACATTCTGGATGTACCCCAAAAACAGGGGGTACACCTTTAAGTCCAGCACCGTTCAATAGCTCTCACCCAGGGGAACAACATATTAAAAAATGGCATGAATCAGACCAGGGGTTCAAAAGTTAGTAAAAGTATCTTTTACACATAACACACAGACATTTCACATATCCCCCATAGTTGGCCACACAATACACATAGAGGGACAATAGGTGAGTCACACCTCCCTGAGGCTACCTGGCAACTTGGATACAATCAGACATGGATTAGATCATCCTTCTTTGTTCTTTTCTGAGAATGAAAACACTTTATACAATAGACTTCCTTATCTTATGCGGAGTCTCTGTAACAGGATTATCTCCCATGCCAAGGTCTGCACTAGTCTGGGCCAATATTCTGCAGAGCATAAACCAATATACATGCAGTATAATAGTAGGATCATATTTTAACCATAATAATCATAAAACAGGGTAAAACAGTGATGGGTTCCGTTACACATACTATTGCCATACCCATGGGTTTTACTGTCGCATTGACACCATCTTAATTAGCTCTGCCCTGTTTGATAAATCTAGAGGGGCTGGAATTTGTGCTTGCTCATGGTCTGACCATGCGGCTGTAAAGGTAGACCTGGATTTGGGCTTGGCTTTTAAAACCCTGTATGCATGGAGACTGAACTAAATATTACTCACCAACCCTGCGCTCTCGGATTAAATTGAGACCGACTTGCACCTATTTTTTAAAACTAATGTCCCGGGAGATTCGGGCATTGGCTGGATATGGGCAGCCCATGAAGCCTTTATCCGGGACACCTGTATACAATTGGCTGCAGCCTACAAAAAACAATGTAAATTGAAAGAATTAGAACTTCAAAATCAACTTCACCCTATTTCTAGCACACGCCGGGTAATTGATAAATGCAGAATTGAGTTAGATAATGTTCTGTCTAACAGGAGAGAAAAAGCCCTTCGGCGTGTGAACCACCTATTCTATGCAAAGAGCAATAAGCCCGACTCTCTTCTGGCCAAGAGACTTAACTCTAAGATCTCCCAGTCTAAAATTGACTAAAGGATTAAAGGATTAAAACAGAGAAAGGAGAGATTACAGTTAGCCAAAATGAAATTAAATGGACTTTTGCAGACTATTACCAAAATATATATCTGTCCAAAACTCAAACTAACATAGGATTGATTCAATCTTACTTAAAATTATGCAACAGAATTTGACTACTTTAAACTCTAATGTAACAATCGAGGAGATACACAAGGCTATTAAGAGTCTTAAGTCGGGTAAGGCCCCGGGACCAGATGGTTTTACCAACTCTTATTATAAAACTTTTGTGAATTTACTAGCGCCCCATCTATGTAACCTCTTTAATTCTATATTAAGTGGTGATAAGATGCCCTCATAACTTATTAGGGCAGATTTATTTGTTTTTCCCAAGAAGGAGAGGGAACCCCTGAAACCCAAAAATTATCGACCAATATCACTCATGAATGGTGATATTAAATTGCTGGCCAAAATCATGGTGGATAGAATCTCAAACTTCCTTCCAGACTTAATCCATAAGGATCAAACTTTCTTTGTTCCTTATAGGCAAACGGCAGATAACGTCAGGAGGACTTTAAATATACTACATTTAGCAAATCAAGACAAAGTTCCGTTATGTGTTCTGGCGTTGGATATGGATAAGGCCTTGATACTTTCGAGTGGCCTTACCTACATGCAACGCTGGCTAAATTTGGTTTTACTGGGAGGTTCACCAATTTACTCAAATCCTTCTATGATCTTCTGCAGGCCAATTTAAAACTTCCTGGGTCAAACAATATTAATATTGATATTCAGAGAGGAACCCGGCAGGGATGTCCTTTGTCCCTGCTGCTATTTGCTCTGGCCATTGAGCCCTTGGATCAGGCTATTCGGTGCAACGCAGAAATCTCGGGTCTTAAAGTGGGCTTACACCCTCTAAAATGCTCATTCTTTGCGGATGACCTCCTCTGTACTTCTACTATCTTATCCTTTGACTTCTATACCAGCCTTATTATCCTCTCTTACAGAGTTTGGGGCTCTGTCGGGCCTACAAATTAATGTAGAAAAGATGGAGGCGCTGCGGTTGGGCATATCACAACTAGATCTGGAAGCTTTGAAACACACATATACATTTTTGTGGCCTAAAAACTTTATTAAATATATGGGAGTTAAAATCATGGGGATGTTACCAGATCTCCATCATGCCAATTTTCCCCCTTTATTTAAAAAAGATTATGGAGGATATGCAGAATTGCTCTAGGCTCCACATCTCATGGACAGGACGTATAGCTACGGTAAAAATTAGCATTTTGCCGAAAATATTATACTTGTTCAGAACCCTTCACATCCCAATAGATTTGAAATAACTCGACAGGTTAAAAAATAAAATATTTAAATTTATCTGGCGTGATAGACCTCATTGGGATAGTGAGGAAGGCTATGTTTAAGTATAGGACCCAGGGGGGCTCTCCTGCCCGAATCTCCGGTTATATTTGCGAGCTGTTCTTCTAGCATTTATTCCGGCTGCTTACTCTATCAAGCAACAACCCCTCTGGTTTTTTGTAGAAAATTGCCAATTATAACCGACTACATTGGACACTTTGATATGGGATCCACACTCTCCATGCATCAAGCAACGCCACCCCAATCCTATGATTAACTCCACTGGGCTAAATCTGTAAAACATTTTGCCCCACCACTCTCACCTGTGACATCTGTAAAGTCTTTCCCTGCTTTTGATACCACTATGGGATCTGACTCTAAAGAATGGTGGCTTACTAGCTTGCTGGGCAGGGTGGGTCACTGGTTTCTCAATGATAAATTGATTTCCCACGAGCAACTCATAGCCCAATATCATATCCCAAACACTGACATTTGGAACTATAGGAGACTTAACCATTGGCTTTTATCACTAATTCAGGGCACTGGACCGCCAAAACATACTGTAAGAATTTGACCTCTACCAAAGGTTTCCTAGGCTTCCTATAATCATTTTTTAATGATTTGCAAAATAATAAAAAATCAACCTTTAAGTCTAAATGGGAACAGGATCTAGGCAGGGTACTAGATTGTACAACCTGGAAGGAGGTCTGCTCTAGTCTAAGAAGGGGATCTTTTACATATAGTTTATTGGAAATTTCGGTCAAGGTATTACACAGAATTTACTACACTCCTTCATTAATGAATAAATGTAATCCACATCTTAGTGAGACCTGTTTCAGGGGATGCCAAGATAGGGGGGACATCCTTCATATTTGGTGGACGTGCCCGCTCGTGCAAGGATTGTGGGAGGAACTGATTAGCTTATTTTCACAAATCATTAATATCTCTTTAGTACCCACAATTGAAATGTGTCTTTTAGGGCTACATGTAGACAACCTATCCGGAAACCAGAATAAACTTTGGCAATACTTCACTTTCACAGTAAAGCATAATATTGCAAAGAATTGGAAATCCCCTACGCTAACTCCCACTGAGGTCATCTTAAAAATAAATATTATATACAATGAAAAATGTACACACATTTTGTTGAACACATATCCCCAGTTCCTTACAATATGGACCCCTTGGCTTGCTTCCGCTCATAGCATTTCGATATAGCTACTGGCTAGTGAAATGGATGATTCTGTTGATTTGGAACTGTTGAGTTCGGGGGGAT
The DNA here is from genome assembly GCA_027410445.1 of Discoglossus pictus. NCBI lineage: Eukaryota > Metazoa > Chordata > Amphibia > Anura > Alytidae > Discoglossus > Discoglossus pictus. The sequence goes on from CM050163.1 coordinate 384,025,336, forward strand.
CCGGACAATTGCACGTTCTTATCGCTCTTAAGCAGTTTCAATAGGAGAGTTTACCAGATTGTTTTCCCCTTTTCCCCTCTTTTCCTTCCCTTTGTTTATTTTTTATTTTTGTTATCTACTGACTTTTGGATGACAATAATTGTTTTTATAGGTCACAGATCTTTATTTTTGTATGACTCCACATTGTTGGACAATTCATTAGTGTATTGTTTACCTGTTGACCTGCTATCTCTTTTTGTATTGTTGTAATTTTGTCTTTGTCTTTAATAAAGAGATTGAAACGAAAGTGTCTGCTACTGTTTAGAGTAGTATTTGTTTGTGATATTAGTCGGTTATCAATTCACACAGAAAGTCAAACAAATTAGCAATATAAGAATATTCAATAATTAACTTCCATATATTATGATACCAAATAAGAGGTTATGACTGTATAAGAAGTCTTAATGTTAATATTAATAAGAAAAAAGAAGCACTTGGGTAAACATACAGTGATGAAAACACTATAAATATATATTATTTGCAGGACAGTTGAATATTTTATCATCCTATATTTTAACCATTTAGTAGCCAGTGTTTTCTGTTGCTCAGTTAAGCTTTTCATTACCAGAGCTTCTTTGTTGTTTGCACTGGCAGAGACGGGGGCTAAGAAGAAGTTAACATTTTGTTATTCCTTACTATGTGGTCTTTTGTTTCTCCAACCTTGTACTTATGTTCTCAGCTGCTTCTCACATTCAGGATGAATGTCAGTCTCACAGGGAAAATCTAAATTCTCTGACTGACCTCAGGGAATAGACCCTGCAATTGTTGTACTTGTGCTTGTAGTTGATAGCACTGATATGAAGCAAAACTACATCCCTGCACAATTTAGCTCCCAAATAACCCAGTGTTTTCTGCATAAACATCTGTGTAAATTGCAGGAGCAGCTGGCTGTATTGCAACATTTTTGTCAGTGCAAAACTACTGCAGCCACTGTAGGTAGATGCTTCTAGACATCTACCTACTCTGCCTAATGGTAAATCCAGCCATGGTTGCGACTATTATTCATATTCAAGTAAAATATATCGAAAGATATGTCTGGCTGTCAGCGTTTTTAACCGAGTTTCAGAAATAGATAAGAAACATTTGCTCAAAGAGCTGTATACAAAACAAAGAATCCCACTCTTTTGGGGAATGTAGTGTGTAGAAAGGCTCTTATAGAAAGGCTATTTTCATTTGAAAGGGAACATTTACCGTAGTTGTTTGCAGGAAATGTATACAAATCAAAGAACAAGTTTACCACAGAACCATATTATCCATTAGTCATTATTGATAAGACAGAAATGTAATGTGGGTGGAACTCTCATCTTCCTCCATCACAACACCCCTCCTCAAGACCTTTTCCAATTCATGTCCCCCCCCAAGACCCCTTTCGATAGCTGCCCCCCTTCTATTTATCCTGCCTGCATGAAGCCCCTCTGCCAGCAGCACAGCGCTACATAAATATAAAAATATATGTAGATACATTTATTGACGTTCTATAATTTTATAATGTTTTATCTGCAGAATCCCATTTATTTGTGTTATTTCCCTTAATCAAAGACATTGTTATGTACATCTAAGGAGATAGTCTAGGCAACATTTTGGCTAGTTGGCTAGGCTAATGGTAGTTATGCTTATATTAGCATATTAGTTTTCCCCAAAGAAATATAATGTGTCCATGGGATAGATTTAGACAGATGTGATATGATGTTAGCAGAAACTGTTTAGTTAAAAACATTTAGGGTGGTGTTGACTGGTAATGTAATAGAAAGTAGGGAATCTATGTATTCCATAAGAAGATGATTTTATTATTGTCAATGATGTGATTTGCAGGGTGAGCAATTAATAGTCATCAGAAATACTTTGAATGATAACCAATAACCAATATGTTACTCAAGCAGTAAGAGTTTGTGCTGTATGTTTTAACATTTGGAAGTCAGTACTTTGCTTTAACCCTTTATCAGTCAATATTTTATGCAATATTAATAGACAATTGGATTAGTAGTTTGCAGGAGCCAGTGAACAGTGTTTGGGGTAGCTGAAAGTATCCCTGCATTTTACAGAGTTTTTGCTACTTTGTGTGTCCTGCTAGACACTTGTAGCCCTATTAAATTCCCCCAACATGTAAATCCGTAGCCCGTAACGGATCCCGCTAGACTTACGGCTATTAAATTGGCCACGTACAGCTACCCACAAACGATCTGTGGGTAACAGTCGGAAAAACCCTACAGGCTGTTGAAATCTGTACTCCGTTGCTGTAAAACCTTTGATCTGTCAAGCCCTTAAATGATACATTCGCAAATCGCTATTAAATTGCTAAGAATCCACAAGCGTTCAATCCCGTAACCCGCAAATAGAGCCAAAAAGCTTACTAGAGAGAACCCGCAAGGGGTTTAAAGTACTATCCGTAGCACTGTAAATGCAAATATCGACACACTGCTGTACTTAAAATTAAAGGGAAAGTGATGTTAGGTATTAAAATGAATAGCACAACATTCTCAAGCTTGCAAATCTGCATTATAAAATACTTTTTTTAATGTTAAATTTCCGTGTTATATTGATCCCGGCAATCAATATATTAATACATATAATGGAACTCGAATGGACTAGAATATTATATTTCGGGATTTATTAATATTGCATTATTTCTGATCGTAGTTCAGATTTTGACAGCCCGTAGGGTTTCTCCGCCTGTAACCCGCAGATCATTTGCGGGTAGTTAAAAGAGGCCAATTTAATAGCCGTAACTTTTGCTAGCTCCTTTACGGGCTTCTGGAGCTCCACATCAGTAAATGTAATAGGGATCTTGGTTGTGATGTGTCTTCCGCTAGCACAGGTATCTGTTACATCTGTATTGCACACATATGCAGGCAAAATTTTATTAGATTTATTTATGAACTTCTAGGATACAATGAATGTAAGTTTAAAGGTACTCTTCAACCATTTTGTTGCTTTCTAAAAATGTTTAATGTTTAACTAGATTACTTAATTTATTTTATCATCCTCATTGTAATTATGATATAAAATGTATCCTGTTACAGTTGCGCCTCTGCAACACAACTCCAAAGCTGTGCTATCGTGCCACTATGAACTTTCACTTTGCAAACAGCACATGCTGCTCCTCCACAAGAACGTGCTGCTTCTGCTACTCTGACAGGAAAAGTGACACAGAGTAGCAGGAGCAGCATAGAAGAATCACAATCAGAAGAAAAGTAAAGTATATAATAAAAACACATCAAATCACAAACATATTATTCATAAAATGTAATAACTATACATACATCAAACCCTAACCCATAGCCTAACCCCAACCCTAACCCTACCCCCTTAACCCTAAACCCTAACCCTAACCCCTAACCTTAAACCCTAACCCTAACCCCTAGCCTAACCCCAACCCTAACCCTAACCCCTAACCCTAACCACTTGCCTAACCCTAACCCCTAGCCTAACCCTAACCCGTAGCTTAACCCTAACCCCTAAACCCTAACCCATAACCTAACACCCAACCCTTAAACCATAAACTCACATAAAATACACCTTTTATTAAAACATATTTAAAAAATGACATACAACACAGCATTCCTCTTTCCTCGGTCCCCTGAGAAGGAGACATGGAGGAAGGGAGAGGCATGGGGGAGGGAGAGGCATGGGGGAGAGGAGACTTGGAGGGAGGGAGAGACATGGGGAAGAGAGGCAAAGAGGAAAAAGGGAGACACATGGAGGGAGAAAGGGAAGGGGGAGACATGGAGGGAGAGGGGGAGACATGGAAGGAGAGGCATGGGGAAGAGATGCAAAAGGGGAAAAAGGGAGACACATTGAGGGAGAAAGGGAAGGAGGAGACATGGAGGGAGAGGAGGAAACATGGGGTGAGAGGGGGAGACATGGGGAAGAGGGAAGTATAGGGGGAGAGGGGGAGACATGTGGGGAGAGAAGGAGACATGGGGAAGAGGGAGACATGGATGTAAAGGGAGAGGCATCGGGGAGAGAGGCAAGGGCAAAGAGGGATACATGGAGGGAGAGAGAGGTAAGGGGGAGACACTGAGGGAGAGGGGAGACATTGGGGAGAGGGGGAGACGTGGGGGAGAGGGAGAAAGGAAAGGGGGAGACACATGGGGGAGTCATAAAGGAAAACATGGAGGAGAGGGAGGCATGGGGGGGAAAGGAGACATGAGGGAGAGGCATGGGAGAAAGAGGGAGGCACATGGAGGGAGTGAGAGGCAAGGAGAGACATGGAGGTAGAGTAGGAGACATGGGAGAGAGAGGGAGAGGAATGGGGTAGAGAGGCAAGGGGAAAGATGGAGGCACATGGAGAGTAAGGCATGAGGGGAGAGCGAGATGAAGAGAGAGGAAGAGAAAGAGGGGTAGTGAAAGAAAGAGGGATAGAATGAGAGGGGAGAGGAGAGAAAGAAAGGGGGAGAGAGAAGGAGGGAGGGGAGAGAGCATGGGGGATAGGGAGAGAAAGAGAAAGCAGAGAGAGAGTGAGGGGGAGAGAAAGTGAGGGGGAGAAGAAAGAGAGAGCGAAAGAGAGGGATAGAATTAGAGGGGGAAGAGAGAGGGGGTTGGGAGAGAGAGGGGAGAGGAGAGAAATAAAGGGAGAGAGAGAGGGGGAGACAGAAAGAGAGAAAAGGAAGGGGAATAGGGAGAGAGACATGGAGAGAAAGGGAGAGGAAGAGAAAGAGGGGGAGGAAGAGACAGAAAGAGAGGGGAGATATAGAGACGGGGGAGTGTGAGCAAGGAAGCAATATATATATATATATATATGTTTGCACTGGGGGCGGCAAACTCTAGCTAAGCCACTGGCAGTACCACATTCTAAACAATAGATGAAGCGTGTTCCCTGTGCTCCATAGTACCTAATTTTTCTCACTAGATGGCGCCCCCCAGAATGAAAGCGTGTTTGCGCTGCCATTCACGCCAACGGGCACAGAGCCGCACAGAGTGGCACAGCTAGAAAAGGAAAGCACCAAAATGTATACTTACCTCCCCATTTCTTCCTGTCCTCAGTCATGTAGATATACAATGTTGCACAGGACTTTTTTTAAATGGCCTTACAGTCTCCCAGATCATTCAAATCTGCAAGAGTTACGATCGCTAAAATCGCAAATCTTATTCAATTGCTCCAATTCCACAACCCTGCAAGTGGTTTCACACCAGTAAATGGCAAATGTAGAAGAAAATCCTACGGGTGCTAGAGAGGACTCGTAAGCATTGTAAATGCAAATGAAAAATCAATACTGCACTGTCAATGATGGGGAAAGTGATGAAAGACATTAGAATTAATTGCACAGTCTCAAGCTCGCAAATACAATAACCCTAACCCATAGCCTAACCCCAACCTTAACCCTACCCCTTTAACCCTAAACCCTAACCCCTAGCCTAACCCCAACCCTAACCCATAACCCTAACCGCTTGCCTAACCCTAACCCCTAGCCTAACCCTAACCCGTATCCTAACCCTAACCCCTAAAACCTAACCCATAACCTAACCCCCAACCCTTAAACCATAAACTCACATAAAATACACCTTTTATTAAAACATATTTAAAAAATGACATACAACACAGCATTCCTCTTTCCTTGGTCCCCTGAGATGGAGACATGGAGGAAGGGAGAGGCATGGGGGAGGGAGAGTCATGGGGAGAGGAGACTTGGAGGGAGGGAGAGGCATGGGGAAGAGAGGCAAAGAGGAAAAAGAGAGACACATGGAGGGAGAAAGGGAAGGGGGAGACATGGAGGGAGAGGGGGAGACATGGAAGGAGAGGCATGGAGAAGAGATGCAAAAGGGGAAAAAGGGAGACACATTGAGGGAGAAAGGGAAGGAGGAGACATGGAGGGAGAGGAGGAAACATGGGGTGAGAGGGGGAGACATGGGGAAGAGGGAAGTATAGGGGGAGAGGGGGAGACATGTGGGGAGAGAAGGAGACATGGGGAAGAGGGAGACATGGATGTAAAGGGAGAGGCATCGGGGAGAAAGCAAGGGCAAAGAGGGATACATGGAGGGAGAGAGAGGTAAGGGGGAGACACTGAGGGAGAGGGGAGACGTGGGGGAGAGGGAGAAAGGAAAGGGGGAGACACATGGGGGAGTCATAAAGGAAAACATGGAGGAGAGGGAGGCATGGGGGAGAAAAGGAGACATGAGGAAGAGGGAGAGGCATGGGAGAAAGAGGGAGGGAGTGAGAGGCAAGGAGAGACATGGAGGTAGAGTAGGAGACATGGGAGAGAGAGGGAGAGGAATGGGGTAGAGAGGCAAGGGGAAAGATGGAAGCACATGGAGAGAAAGGCATGAGGGGAGAGCGAGATGAAGAGAGAGGAAGAGAAAGAGGGGTAGTGAAAGAAAGAGGGATATAATGAGAGGGGAGAGGAGAGAAAGAAAGGGGGAGAGAGAAGGAGGGAGGGGAGAGAGCATGGGGGATAGGGAGAGAAAGAGAAAGCAGAGAGAGAGTGAGGGGGAGAGAAAGTGAGGGGGAGAAGAAAGAGAGCGAAAGAGAGGGATAGAATTAGAGGGGGAAGAGAGAGGGGGTTGGGAGAGAGAGGGGAGAGAAATAAAGGGAGAGAGAGAGGGGGAGACAGAAAGAGAGAAAAGGAAGGGGAATAGGGAGAGAGACATGGAGAGAAAGGGAGAGGAAGAGAAAGAGGGGGAGGAAGAGACAGAAAGAGAGGGGAGATATAGAGATGGGGGAGTGTGAGCAAGGAAGCAATATATATATATATATGTTTGCACTGGGGGCGGCAAACTCTAGCTAAGCCACTGGCAGTACCACATTCTAAACAATAGATGAAGCGTGTTCCCTGTGCCCCATAGTACCTAATTTTTCTCACTAGATGGCGCCCCCCAGAATGAAAGCGTGTTTGCGCTGCCATTCACGCCAACGGGCACAGAGCCGCACAGCTAGAAAAGGAAAGCACCAAAATGTATACTTACCTCCCCATTTCTTCCTGTCCTCAGTCATGTAGATATACAATGTTGCACAGGACTTTTTTTAAATGGCCTTACAGTCTCCCGGATCATTCAAATCTGCAAGAGTTACGATCGCTAAAATCGCAAATCTTATTCAATTGCTCCAATTCCACAACCCTGCAAGTGGTTTCACACCAGTAAATGGCAAATGTAGAAGAAAATCCTACGGGTGCTAGAGAGGACTCGTAAGCATTGTAAATGCAAATGAAAAATCAATACTGCACTGTCAATGATGGGGAAAGTGATGAAAGACATTAGAATTAATTGCACAGTCTCAAGCTCGCAAATACAATACATTTATTTTTATGTGTCATTTTGGGGTTATATCCATCTCGGGAATCAATGAGTTAATACATATCAGGCCACCCATATTGACTAGAACAGTATTGGCATTCATTTTTATAATTACGTATTTTGAGGGTTTGCGAGTACCATCGCATATTGGACTCCTGAACCTAATTGATTGACATGTAACCTCCATGTTTTACTGACCTCATGATGAAGTCTAATTTTCTATTGGCTATTTCAAAAGGGGAGGATACGGTCTTACTTAATTGATCAAAGTGGTAAGTGATGTTCCTCATGGTTCAGTATTAGGTCATCCCCTTTTTAACATATTTATTAATTACTTAGAGGTATGATTGGAGTGTGGTGTCTCCATTTTTGCTGATGACACGCAGTTGTGCAAGGTAATTAAATCAGATAATGATGTGCTTTCCCTCCAAAGGGATTTACATAAAATTGAGGAATGGGCATCTAAATGGCAGATGAGATTTAATATGAATAAATGGAAAGTTATGCATCTGGGAAGGAAAAATAGCTAGGCAATTTATAATCTTAATAGAGCAAATCTAGGGGTATCAGATATCGAAAGGGATTTTAGAGTACTAGTGGACAACCACCTAGGTAACAGTGCTCAATGCCAAGCAGCAGAAGGAAGCACCCTTAAGAAGGGTATAGAAGCAAGGGAAGCAAATATAATTCTGCTACTATACAAATCCCTAGTACACCCTCATTTGGAATATGGAGTACAATTTTGGGCACCACTTCATAAAAAGGTACAGAGAAGGGCAACAAAACTAATAAGGGGAATGGAGGGGCTAAGTTATGAAGAAAGACTAACCAAATTAAACTTATTTTCTCTAGAAAAAAGGCGTCTAAGAGGAGATATGATTACCTTATATAAATATATCTAGGGTCAGTATAAAGATTTGTCAAGGGAGCTTTTTGTGCCAAGAAGTTTTCAACTGACAAGAAGACATCCCTTGAGAAGAAAAAAAGGGTTCCTCACAGTAAGGGTGGTTAATCTGTGGAATTCTCTACCAGAGGAGGTGGTGACAGTGTATTCGATAACTTTAAAAGGGGACTGGATTTATTTCTAATTAAAAAGGGAATTCAAGGTTATCCTGGATAATTAGAGAGAGAGTATTGATCCAGGGAGAAATCCGATCGCCAGTATCTGGGGTCAGGAAGGAATTAATTTTTTTCCCCTTTGAGACGATTGGCTAAGTTTCACTTGTTCTTTTTTTTTTTCTGTTTGCCTTCCTCTGGATTAATTAATAATTTAAAAAATAAAATAAAAATAAAATAAATAATTGATTAATAATTAATTAACGCTTAATTAATTAATAACTAATCCGCATATTGCAGATCAGAGGAGATCTTAAAAGGTTGAACTTGATGGACTGAAAGTCTTTTTTCAACCTTAATTACTATGGCCCTCATTCAATTGCGATTTGGCCAATTGTATAGTGCTCTAAATAAGCACATAACATATATTTTTTAAATACGTTTTTAGTTATTGAAAACCTTGCTTTTAGATAGATGCTTACTAAGTAAAAACTTATTAAAAAAAATATGTTATGTGCTTATTTAGACTCCTATTCAATTGGCCAAATTGCAATTGAATGAGGGCCTATGTAACTATGCTATGAACGAGTGCATGGTTTACAGAGTCGGCTTTGGGCCCATAAATTGCGGGCTTCTTTAATTGAAAAGCTCGGTAATCAGAGACGAATGGGAGCCCGCAGCACACCCACAGACATAAGGCCACGATCCCATGAGTTGCGGGCTTGCAATTGAATTGGGCACTTTGTCTCCGGTAGGGTAGCTACAGATATGTACCTCTAACTTGTCCAAAGAACAAAAAGAAAAAACATGAGGAATTTTTTTACAATCTTTATTTTTTGTGACTTAAAAAATGCCAAATTTCAAAACAAAGAATTAAAAACAAAGACCTTGATAGGTAGCTAGATTTTATTATTCAAATTTTTGATTTAATGAAGGTTAAATAATTGCTTCTGGAGATATGGAAATGTGCTTGTCGAATGTGTTGTGAGATTTTCAAATAAAGTAAAAAAAAAAGTGAATTTGTTCCTCTATATTTCATGTATCATCTCATATACTATGTCCATCCACTTTTTTGTGTATGTATTAGTTCATACCCACACATTCACCAAAGTCATCTAATTTTTTTCACTTGGAGTATCACAAATGTATTTACTTTTTAAATTTGATGTTACATGTAAATTGTACTCACATGAAGCATATTTAGTTTATATAAAAGGTATTCAATTATGATGAAACAAATGTTGCGAAACTGGTTGTTACTATATCAGCTCTGATACCAATTGAATGTAACTTGATACAAATTTGATCTGTGTTACAAAAAATCAATTATAATGTAATAAATATTATTGCTATTCAGTCTAACTTGACTGATGTAACCAGGTTTAACCTTTATTTCTAGGTTATCTTGCACAACTCAGTCTAGACAACATAAATATTTCTATAATACATATGCAATCACTACTGATATCCTCAAGTATCAGAAAGAGCTTCAGTGGAAAAGTAGTCTTCACCATTTTTTTCTCTGTAATATATGTTTAAATCCACTGCATTACTTTTCATAAGTGGATGTAATAATACTGTTTATGCTCATGCATGTATAAAAGATTGTTGCATCAAAATTAATACCTGTGTCTAACTCCCAAGTCAGTGAGTATAGCATTGTAACACTGAGCTGTATTTATATTGTTTTCTCATGGACACTGAATGATTTGAATAACTTATAAGTTATTAGGCAGCAGAATGATTGTTACTTATAATATAGTGAATATAATAATGTTTTTGCCTTATATTGTTCACTTGTTTTAGATGGTAAAGACACAACAGAATAGTTATGACACTAATGTATATCTATACACTTATAGACATTGGATTTAGAAAAAAAGTACAAGTTGTTTAGCAGTAAGATACATGCAGAAGATGCTGCAATTGACTAAATAAAATACATGAAGTGAAATATCTAGGATACCAGATCCCACTAGTAATGCACACTAAAGTAATAATACACTGACAGCACAGGGATTAATATGCAAAAGAAAAAAAACAACTTTAGGACTATGACGTAATTAAAACTTATATTAAAAAAAAAAAAAAAATCAATAAAAACTTTGATTTGCATGAAATGATCTATCTAATATATGATATTTCTAATTAGCCAATGACCTTCTTTGGTCTATTGTATGGATAGATATAAATATAGTAAATATACTATAATATAGCTATCAGAACAAACATCCATAAACTTAGCTGTGTATAGTATCTTTGTACGGGTAACAAACAATTTATGATATAAAGTTCTTCCCAGCAATTATAGAGAGTTATTTTGCTTCTTGATGCACTATCTCTTGTTCTAAGACCTATTTCCAGTATAGACAGAATAGGCTATGTTGTTATTAAATAGCTTATCACAAGTAAGATTCCTTATTTCAGAGAATATAGAAGATTCAATCTTATCTTCTTAGGGTCTCTTATTCTAGGACTCATCTACAAAGATAGAGAATGATGTAACCCAACATTTGCAGTATTGTTGTAATTAACTCTCTTGTGTGAGGTTTTTAATTTCATTGGGGTACTTTTTTTCTGCTTAGGGTAAGATCTTTTGTTCCAAGTCTCCTAATAAAGGATCTCTTACTCCAGGACACTGTTACAAGAGTAGGCTACAATGCAGTCTAGCTATTATTGTGTGGTCATCAGTAACTTTTCAATGCAAAGTATGTTGTTTCAAAATCTAATTCAAGAACTTTATTTGCTGTATGATACAGGGTCTCTTGTTCTAGGACCTCTTTTCAACAAGACATGTATTTGTGTTGTTATCAAAAACGTTTCAGTGCGAGGTATGTTGTTTCAACGCCTCATTAAAGTACTTGCTTTGCAATTTGATACAGGGTCTCTTGTTCTAGGACCTCTTTTCAACAGGGTATATATTTTATACCATCACAGCTATTGCTGCATTACTATCACAAAGCTTGTGTGTAGAAATTCATTATTTAGAAGCTTTTACTTTAAATCTAGACCACGATATGCTATTTTGCCACTCTGTATTTCCCTTTTCTATCAGTAAACACAGACTTTTTATATTAGGACTCTTTTTATAGTCTCTTATTTCTTCTATGATAGGTATAGGGATGTCCCCTTCTATTATTTCCACTTGTATCACTTTGTAGTTAGGAATGTAAGCATATATCATGCTTTGTACTGCAAAGTCCAGGATCTTTTACTTGTAGATCTCTTTGCATTTGCTACTATTCAGTTACAATATACAAAGTATCATTGCCTATATAAATCAGTTGTGTAATAATGTCCCATTTGTATGAAACATGATACAAAGTATCTAGCATTTCAAAGTGTCTCTGATTTTAAACACTTCAGTGCTGTAGCAATATGGAGACATTATCTTGCTGATCTGAACGTGGCTATATTTCTAAGGTCATAGAAGGGGATCTAGTCTATTTGGAAGCCACATCCCATCAGAACACAGGGGTGTGCTGGTGGTGCAAAAAATGTACTGCAGGCAAATAACTATTCCATCCTCTGACATGGCGCAACTCGAACGGCGCTGAGTCGACAGCGAGGCCATCACTATGGTTGGTGCGGGCACTTGGCCCCCCATGGCCTCGGGCGCACCTCTCATAGCTCAAGGCCTCTTCTGTCGGCGCACCTTATGAGCTAGATCGGAGGATGGAATAGTTCTTTGCCTGCAGTAGATTTTTTACACCACCAGGTGGTGCTGTAAAGCGGCCGCACACCCCAGTGTTCTGACGGGATGAGGCTTCCACATAAACTAGGACTGAAGGGAGTCTGTGCCTCTGATTTTTTTCTATCTTGATTTTAATGTTTTTAATATAAATTTTAATCCCGTCATAGTCCTTATATAAGAATACATTTTTTTATTTCTTTTGCATATTAATCCCTGTGCTGTCAGTGTATAAATAAAATACATACTGAACTGTCAATATCTACTTTGTTTTGTTCTTGCATGGATACAGTGCTTTACTTATCACAAGCATAATGCTCTAAAACTGCAGCTAAATAAGCTGTCCTTCTGAGAGAGTAAATGTTATGCTATCATACTTTATTATATGTTCTCATTGTAACAGCTTATAATGAACTATCAGTAATGTAAGTGCCAAGTGTGAATTTTTACTGATACTCTCATAGACATTGGATTTAATTTAGAACTTGTAAGTTGTTTGGTAGTAAAATAAATGCAGAAAGTACTGCAGCTAGTGAACAAAATATGAACTGCGCTGTCAATGTCTGCTCTATTTTATTCTTATATCGACATAGTGCTTTACTTGTCCCTACATGAGCGTAATGCTTGAAAATAGCAGCCGCATCCACTAACATTTAAATAGAGTAAATGTTTTTCTGTTTTACTTTGTTATATTAACTTGTTGGGATGGTTTTTAGCTGCTGTTCCGACAGTGCGCTGGCAGTAAGATGGGTGCTTATGCATGGATATTCTGCATATTTTGCTAATATAAACATATTTATTCTCCGT